>CAIGQZ010032936.1:752731-803544 GCA_903798205.1 Danio tinwini | reverse complement strand
AAAAACTACTTGTGTCATGTCTGGCACCACATTGAATCAGGTGTATGATAGGATATATTAATTATTAAATTATAATTAATTGTACATATTTGTATCAGTTATATGCAATAACTTGATGTAGCATAATTGAGTTTACCAGTTCATCCAGAGAACATGTTGATAATAATAATTTTAAGCAGGGTATTTTCAGTGGCCAAATGAACATAACTTTTCTATTTTTTTGTGATAGGTAAGCAGACAACCCACCCATAAAAAAATAGAATTGTTTTCCTGAAATGAATCATAATTTAATATGAACTGAATCGAAAATTCAATAATGAATTCAAAATGAATGTATTACACACATTTATTTTAAAAGGTAAATAAAAATTTGCTTTACATACAATTTAATGAAATAAGGTGCTTTTTACAGCAGTATTCTATGAAGTGCAACTTACTGTATATAAAAGTTTTGATATTGTTTAGAAAAGTGCAAAGGTGCAATAAGAGCAAGGGTAACAAGACAGATTCATTTTTAGGATGTAGTCAAGTGTTTGTGGAAGAGATGACTTTTAACTTGCTGTTCAAATGTTTCCAGTGAATTAGCAGTTCATTTTGAATTGGGAATATCATAAGAACTGTGAATTAAATGTTTTTGTACAGTGATTTAGAATTTAGTGACTGAGCACCAGCATTTCGGATCATTTGTAGTGGTTTAAGTGTGTATGATGGTCCAGCCAGGAGAGCATTGCAATAATCCTATAAATTACAAGAGCTTGGGCAAGAAGTTGTGCAGCTTGTTCTGTCAGGAAGGGTCTTATGTTTTTAATGTCATGTTTCTCATGCAGTACAAACTTGCATGATTGTGCTGTGTTTGCAATGAAAGATTCCTGATTTACTTAGAAATGATAATGAGGGATAATCCCAGTTAGATGGCGAAATAATTTTCTATAGCTAGAGTTGCAGGGAATACCAGAAATTCGTTTTTTGTCATATTAAGCGGTAGGTGATGATTTTTAATTCATGCTGAAATGTCTCCCAGGCAATCCATCATCCAGTCACCATGGATCATCATCTCAATTGTCTTTCTCTCTGTCCAAATAAACAATTTGATTGATGTGTTGACAGATTTGTCATTAATGATTTTTTTTATTATATGTAGAAAAAAATAATTATAACCTATTATAATTATATTGTTAATTTTCCTTTTGGCATAGTCCCTGATTTATCAGGGGTGGCCACACCGGAATGAACCTCCAACAATTCCAGCAAATGTTTATGCAGCAAATGCCCTTCCAACCGCAACCCAGTACAGTCAATTTAGTTTACTCAATTCATCTATAGTGCATGCCTTCTTGTTGTGAGGCGACAGTGCTAACCACAGAGCCACCATGCTGCCCTTATAACCCTTTAAACCCTTTGTTAATAAATAAAGCGGGTTGATTAATTAGTATATTCTTTTTAGTTGTTTTGCTCTGCTTTTTTGTTTTGGTTTGGTACTGTGATGACGCTAGAGGGAACATTACAGTATGTGATAAGATTATCATGAAATAATGAAGTGCACATACACCAATACTATATACACATGCAATTAAAAAGAGTAAATTTTGAGTTCATGTCAACTTTAAGTCTTTATGTAAAGGGGTTAAAAGATGTCTACAGTGTTATTTTTAATTAGTACAGACATTCTGATGGTTTTTTTTTTTATTGTGCATGTGTTGGATGCCTACGTTCACACTTGCAGAGTCACATAGAATATGCATTGAAGGGCTGTGTTTTTGACTATGCGATTATATCAACATACTGTATAGGGGCTTCACCAGGGTGTCACGGTGGCGCAGTGGGTAGCACGATTGCCTCACAGCAAGAAGGTCACTGGTTTGAGCCCCGGCTGGGTCAGTTGGTATTTCTGTGTGGAGTTTGCTTGTTCTCCCTGTGTTCATGTGGGTTTCCTCCGGGTGCTCCAGTTTCCCCCACAGTCCAAAGACATGCGGTACAGATAAATTGAGTAAGCTAAATTGACCGTTTTGCATGTCTGTAAAAGAGTGTGTATGGGTGTCTTCCAGTGTTGGGTTGTGGCTGGAAGGGCATCTGCTGCAAAAAAACATATGCTGGATAAGTTGGTGGTTCATTCCGCTGTGGCGACCCCTGATTAATAAAGGGACTAAGCTGAAAAGAAAATGAATGAATAAATGAATGGGCTTCAGCATCCCTACGTTTTATGCATATTTAAATTGTGGCAGCAATGCACTGGATGGTGCATTCATATTACTTATAAATGTGAAATGTGCAATTTGACAAAATAAGTCTTGCCCTCTAAATCAATGGTCTCAAATTCAATTCTTGGGGGGCCACAGTTTAGCTATAACCAGCTCCAACAGCTTATTAGTTTCTAGTTTTGAACACCTTGATTAGTTGAATTAGGTGTTTAATTAGAGTGAGAGCAAAACTGTGCCCTCCAGGAATAGAGTTTGAGTACAAATGAGTACACAACTAATTTTCAGCACTGCACATTACTTTAAATGTACAAACAAAAGATTGCAATGGAAATCTGACAGATGAGTCTGCCTTAAAATAATAGAGCAAGTTGACATTGGCAAAGTCATTGCTTAAGTGCAGCTGGCATTATAATTTAAATAAGCCCCTTTCACATTATAACATTGCAGATACATTACCATTTCTGTTTCTGATGACCCACAGCTCTGCACATTGCGTATGTAATTTTATTTGACACACCTGCTTTAGACAATTGACTCATTAGGACAGCCATGAACTAAAAGATTATTTTACCAGAGGGAGATATGAGAGCCTGCCTTAATTACCATTGAGTGACAGCCAAAGTCAGCACAAAATGGAAGTTAATTTTGCCCTTTTGTGATGTACAACTGATTTTGACGTTACGGAAAAAAATGTAGGGTGCTACATGAATTCATCCTTTGTGACCGATTGGATTGTTGCACCTCTTGGTGTTGCTAAATAAAATGGAGAAAGATTTGAATACCAGATTGTACTAAGCCGTAGAGGATTGTGTCTACTGATATCTTTTCAGATGCCCAATGATGACGAGAACAAAGAGCAAATTTTTTTCTGATGGAATCATTTAATATTAGTTCAAACCATTACCTCCCATTAAGGCAGAACAGAAATAAGACTGATAGCACTGCTCTAAAGGCATTCCATGTGACCAGAAGTAAAAGAAAAAAAAATTGAGGGGGAAAGAAAGGTTGTGGCATTTAATTAAAGATTATGAGTGCAAAATTCATTTAAAAAAAATAACGAAGTGTAATAACAATTTATATTTATATTTATATAAAAATAACAAGAGTCCATTTGGATTTCATGTCGACGTCACACATTTAACACATTTCATACTTATTGAAGGAAATATGTATTTCTAATACTGCCATTTAGTGCAGCAACTTCATCTGTTATAACAGAAGTAATGCATAAATGACAGTTCAATATCTTTCCACTTTGTTTGGACATATGTGTTCATTACAGTGCTTAATATTTTATAATGATAGTTTGTAATTTAAAATTTTAAAGTTTTAAAGTATGCAAATGAGCTTCTCAGGGCAAGAATGGTGAGCCATACTTTGCATCCACTCTCTACTGCCAACAGCCAATCCCAGCACCAAAATGGAGAAACAACACACACACACACACACACACACACACACACACACACACACTTGATACAAGTACTGCATCACATGTCTGGTGGTCCAGCATGTCAAGGAGGTGCTTGCAGACAGTTCTTGCCCTCACTGCGAGGGCTTGACTGTTGCGCAACCGAAGACGTGGAGTACTCTAGCATTAGGGTGCGCCACCCCTGCTGTTTCCTGCAAGTCGGTTAGTGCACGGGCAGGCCTAAGGATTACAGTGGGGGCTCATTCGTCTCCTTCGGGCCTGTGGACCCCTCGCTCCTCGACAGTGCGCTCTGTCAAAGCTTCAAGTGAGGGTGCCAGCTCACCCTCCGGGAATGTCGCGCTCTGATTAGATGACACCGAGGTCTGATCTGGAACACAGGTTTAGGATCTGGAATCGGACATGTTAGCCATGTTATCTCGGGCTGCTTCGGCTGTTGGATTGGAGATGGCTTGTCCTTCAGCTCCACGGCTGGACCGCTTAGACTGGTGTTAAGTGGGGGCCAAGAAGAAGGTGAAACCTTCCAAGCCCCTCGTCCCCTTCTTCCCGGAGGTACACAGTGAGCTCACGCAGGCATGGAGGGCACCTTTTTTTGCCCAGACTTCATGTGCTCCCACTCTCACCACCCTCAACGGTGGAGCAGCCAGTGGGTATGAGGTGATTCCTCAGGTGGAGCACGTTATTGCGGTCAATCTTTGCTCGCAAGGCGCCTCCACCTGGAGAGGTTCACCCAAACTTCTGTCCAAAGGATGCAGGTTATCTGAGTCTCTCATGGCCAGAACCTACACTGCTGCGGGCCAGGCTGCATCCGCTCTGTATGCTATGGCCACCTATCAACGCTACCAAGCAGAGAAGTTTGGTTCTTCCCCAGTCTTAATGTACGAGCTCCACATGGTGACCGATTCTGCTCTCATGACCACCAAATCAGCCACCCATGCCCTGGGGAAGACAATGGCCACACTGGTGGTCCAGCAATGCTACCTCTGGATTAACCTGGTGGATATGAGGGACACTGACAAAGCTTGCTTTCTTGCAGGCTGGCCTGTTCGGCAACACCATTGGGGACTTTACCCAGGAATTCTCAGCGGTGAAAGAGCAGTTGAAGGAGATGTAGTGAAGTCATCTACCAGCGGTCTTGAAAAACGACTCTTCCCGCTGCCCCATCTACCTCGGCGATGGCGCCCACCTGCTGCTACAAGACCTGCTCTGCTTCCCAGCCACCTGCGGGACCAGAGCACCCCTGACCCAAGACACCGTTAAAATCAGTAAGTGAACAGCGAAGCGTCCCTGAAATGGGCCACCCGGAGAAAAGGGGACCTGCTCTTTCCTCGGTGGAGGGCCAAGAGCCGATTCCAACGTCAATGTCATTGACAACAATTCTACTGCTGGCCTCGGGGCCGGCAGTACCCAAATTCTCAATAAAAGAACAGTTTCCTCTCTCTCTGGGTGTGAAACCCGAGCCTTGCAGCGCCGGGCTATATCGCCACGGGCTTCCAGAGTGCAAAAGACCGGCTTCCATTCTCTCTCACTTCAGCCTCATTGCGGGATCTAGGAAGGTAAGAGACTATCTTTTATTTTTAGCTCTGTGTTGTGAGACGAGTTTCTGGCCTCCTGGCAAAGGATGTAATCGAGCCGGTACCTCCAGCCGAGATAAAAGAGACTTTTTTAATAAAAGAGAGTTTTACAGACTGTACTTCATATTGCCCAAAAAGAGCAGGGGTTAAGACCAATCCCCAATCTGTGCAAACTGAAACTTTATTTATACAAAATGCCGTTCAGGATGCTCATGCAGAAACGCATACTCCAGTGCGTCTGTCCTCGAGATTGGTTTGCAGCTACAGACCTGAAGTACGCATACTTTCATGTCTCCATTCTTCCACGCCAACGTCTTTTTTCCAGTTTGCATTCGAGGGTCGAGCATGGCAGTAAAAAGTCCTGCCCTTTGGGCTCTCCCTGTCACTTTTCACAAAGCTCACAGAGGGTGCCCTATCGCCTTTATGGCTCGCAGGCATGCGCATGCTCAATTATCTCGACGACTGGCTTATACTGGCTTTGTCCCAGGATCAAATGATTATGCACAGGGACAGGGTGCTCCGGCACCTCGACCACTTAAGGCTTTGGGTCAACCGAGAGAAGAGCAAGCTCTGCACTGTGCAGAAAATCTCCTATCTCAGGATGGAGCTGGACTCGATCTTCATGGTAGTGCACCTCTCAGAGGAGCATGCTAGGCTGGTGCTATCCTGTTTGAGTCTATTTGACAGGAATACAGTGGTCCAACTGAAAACCTTTCACAGGCTCCTGGGGAATATGGCATCTGCAGCCGATGTCATGCTGCTCGGATTGATCCATATGAGACCACTTCAGCGTTGGCTTCATGACCGTGTCCCCAGACGGGCATGGCTCTTATGCTTGCATGTCTCAGCTCGCTCGCCGTCTGTTCCTCTGGAGTCACACCCGGTTGAAGTTGCTGTGTGCCAATCACATTTTGGGTGAGCTCAACCATGCAGCCAATGTGCTTTCATGACAGCTAGCGCCCTTAGAGGAATGGAGACTCCACCCCGGCATGGTCCAGTTGAGAGAATTTCGGGGAAGCCCAGGTTGACCTGTTTGCTTCTCACGAAAACGCCCATTGCCAGTTCTTTTACAACCTAACCGATGCCCCCTCTGGCACCGATGCACTGGCTCACAGCTGGCCACCGGGTATGCACAAATATGCATTTCCCCCAGTAAGCCTAATTGCACAGACTTGCAAAGTCTGGGAGGACGAGGAGCAGGTCTTGTTTGTTGGGCCTCTCTGGCCCAACCAGACATGGGTTTCCGACACTTCTTGCGATGGCCCTTATGGCACATTCCCCTGAGAGAGGACCTCTTCTCCCAGGGACTGGGCACCCTCTGGCACCTGCGCCCAGATCTCTGGAACCTCCATGTGTGGTCCATAGATGGAGCACGAAAGACTCAGGTGACTTACCAGTGTCGGTGGTTAACACCATTACTCAGTTTAGAGCATCATCTACAAGGCATGCCTACGCCCTGAAGTGGATTCTATTCGTTGAGTGGTGCGCTTCTCGCAGAGAAGACCCCCAGACTTGCCAGATTAGTGTTGTGCTATCCTTCCTTCAGGATAAGCTGGAGCATAGGCTGTCACCCTCCACACTGAAGGTCTATGTGGCTGCCATCTCCGCTCATCATGACGCGGTGGATGGCAACGCGCTCGGGAAGCATAATCTAATCATCTGTTTCTTCAGACGCAATTCAATCCATCCCACCCTCCTCTCATGGCCTCTTGGGATCTCTCTGTAGTCCTGGCGGGTATGTAGAGAGGTCCATTTGAGCCACTCAATTCGGTATCTTTGAAAATACTGTCGATGAAAACAGCTCTGCTGATCGTGTTGGCATCGTTCAAGAGAGTTGGGGATTTGAAGGAATTTTTGGTCAGCGAACCATGCCTGCAATTCGAGCCGGCCTACTCTCGGCTATGAACCCAAGGATCCTACCACCCCATTTAGAGATCAGGTGGTAAACCTGCAAGCGCTGCCCATGGAGGCAGACCCAGTCCATTCACTGCTTTGTTTCATTCGCGCTTGACATAGAACGAATGCAAAACTCAAGATCTTGTGAACTGCTCTTTATCTGTTATGGTGGTCGGCAGAAAGTAAGTGCCATATCAAAACAGAAGTTGGGCCACGGGATAGTTGATGCCATCACCCTCGCTTACCAATACCAGGGCGAGCCGTGTCCCCCGAGCATGAGAGCACACTCTACTAGAAGTGTTGTCTTGCGACGGCTCTCTCACAGATATCTGTAAAGCTGCGGGCTGGGTGACACCTTACACTGGGTCTTCAGCTGTTAGCTGAGTGATCGGCTCTTTAGCAGGCAAAAAATCTGAATGCTCGCTTCATGGTTGCCAGCTGATATACTCCCTTAATGACTAATCACTGGCACCTGCAGAGCAAAGCTCTGCCAACTCATTTGGGATGCATTGGCCCTTTTTCTTACTCTTCAGAATGATTGATTTAGTGATCTCCCATTGTCTGTTACCAGACACATGTCTCTGTTCCCTATCCGGGGAATGTGGGTTATGTACGGTACGTAAGCATGATGTTCTCCATTGAAATTCTGACCATAGAATAAATGGATATACTTTCACACTGCTTCAAGGGAGACATCTCAAACAGAACAACTAAATTGGTTCAGTTTCCTTTCCCTAGTAAAATCGTAGCAGAACCAACTAAATATTTCTGAGTCTTTAGCGGACATGAACAACACTATTTGAGGTTCGGCCTCTGACATCAATAAACACAAATTTGAGTTCATAATAAGCCTCCAAAGAAACAGAAAGCCAATAACAAACAAAGAGTCATACCATGCGATTTACCATGCGATTTCAGCCACAATTTGGTCCATCTGAGACAAAATTGTGAAATCATAAAAAAGATTCCTACAATCTTAGGCAAAAATCTGTGGTCTTTAATCATTGGATTGATATGTTCACAGACAGCTGCTTAATGGCTGTTCTGATCAGATTTTTCCTCAGTTGAAATTCTGGCAGTGTCTGAAGATTTCACAAACAGTTTTTATCCTGGTTTGATTATTGAAGTATGCTGTGAGAAAAATGGTTGTTTATGTTTGCCGCGATGTAACATTTCAGAACACGGGATAGTGAAAATGTCATAGATGGATGACATCAAACTCAGCGTGAGTTTTCTTCCATGACAATGTTTTGTGCATCAAATTCAGTCTGACATTATGACTAAGATCTTACAGTGTGACTTGAGAGTTCAGTTCGTGCAGCCTAAAAAGCTACAATCATTTAGGATTTTTCAAAAATTGCACAGTGTCTTAAGTCTGAGCTAGTCTTAAGTCTGAGTTTGGCTCAGAAGTCATACAGACATCTGCGAAGAAGTTAAGAGGTTACACACTTTCACTTCAAAGGTATCTTCATGTGCATGCTCCAGATTATTTAGAACGTCCTGCACCTATTTGAGGGTCAATTCTGTGAGTCCTAGATTTTAGGATCAGTTCAACAATGTTGAAACAGCTTCCAGCTAGTTTCTTCCACTGTATATCGAAGAAGTAACTATCACTGACCTGCTCACTTACTCAGTGATGCAAACAGTGCTTACTTATCAAAACCTCATTTATAGACCACTGATGTTGTATCACCAGTACATGATAGTTTAATTTATCTTAGATGTTATAGCTAATTGTTATAGCTGGACTCCCGTCTTGCACCCTTAGGCCTCTACAGAAAATTCAGAACACTGCAGCTCGTCAGGTCTTCAATAAGCCCAAGAGAGCCCATGTAACACGTCTCTTTATCTTACTGATTTGGTTACCGGTTGAGGCTTGTATCAAGTTCAAATCATTGATCCTTACTTACAGAACAGTTGCTGGTACTGCACTCTCTTACCTCCAGCTACTCCTGAAGGTCTACATCCCCTCTTGTCGGCAAGTGAGGCCTTGTGGTAGCTTCACAAGAGGAGGCTAAAAGTTCAAAATATTTTCCTTCAATGTTGCATGCTGGTGGAATGATATCCCCATTCCCACACAGACTGCTCATTCACTAGTATCATTCAAATGACAACAAAAAAAATCTTCTTATGAAATCACCTGGACCCATGTGAACTGAACCTGAACCTACAGTATGTAAAACCCTACTCCCCCTACTTATTACACAACCCCAAACTGTGTGTGCGCCTCACACAGGTGAGTGACAAACCACCTGTAGAAAACACACTTTTTCATCTCTCTGACACTTTAACTGACACTTGCACAATTTGACATTTGCACCAAACACTTTCTTATGAAAAAGTATAAATATAATACATTATGCATTTATAAAGTGGGCTTCACACAGGTGAGTGGGCTTGTGTGGCCCTGTAGAAACACCCTTCTCTCTCTATAAAAAACACTACCTCTTACTCTAGCACCTAATTCTCTGAGCCCTAATGCTGTGATCACACCAGACGCGGAATGTGCAAATAAATCATGCTATTCGCATGTAAATAGATGTGTGAACATTTTGAGTTTACTTGTTTTATTTGTGTGTCAAATTCGTGAGTCAGATTCACTTCACAAGAGATTCGCGTCTTGGACAAGGATTTTGTCTGCCTGGTGACTAGCTTCATTGCTAAACTGCATGGATTTTGCTAAAACATGGATTTTTTTGATAGAATAGGTGTGTTTATGTGCTTTAGGAAGGATGAAAAACAGCTTAGATTTGTTCGTGCACTAGATCCTTTTAGTGGTGCACCCAACTGTGTGAGTTCATCAACTCCTCCAGAAATTATACCTGGATGATGGAGGCTTTCAGCGGTGCTTCAGACTGAGCTGAGACCAGTTTGATGAACTGTTGTGTGGTCAGCAAGAGGATTTCCCCTCAAGACACCAACAACAGGCACTATGTCATCACTCCCCTACAAGAGAAAGCTCATGATTGGTTACCATGGCATGACTGTCAGCTAAAGTTCAGATTTGCGCATTAAGCATGTCAAACTCGCAAAATGTTTAACTCGCGCTGCTTCATTCATGTGAATCAAGCCGCAGGATGTTTCGTTGTGTCTTTGACTTATTTGACTTAACATGTAGATCACTCACGCTTGACGCTTCATCCACGTCTGGTGTGAACGCAGCATAACAGTTCCTTTGTATAATAAGCACCTCCTGTGTGTACGGCCTCTTCTTGTTGAAAAGATGAATGTCTTCTCAATTATGTTGCTCTGACAAAATGCATCTGCCAAATGACAATGCCAAATGCCAAATCCCTCTCCTAACTTTGTTAGTTTCAGAGAAACAGCAGCGTATCTTTCCATAAAAAAACTCAACCCTGACATAGGAACACCCAACTTGCATTTAATGCATCTAATACAAGTTATTTTATTCATAATTCATGGTATTCTTTTACTAATGGCTGTTAGATACGCTTGTTTTTCTATTTGTTAATAACATTTATTGTATTGCACTTGTGTTTTGTGTGTTGATAGAGAAGAACTCTACATGTTAGGATCTCACAAATTTTGTTGATAAATCAACTAATCTACACCTTTTAGTTTAGTGATTCTAAATTCTAAACGAACTTAAACTGAACAACTGATTATGAGTATTTAACAGATTGTGCATGATGTCAAAGACTGCCTCTTTTTTATATGACTGATAACCAATCACACTTTATTTTGTGCAGTGTCGTGTTTAGTGGTGTGGAAATGCTCTCAGAATAACAGTCTATACAACCATGCATAATTCTTTTACAAACATCTTTAAAATCAATAGGACATGTATGTAGACTTCATTCATTGTTTGGCTTATTCAGCATATGTTTTATGCAGTGGATGCCCTTGCAGCCACAACCCAACACTGGGAAACACCCACACACTCTTCCATTCACACTCATACACTACAGCCAATTTAGCTTATTCAATTCACCTATAGCACGTCTTTTTACTGTGGGAAAAAAACAGAGCACCCGGAGGAAACCTACACCAACACAGGAGAACATGCAAACTCCACACAGAAACGCAAACTGACCCAGCCGGGGCTCGAACCAGCGACCTTCTTGCTGTGAGGTAATTGTGCTACCCACTGCGCCACCGTGCTGCCCTTTGGCAATGCATTTCTACATAAAGATTATGCAGACTGAGAGGATGCAGAGAGACAAAGAGAAAGTTTTTTTGTTCTATAAAGGGAAGGTTCTGTTATATTTTTGAGTATCCACAAATAAAATGAAACTAATACTGTTTTGAACAATGTCTTTCCCTTATAGTTTATTACCAAAATTAGAGAATATTTTAAGGTTTTAGGTGGGTAAGGTGGATAATGGAGTAAATGAGGGTGGAGTGATTTAAAAGATAAGCAAACTGGAATGACTGAGTGTGTTGGGGAGGCTGGTCTTGATATTGTGCATGATGAAACTTTTAAAGCACTGCATCATTCAGGAGCACAACATTCAGAATCAGGGCATTGTGCATGCTTGAGTGATGTCATTGTTGTTGCTGTTACGGTAGCCTTGTTGTGTGTGTTTGGAGCTTCATTTCGTAGATTCACAATTTCCAATTTTTATCATAAAATACATCCCCATTGACTAGTATTTGTTTTTCCTACTAATGTACCCTGTACCCTGTACAATGTCGCTTGTGTGTCTATCCTTGAGTGCAGGAGAAGCATCGGTGGAAGCATTGGAGCTGGAGCTGGAGGCAGTGGAAATCCAGATCTGCATACCCCATGCTGCGGCTCGCTCATCTGAGGTAAGTGTGTCATACAATCTCAACACTTCGTCCACCTCAACCCCATGTGTTCTCTGTCCAGGCCCAGTGAACCAAGGGTGCGGTTTGTGGTATGCAGCCTCGTAAGATGCATACCAGGTCTCGGGGCTGAACATCTCCTCCTCCTGTGTTTGAGATCCCCATGGAGAACCGCATTGCCCCCTTCCGTGGCAGTCATCGGTGACTCCAACGTTCACCACGTTCGCGCTGCTTCCACTGAAGGTAACAACTTATGCACTCACTGCATTCCTAATGCTCGTGTTAAGGATGTTTTTGCTAAGGTACTCGCTATCCTGATCGCTGGCGAGAGCATCAGAGCTGTTATCCTCTACTTGGGAACAAACGACACCAGGCTGCGGCAGATGGAGATCCTGAAGAGGGACTTCAAGAGCAAGAACAATAGTTGTTCTTTGCCAATAACTAGAATCTTTTTTGGGAGCATCCTCAAATGACCTTGATGTACTAACCAGCAGTATGGAGGCTATCTTTACTAACACACTAAAGACTTTGGCACCTATCAATTTACACAAGACAAGAGAAAATAAAACCACGCCATGGTATAACAGTCATACTACCGCTCTCAAAACAGCAACCCATGCTCTGGAACATTAGTGGGAAAAAAAACTAAATTAGAGGTCTTTAGAATTGCGTACAAAGGTAGTATGTCCAGCTATAGGAGGGCTCTGAAATCCGCCAGGGCTGAGCACCTTCACAAACTGATTGAAAATAATCATAACAATCCTAGATATTTATTTAACACCATTGCTAAATTAACAAGTAATCTGTTATTTTTGGAACAAAATGTCCCACCACAAATTAGTCATGATGACTTCATGATGTTTTTCAGCGATAAAATAGAAGGCTTCAGACAGAAAATAGATGTTAAACTTTCTGCACCGCCTTATACTTCAGATCCATTAAACATTCCACTGAATCAAAAAAATCTACAGTGCTTCAAAATCATATAACAGGAAGAGCTAGATAAACTTTTAAATGGTACTAAACCAGTTACATGTATGTCAGACCCAATTCCAACAAAATTACTGAAACAGTTGCTACATGTAGTAGGAGAACCTCTTCTTAACCTTATCAACTCCTCTTTATCTTTAGGCCATGTTCCAAATCCTTTCAAGCTAGCTGTTATTAAGCCTAATATTAAGAAACCACAACTGTACCCCAGCAACTTCGCTAACTACAGGCCTATTTCAAATCTTCAATTTATGTCTAAAATACTAGAAAAAGTTATTTCTGCCCAATTATGCTCCTTTCTGCAGATGAACAATGTTTTTGAAGTGTTTCAGTCAGGTTTCAGTACTCATCACAGTACAGAAACCGCATTAGTGAAAATAACCAACGATTTACTCTTAGCTGCAAGGGTACATCTCATTATTAGTTTTACCTGACCTCAGTGCTGCATTGACACCATCGACCACAATATCCTAATAGATTGTTTAAATTATAAAAGTGTCCAGTAACAGGCTTTAGATGTCACGGTTCAGGAAGGATGAGGCAGCGAGGACTCAAATGCAACATAAGATGGCTTTTATTTTAATAAAAACAAAACAAAAAGACAACAAAAACCACCCCGAGGGGGAAAAACATAACTATAACACAAAATGGTAGACAAACTTGGCTGGGCTTGACAAGACAGGACTGGAGCAAGAACACAAGGGAGAATAGACGACGAATTGGCACAGGACAGCAGACATGAGGAGATTTTAAGCAGAAGTAAATTAACACACAAACAGGTGAACATGATAAACTAATAATGGATTAACAAGGAGGGTAGGGCTAGACAATAGACGGGAGAGCACATGACACAAAGAGACCACACAAGCCATGCGCTCACATAACACTAGACTAGAACACGCAGCCAATAAGAGAACTCATTAACTGCGTGTTCATGACAACACAAGCACACGGTGCATGTAAACACGCACCACATGCTAAACACAACACCAACAGAAGACTGAACACGAGCACACGATAGATAAAAACATCTTACCGTATGCTCACACATAAGCAAAGGGCATGTTTCATCTCAGCGCCAACCGAAACCAAAACCAACCAGACTGAGATGCTGAGAATGAAACAGCGCGATGCCGACAAAACACAAACACTAGTACAAAAGCATGCGTGTCACAAGCACTCGCAGACCATGCGCATCTGCATCAAGCGGGAGCGCGCACGGTCCGCACGCACTCACGACGGCGCGCACACAGAGACGCACACAATGACAGAACACAAGTGCTCGACCCGAGAAAACTCAAGCAGAGCACTACAGGACAGGACAAGACAGAGCTAGTGTCCAGACTCTGACACCAAAACAAGAATTTACAAGACCAGAGTGGCAGAACCCTGACACTAGCTCCCCCCCCCGAAAAGGGATGCCTCCTGGCGTCCCTAAAGGGAACATCTAACAAGGTACAAGACAGACAAGAAACACCACAAGACAAAAAAACAGGCAACACCAACAAACACAAGACAGGGAAGTGAACAGGCAAGACAACATGAAGGGGGGGGAGGCAAGCCAGACCCAACAAGAAGAACAAGGGAGGGATGGGAGGGCAAGACCAGGGAGGAACAGGAGGAACAGTCAAGGGCAGGTTCAGTGGGTCAGGGACCCCGGCAGGGGGCCAGGGTGGAGCCGGAGGGTCAGTCCAGGGTGGTATAGGGGCACATCAGGGAGGAGCAGGAGGGACGACCCAGTGAGAATCTATCAGGGGAGATAAGGCAGGAGGTCTGTGGGGAGCCGGCTGGGCAGGAGGCCTGTGGGGAGCCAGCTGGGCAGGAGCTGGCTGGACAGGAGACTTGTGGGAAGCCGGCTGGACTGGAGGCCTGTAAGGAGCCGGCAGGGCTGGAGGCCTGAGGGGAGCCGGCAGGGATGGAAGCCTGAGGGGAGCCGGCTGGGTAAGGAGCCGGGCTTCGGGCTGGCAGGGCAAAGAGCCGGGCTGTGGCCGGCAGGGCAAGATGTCTGGGTGGTGCCGGCAGGGCAAGGAGCCGGGCTGGGGCCGGCAGGGCAAGATGTCTGGGTGGTGCCGGCAGGGCAAGGAGTCGGGCTGGGGTCGGCAGGGCAAGACGTCTGGGTGGTGCCGGCAAGGCAAGGAGCCGGGCTGGGTCCGGCAGGGCTAGGAGCCGGGCTGGGGCTGGAGCTGACACTGGGCGGCGCTCTGGGGCTGGAGCCGACACTGGGAGGCAATCTGGGGCTGGAGCCGACACTGGGCGGTGCTCTGGGGCTGGACCTGACTTGGCTGAAGAGGTTTTCCTCTTCAATCTCCGCTTTTGGGTGCAGGTTAACCCTTGGGGGTTGGGCATGGACTGGGAGATAGTTGACTCACCCAGCTCCTCCCAATCAAGTGGCTCATCTAATCCTGCCAGGAAGAGATGGATGAGGGTTTTCTCTGAGAATCCAAGCCCCAGGACTGCCTCAAGGAGGCTTTGCGCATACACCCCAAATGGACGACTGTTTTGATGACACTCCTGCAGTCTCCTGGTGAGGGGTTGCTCCTGGAGCTTCTTGTTCTGGGAGAGAGCTGGGCGAAGAAACAAACCCATAGCTGCTGAGTCCTATAATGGCCAGTTCGTACTGTCACGGTTCGGGAAGGATGAGGGAGCGAGGACTCAAATGCAATATAAGATGGCTTTCATTTTAATAAAAACAAAACAAAACGACAACAAAAACCACCCCGAGGGGGAAAAACATAACTATAACACAAAATGGTAGACATTTTGGGAGATTGGTCTTTGAGATCTGGGAGAGATGTGTCATCATCACAGGCCTGTGGCAGAGGCTTGTAGTCAGTGATGGACTGAATGGCTTACCAGAGGCTCTGTGTGTCTTTACTGTTTGTCAGGTAATTAGTGATTTTTTTGAGCATATGACTATTTTGTATTGGTTTGTATGCTGGGATTAGCATAACAGAGATATGATCAGGGTGTCCAAGTTTGGAGCAGGGTTGGGTTTTTATACGTCTTCTTGGTTGTGTAAACAATATGCAAAGTGTTTTTTTTTTTCTTGTTGCAAAGTTCACATGTTAAAAAAACATTGGCAACACTGACTTCAGATTTTCATGGTTAAAAACACAGGCTATGATAAAAAAAGCCACCTGGGTTATTTGTTTGTTACTCGCTGATGGCGTTGTAAAGTGCACAAATCACATCCTTAGTGTTTGTGAATGGTGAAGTAAATTGTGACAATAACAATGTCATGTTTGTGGGTGTAAACAAACAAACAAACTTGACTGGGCAGCGCTGGTAGGGATCAGGGCAGGACAGGGCAAGACGTGATGAGGCAAGACTGTAAATGACATATGACAAACTAGCACAGAACAGCAAATATGAGGACACTATAAAGGATAAATAATTCATTAACAAGCAGGTGAACATAACAAACTAAAAAATGGGCTAACAAGGAGGGTGGGACTGGACACTATACAGGAGAGCACATGACATAAAGAAAATGAAAACACTCATTGTGCACTTACACATGTGACATGGATGTTCCGATGCCAATCGAAACCAAAACCAACTAGACTGGAGCGCTGAGAAGAAAAACACCATGCCACAAACAAAACAACACAAAAACCAGGACAAGAGGACACATCCCGAGCATACCAAGATCTCACGTGTCTACCTCAAGCAGGATTGCGCGCAGCCTGAGCACAGTCAAGACGATGCTTGTACAAAAGATGAAGACACACAAGCCAGAGCACAACATTTAAGACAAGATGGGACTAGTGTCTCGACTGCCACCAAAACAAGAATTGACAAGAGCGAACACAAGACAGGAAAGTGGACATACAAGACATCAGGAAAGGAGGGAGGGAAGCCAAACCCAGCAAGACAAACAAGAAAGGAATGGGAGGGCAAAGCCCAGGAGATTCATGAACCCTGGCAGACAGGAAGGGTGGGGCTGCAGGAATGGGAGTCCAGGCTGGTAATCAGGAAGGAGACGGAGGGACCATACAGGGTGGCAGAGGGACACACCAGGGAGAAGATGGATGGATGATCCAGGAAGGACAGGTTAGGGGAGACAAGGCAGGAGGCCTGAAGGGAGCCGGCAGGGCAGAAGGCCTGTGGGGAGCTGGCTGGGCAGGAAGCCTGTGGGGAGCCAGCTGGGCAGGAGGCCTGTGGGTAGCCGGTAGGGCAAGAGGCCTTTGGGGAGCCAGCTGGGCAGGAAGCCTGTAGGGAGCCAGCTGGACAGAAGGCCTGTGAGGAACCGGCTGGGCTGGAGGCCTGTTGGGAGCTGGCTGGGCTGGAGGCCTGTGGGGAGCTGGCTGGGCTGGAGGCCTGTGGGGAGCTGGCTGGGCTGGAGGCCTGAGGGGAGCCAGCTGCGCTGGAGGCCTGAAGGGAGCCAGCTGCGCTGGAGGCCTAAGGGGAGCCAGCTGAACAAGGAACCGGGCTGGAGCCGGCAGGGCAAGGAGTCTTGGTGGTTCAGACAGGGCAAGGAGCCAGATGGAACTGTAGAGCAGTCGGTATGCTGGCACTCTGTGCTAAGATGAAAACCGTTAATGAAGCGTCAAATGGCAGGTGCCCCAGCCTTTTCTATGTCTTTTAGTCTGGGGGGCTCTGTGAGGCAGATGTTAAATGCTTCCTTCAGGTCCAAGTTTTACTGATAGTCCTGGCCATCCACTACAGCAAGGAAGTCATGAGCAAAGTTCCTATTGTCTTTTCCTTCCTCTTGTAGAGAGACCCCCTGGTCGACCTGAAGGAGCTGATGTTTAACAGAGCCCCGGAAAAAGGGAGATGAAAAAGGAAAATCACACAATTTGTCTGCTGAGTCCTCTTTTTGGCCAGTTCATACTGTCACATTTGTGGTTGCAGAAAGGAGCAAGGATAATTTATTTTAAAAAAGCAACAAAAACAACCTGAGGGGGAAAACATAACTAAAACACAAATAAACAAACAAACTTGACTGGGCAGGTCTGGCAGGGATCAGGGCTGGATAGAGCAAGACGTGATGAGGCAAGACTGAAAATGACATATGACGAACTGGCACAGGACAGCAGACATGAGGCATGGCCCAAGCATGGCCAAGATGGCACTCTTACAAAAGACGAAGACAGACAAGAACATATGAGTGTTCAACCCGAAAAAACTCGAGACCAAGCCACATACAAGACAAGACAGGACTAGAGTCTAGATTCTGCCACAAAAGCAAGAATTGACAAGATTGAAAGGATGGCATTAAAAGGACCCAGGGTAGCCGCTGTATCCGACCACACCACCATTTTGGGTAAAGGCAGGATTGCTGCATACTCAACTCCAGGAATAATATATTATTAAACTAATAAGTGGACAACTGAGGATCTGCTAAAGTGTTTCCAGAAAAGTGTGCCATATCATGTATCAAACATTTTGCCACAGGTCCATGGCCGATGCTTGGTGTGATGTCTAAGGCTGAGACTATATAGGCTCAGACCTTTATTTAGGTGTATGTTTATTCTGCATTGTGGTGGATTTTTTTACTGGACAAATAAAAAATTGCAAAATTCCATTTTCTTATTGTCCTATAGGTGTATGTGTGTGTGTGTTCAGGAGTCTTGAACTGCTGAGACTAAGGATATTTTTTTTTTAAATAAAAAAAAAATCCTGATAGGAGTGGAAAAAGAAAAAGTGGTCTGCTGATCTATTCACAATGATCTAGTGACAATGTGTGACTGTGACCCAAAATTTTAATTATCAGCAGTGTCATGAGAACCAATCATATTAAATTGGCATTATTGACAGTTATCTTACACCATCAACTACAATTTATATTTTAATATTAATATTATTGTTAGTGAGCCTAAGAATCACCACAGATGATATATCTGTATGGATGCCATTTTTATTAGCACACTAAATACGGTGGCACCCATCAAATTAAAAAAGGCTAGAGAGAATAAAACTACACCATGGTGCAATAGTCATACTTGCGCTCTCAAAACAGCAACCCGTGCCCTGGAACGTAAATGGAAAAAAAAACTAACTTAGAGGTTTTTAGAATTGTGTACAAAGACAGTATGTCCAGCTATAGGAGGACTCTTAAATCTGCTAGGGCTGAGCACCTCAAACTGATTGAAAATAATCATAACAATCCTACATTTTTATTTAGCACCATTGCTAAATTAACAAATAATCAGTCATCCTTGGAGCAAAATGTCCCACTGCATATTAGTAGTGATAACTTCATGAATTTTTTCAGTGATAAAATAGAAGGCTTTAGACAGAAAATAGAAGATGTTAAACTTTCTGCACCGCCTTATACTCCAGATCCAGTAAACATTCCACTGAATCAAAATAACCTACAATGCTTCAAAATCATAGAACAGGAAGAGCTAGATAAAGTTATAAATAGTTCCAAACCAGCTACGTGTATGTTAGATCCAATTCCAACAAAATTACTGAAAGAATTGCTACCTGTTATAAGAGAGCCTCTCCTTAACGTTATCAACTCTTCTTTAGCTTTAGGCCATGTTCCAAATCCTTACAAGCTAGCTGTTATTAAACCTATTATTAAGAAACCACAACTGAACCCGAGCAACTTAGCTAATTATAGGCCTATTTCAAATCTTCTGTTTATGTATAAAATACTATAAAAAGTTGTTTCTACCCAATTATGCTCCTTTCTGCAGATGAACAATATTTTTGAAGTGTTTCAGTCAGGTTTCAGGCCTCATCACAGCACAGAATCCGCATTAGTGAAAATAACCAACGATTTACTCTTAGCTGCTGACCAAGGGTGCATCTCACTATTAGTTCTACTTGATCTTAGCGCCGCATTTGACACCATCGACCACAATATTCTCATAGACCGCTTATATTCTACAGGTGTCCAAGAACAGGCTCTTGAATGGTTTAGGTCATACTTAGCTGATCGTTACCAGTTTGTGAATATTAATGGACAACTTTCACAAGTAAGGCCAGTAAAGTATGGGGTCCCTCAAGGATCAGTTTTAGGCCCTTTGCTGTTTACAATATACATGCTTCCCCTGGGGGACATTATTAGAAAACACGGGATCAGTTTTCACTGCTATGCAGATGATACTCAATTATACATTTCAACTAAACCTGATGAGATGTCGGAACTGTCTAAGCTAACTGAGTGTATTAAAGATGTTAAAGACTGGATGACCAACAATTTTCTTCTCTTAAACTCAGACAAAACAGAATTATTACTTATTGGGCCTAAATCTGGCTGGCTGCCCAGCATCCTCTATTAACAAACTTCAGCTAGTACAAAATGCAGCTGCCAGAGTTCTTACCAGGTCTAGAAAATATGATCATATCACCCCAATTTTATCGTCCTTACACTGGCTGCCTGTTAAGTTTCGTATTGAATTTAAAACATTGCTTCTTACCTATAAAGCCTTAAATAATCTAGCTCCTGTTTATCTAACCAACCTCCTGTCTCGCTACAACCCAACCCGCTCTTTAAGATCTCAAAACTCAGGGCTTCTTGTAGTACCTAGAATAGCAAAATCGAGTAAAGGAGGTCGAGCCTTCTCATTTATGGCCCCTAAACTCTGGAATAGCCTTCCTGATAATGTCCGAGGCTCAGACATACTCTCACTCTTCAAAACTAGATTAAAGACCTATCTTTTTAGCAAAGCATACATAGCGGTATGACGCATGATGTGCCCCACACAGGATTTTGCTTCTTGTTTACTATTAACAGCAGCTACGCTAATTATTCTTCTTATTCTGTATTTCCACCTGGGGGTACTCATCTCGAGGACCTCAGACTATGCAGTGCCACTGATGCGATGCAAGACCAGTGACGAGATGATCCAAAGATTTCTGGACCAGGCCGTATCCTGAGCTGCTGCTGTGGTGGTCATGGTAGAGCGCATGAGACTGATTCCTGTGATGCTCCAAGGACAGACGAGTCTTCGCTGAGGTCCAGCTTTCTGCGCCTAGACTGCAGCTCTCCACAAGACGTTTGGCCATAGGAGAAAGGGTCGTGCCCAACTAAGCCTGGTTTCTCTCTAGGTTTTTAAATTCTTCACCTTCGCCAATTGGTGAAGTTTTTTCCTCGCCGCTGTCGCCACTGGCTTGCGTGGTTCAGGATCTGTGGAGCTGCGCATCGATGGAATTGCTCTTCAGTGTTTGGACTCTCAGTAGTGATTATTAACTCACATTGAACTGAGCTAAACTAAACTGAACTTAAACACTGAAAACTGAACTGACACGGTTTCAATTCACTATAAACTTCCATGTGAAGCTGCTTTGACACAATCTACATTGTATAAGCGCAATGCAAATAAAGATGAATTGAATTGAATCTAGTTGCAACTAGGTTGCTGCTGAAAGCAGTACTAGTGAGGCCAGCAGGGTGATCCCACCCTGTGGTCTGTGTGGCTACTAGTGCTCCGGTATAGTGATGGGTACACCTGTGAGCAACCATCATTCAGATGATAAGTTAAACTGAGATCCTGACTTTGTGGATAATTACAAATCTCAGATTGTCCTTTATAAGGAGTATGAATGCAACCCCGGTATCCTGGCCAAATTTGTCCATTGGCCTCTGTCAATCATGGCCTCCTAACCACCCCCATTTCATAATTGGCTTTATCACTCTGTCTCCTCTTTTTCTGTTTTTCCATCTTAAAATTACAACCAAATTCTAAATTACTACATATGCACTCAATGTCAAGTGGAAAAATAAATCTTTATGCATTCATGACCTCTAGGCTAGATGATTGCATTACTAGGTGGTTGCTTTGCGGACTCACTCATTTACTTACTCACTTTCCTTCGGCTTAGTCCCTGCTTTATCAGGGGTCGCCACAGTGGAATGACTCACACTGCAATTGCTCTGGTACATGTTTTACTGCCAGATGCCCTTCCTGTTGCAACCCAGTTCTGACAGTAAGCTGTGTATGCCTCCTGAAATGTGCTAGGAAGGCTGTTCCAGAGTGTCAGATACAAGAAGGCTCTTTTACCAACAATAGATTGTGATATTACAGGAATAATCAATTGTCCAAACTTAACTGAGCATATTGGACATGAGGGCTGTAATACACCAGGAGCTCCCTCAAATACTGGGGAGCTAAGTCATTCAGAGTTTTTTGGATAGTCAATAAAATGTTTTAATTTAAATGAGGACTGAACTGAAAATCCACCAAGGGTTAGACAGTTCTAGGTTTCTAGGTCAATTTTTTGTTATAGGTCAACTTCCAGGGTTTTCTTTTTAAATTTTTTTTTTTATTAAGGCAAAATGATATAGCCCTATGATAAAAAATGTTTGCCCCTAAACCTAATAACTAGTGGTGAGCCGTTATTGGCAGAGCGGATGTATACCTGACAAGTGAGTCGTATGACAAAAAAGTGTCCTTCTAAATCAAATCAGCAGGATGACCTTTTGGATCTTTCACTTACTTCAAAGACACTACTGACCAGGCCCAGATTGGCTAATCGGGAGGACCAGGAGTATTCCCGGTGCGCTGGTCTTTTTTTTTTTCGCGAGGGCCAGCGTCCCTAGCTGCCTGCACTCTCAGCAGTCACACTTTTTAAAAAAATATTTATTTAACCATAGCTTTTTATTCATTATTTCACCGCAGCTCCACTCTTTTTATTTAGAATGCAGCCTGCAGGCTAATGATGACGTAATTATCATTCAACTCTCCAACAGCGGCACCTTGCTCATTAGCAACAAAATCATTTGTAAAGAGATACGCGAGAGATGAAAAATTGATAATAAAAGGTGCAAAAGTGGCACTGAAAAGGCCAGAATAATAAAAAAAAGCTGAGTAAATTTTTCGTTAAAACCAGCGGCAGCGAGAGTACAACAACATATAAAGACGATGAAATGGTCGGTAAGTTAATGTTAAGCTAGTTAGGAGCAGTGCAAAACAACTGTGTCTGCAAACCACCGTTTATGTACAGAACGTTTTCTTGTATTGTAACTCTTCAGCAGCAGCAGCCTCTTGTCCAGTTTGATGCTAACAGTGAAGAGCCAGGCCCCATAACATTACCAAGCACGAGTCATGAGCCCAACACACTAGAATGGGCAGGTAGGATTGTAATTGAGTGAATATAAGAATTTGAATAGGTTATATTAATGAATATTACACCTGCTGAATGAAAAATGCCCTGAGACAATTAATGAAATCAGATGATTCAAAAAAAGTCTGGCAGATAACAGTGCAATACTTATTTTATTCTTTATTTGTGTTTAAGGACTGGATATTACTGAACAATTTTGCACAGAATATATATATTCAGATATTACAGAAAAGGACATAGTGATGTTTTAAAGAATAGTGTCGGAGATTTAGCTACCCTTTAATGTTCTCATATTTATGAAAAATAGTTGAAGTTATAAAACAGCTGTTTCCTAAAAATAAGACACAATAGTGTCATTAGAAAATTCAATACGTTTCATTTTAATCTTTATTTTATACATATAGCTTAATATATATTTGTATTTATTTGACTTTTTTTTTTATTTCAATGTTTGATATTTATGAGCACTAATTCTTACAGAAAATAGATTCTGATACTGTTAAACATTGCGTTAACTGTTCAAATAAATCTTTACTAAAGTACTGAATTGGAAATGATGTTATTTTAATATAGTCAGTCTTGAACTAAAGTGGGCTGATCTAAGGCTTAAAACTCCAGGGCTAAAAAGGAGTCCCACTCCGGCCCTGCTACTGATTATGTTTACATGGACATCTGTAATCTAGTTATTTGCCTTAATAGACAATAATATAATTAAGGTGTTTACGTGAAGTGCTTTCATGTAAGAGTTTCCTGTAATTTTGGGTGACTTTAACTGCAGTTCGGCAGTTTACCTTTCACTCATGAACATTTCATTCATGCCTCTGTGACAAACTGGGGTATTAGATGCAAATAAGGAGTAAGGACTGGTGAGAGTGTTATGGAATATAGTAACGCACAGCAAATGGACAGAAAAAAAACAGGAATTACGAGGTTTGCTGAAGGCACAGCTGTCGTGCAGTGAGGGGTTTGCGTCTTTATTAATCCATGACAGTTTGCATTCATTAAACAGTAAGAATGAATAATAAACACATATGAAACAGTGCCTTAAAAGTCACGTCTCGTCTTCAGTTTCGGGCTCAGGTGTGCTTTGCACTCACACAACAAGCGTACCGTGCCAAAGCCCAAGTGAACCACGCTCTGGCACACCTCTTACAACCGTGCCAGGGCCGGCCAACTGAACTGTGCCTGAGCCCGATTCAGAGCACTCACACTACTCAAACAATCCGGAAAATGGGCCTGGGCATGGTTCGTATAGCATAGTGTGAGGACGCCTTTACTTTTAATCATTATTTAGGTAGCACACATATTTTGAATGCCTTCGGCAGAATTTAAATGACCCATTTTAATCAAGATTAATCTAGATTGATTCCAAAAAAAATGTATCTATGCCCACCTATAATAATAACTGGTTGGGCCACCCTCAGCAGCAACAACTGCAATCAAAAGGTTTCTCTTCTTTGCAGAATAAATGTAATTCAGTCACATTTGAGAGTTTTCGAGCATGCACCTTCTTTTTAAGGTCATACTACAGCATCTCAATTGGGCTCAGGTCAGGACTTTGACTAGACCACTCCAAAGTTATCACTTAGTTTTTTTCTTCAGCCATTCAAAAGTGCTTGCTGGTGTGCTTCTGATTATTGTCTAGCTCTAGAAACCAAGTTTGCTTCAGTTAGACGTCACTAAAAGATGGCGAGACATTATCCTGCAAAATATTTTGTTGCACAGCAGAATTCATGGTTTCATTTATCACAGCAAGTCTTTCAATGAAGCAACCACCACATTTTACTGCTTGTATTATGCAATTTTTCTGAAATACAGTGTTACTTTTATGTCACACATATTGTAATGGGACACATACCTTCCAAAAAACTTTTGACTCATTAGACTACAGAGTAATTTCCCAAAAGTCTTGGGGATCATCATGATGTTTTCTGGCAAAACTGAGATACGCCTTAATGTTTGCTCAGCAGTGGTTTTTGTCTTGGAAGCAAATGATTTTTAATGATTTTTTGATGAACACTCACCTTAACTGAGGCAAGTGAGGCTTGCAGTTATGTGTATATTGTTTTGGGGTCTGCTGTGACTTCTTGAATGAGTTGTTGCTGTGCTCTTGGGGAATAATTTTCATTGGCTGGCCAGTGCAGAGAAGGTTCTCCGCCGTTGCATGTTTTTGCCATTTGCAGCTAATGCTTTTTTCATACAGGGCTGAAATTTGTTTTCCCTCAATAATAAAAACCTTCATTTTAAAACATACATGATGTGTTTACTTGTGTTATTTATGACTGATATTTAAATTTGTTTGATGATCTGAAACATTTAAGTGTGATAAAAAATAGAAAATCAGAAAACACTTTTCACACCACTGTATGCTTGTAAATGATGAATTTGTGAACAATCTTAACTTCTGTTTCATGGTGACTTTCAGTCTGAGTGTACCAGCAGTGTCAACCTGGTCCTTATGTAACATCAGCACTGATTTTAATATGTACTGATGCATTATTAAAATCCTGCCTTGTATTGTTAATACAACATAATCAATGAAAAAAAACATGAAAGAAACAACATGCATTTCTAAACAACTCAAGTAAAAGTACCACAATGTAATTATAATTTAAAAAAATACAATTCAAGTAAAGCTAGTTACTTTTCACCACTGCATTTATCACAACAAATACCATCCAAAAAATCCATGTTACAACAAAAATCCATGTTACAAAATATTTTTCCACTCAGGCAATAGGATGAAGGGTATTTATTCTGTGGGGAAAGCAATGTCATTGCATACCATCTAGCAACAGCCATTAACTGAGAGAGACAATCAGGGCTTACATTTCTACTTAGGGGGACCCAATGCAATGAACTATACAAGAAAGCCAGAATATCCAGAACTGTTGACATACAAAGGTCTGTGAATGCAAGATTTGGTAGCAGTTGTTTGTTTTCTGAAACCGTGTATATACTCTGGAAACACTACAAATTGAAACACCATCACAGCAAAACTATCAAACAAGAGTCAGCAATCTCATCACAATCATTAGACATACTAAAACAACACTAGATTAGTAAATTGACAGCTCATATTACCCTGGTTATACATTACAAACATGCTTTAGATGCATTCGGCGCTGTAGGTGAAACAATACTTTAAAAATACATGCACATGCACGCACTCTACAGACATAATGATGTTTCTTTTGAACAAACTATATATTCTTTCCCCCACCCATAAAACCCAACCCTAACAGGAAACATCTACATTTTTACATTTTCATTTCTAGAAATATTGAATTCTATCTGATTTATAAAATGTGTTCCCTCATGCATGGGATCAAATGTTCCAACAAGGTCAAAATTTACTGGTTTTGCTATACTAAGTCACAGTGTGTGTGTACCTTGATGTAGGGACCAAATATAGCATCAAAAATAACATCAGTTTGAATGTAAACCTTAAAATGTAATGGTAAATGAATAATCAAGTCGCAATTTTAAATGTCTTAAATCTGTGTCTGTTGAATTCCATTTACCTTAGAGGGAGTTTTAACCAGCGTAGTCATTCAGACAAGCCAATCATAGACAAGCCATCAAGACATGCCATGATACAAAAAGCAATAACAGATTAAATAAAACTCAATGAAAATGCATTTACACTTTACATGTCTTAAAAGTAGTATTTTTTGTCTATTGAAAAGAAATAAGCTTGGACTTTCTTACAGATAGCATCAGCGTTGTTTGTTATCAGTTATGGCATCCAATTATCTTTATTCTTCAACAAACTCAATAATTCATGAATATAATATAAGATAATATCCCTATTGCAGTCTGTTCGTCAATTTGCAAGTCTGTAATCAAATTAATAGTTGTAATCAAAAGTGATGATAAGAGACAATGTGTGTGACGGCAAACTATTAGCCTACTTTTGAGGCACCCAGACAGAGGGAATCTGTCCTTGGTGCTGAAGCTGCAAACCTGCTTAAAACGACAGAACTCCCCCTGACTGCCATCAAAATTCTATTTTCGGTGTTCTACCGTACAACATTCTATGTATGCTTAAAAATAAATAAATATATATAGTCTATAAAAGCTTTAATAATATGTAATAAAATGAATTAAGACCACTTTCTGCATGTATTAACAGCATTTTATAAATAAATGCTTTAATCTCAACATGTGTTGACTGGCTTACCTGTTATATTTGGTTTCTCGCAATTTGCGTCGATTGACAAAAAACATAATTCTCCACATAATTTCCAAATAAATGTTATAAAAAGTGAGAAAATAAACAAGAAAATTTGGATAGCAAAAAAGTTCAGCTTTTTAAGGGATGCTATAGAATTGTAAAACTGCGCATAACCCCATTTGCCCAGTGTCATTCTACACAACAGTTTTTTTAGTTCCACTTACCTGCGCTGATCTTGTCGGTGTTGCGCGCGTTCTTCACTTCGTCGCTGATAAAGCACAAAAGACGCAAATGTTCAACAAACCTATCTCATCACAGAGCAGCTCCTAAAGTCACACGAACCCTTTAAAACCATTCAAACATGTTTACGGAGAGGCGCATTATTTCGAGCTCTGTGGAAGTCTAACATCCCTCTCTCTCTCTCTTTCTCCGCGTCACGGACTGACAACGACACAAGAGGCTATTTGTATGCGTACTGTGCCACTGCTCTTGTGTTATTGGCTTTAGATAGATGATGCAGACTGGTGTTAGCTGTGTCATGATTTGTTTTGTTATGGATGATCATGATGCTTTTGGGGCAATGTGTAATGTGGGGTAATATGGACTTCGCAGAGCATATGCGCCATATTCTGGTCCACTCACCGAATTGGTTTTCTGACTGACAATTTTTTATTCAGTTGCACTTTGTTTTGATGGTGCACTTTAGAAACTATATGTAATTTTAAATGGTCTCGTAGAGCATTAGTTAGACGTTAGGTTAAAGTTATGACTAGTTGAAAATAAATCGACATGTATGGAATTATTTATAGCATGTCTGTTGGAAAACCATGAAAATGAGTCGATACGCTATAAACGCTGGGTTATTTCAACCCTAATTTGTGTAAGATATGGACAAACCCAACAGTTAAGTTATACATTTAATTAGTTAATTAAATCCCGATGTTGGTTTGTCCATGTTTTATTAAAGCCTTGCTTTTTCCGTCAACAGAATCTTTAAAGGTAACCATAAAAACAATAAAATTTTGACATTAATATTTAAGGTCTGGTAAACGAATCCCAGCAACAGAGTCAGAAGAGGCAGATCATTTAAATAATCTCACCATATGTCAACTAAAATGATGAAAAGGGCTTATTTATGTAATTCCCTTTCAGTGTTGCTGGTTTGTCAGCAGTTCAAACCACACTTTTTCAATGTTGATGTTTGGATTTTTAGTAAAATATTGAGTACTCTATAGAGATGAGTGTCCTGCTTCACTATGAATAATTGGATTACTGGAAAGGGAAAGACCTAAATCCATAGGCTTTTAATCCAGAGTAGTGTTTACAACAAATTATAGTACAGTATTTTTTTCCTGTAAGTCTGTCAGAGGAGGAAAAAAACCCTGTTGCACTAGACTAAATGTGCTTATAAGAAGAGTACTGACAGTGTCCTGAGCTGTAGGATAAAATATTCAGAATGACCATTTTATGCTGCTTTCCACTCTTCGAACATGAAATTTTTATCTGTACCCAGCTCTAATGCATGAGACAAGATAACAGATCACCACAGTCAGTGGCAGCTTCATCTTCATGAAGGGATACATGCGCAGACCAACTGTGATTTTTCCCTTCTTTATTTGCAATATGGTACATTAGGTATAAATGACAACATGGAGTGCATGGAAAAGCATAGATTCTGTTAAGACAACAAAAGTTGGAAAACACACTGCTACAAATTACAAAATTTTTACTAGATTTACTGATTTATGTGTAAGAACACCGATGCTGCTTTGGGTTTAATTCAGGTACATGCTATTTGAGAGACAGAAAGAGAGCAAAATAAGGCATTCTGTTGATTCTGTCCTCCAAATGAAGAATGAAAAGCATGGAAATAAAACAGGTAAAAAAACTAAACATGCGAAAGAGAAAGGATAGCATGATGGTGTACAAAATCTACACAAGGTGCAACACAAATATAAAAAAAAAAAGAATGGATAAAAAGAGGAACAACATTCTCGTCTTCCTTTTAGACAAACACAAAAGTACAGAAACACAAATAAATAAATGTTTATTGGGGAACATAATTGGACTTTTCTTATAATTTGGGAGTCAAATACAACTAAGAATGAATTATTAATAGATAAGAAAGGGAGCAGACTACATAAAATTTATATTCTGTCATAATCTATTAACCCACGTGTCTTTATTTCTTCAGTGGAACAAAAATAGAGAAGAAATTCTGACAAGTGTCTGGAAGTCAGTCATTTCCAAGCACCTTCAACATATCTTCTTTCGTGCTCCATAGAAGAACGTGAGATTAAAACAACATGATCACAAAATTGAAAATTTGGGGTGAGCCATCAATTCAATGAACGCCAAACACATGAAGCAAAGAAACAAGCAATACATTATCAGTTGAATCATTATTTTGTTCATGCAGTCAATCGTTCATTCGGCAGCACAGGAATAGCAAAAGGAGCGGATAAGGCATGTGGATCATTTTACAGTAAAGGAAACTCAAAGCATGCCACATTAAACTCTCTCTCTTTTTTTGAATAGCTATGCAACGTTCTTTACAACAGCTAAGGTAGTGCACATGATTGAATGGCAAAATACACACAGCATGAGATGCTCTACTGCAGTCTCAGGAGCAGTATCAGCATTCAGAGTAAACAGTACAGCTACATGAGACTAGTGCACAAAATACTGGATTGAATACTGGCAATCGTCATTGTGGCTACACAGTGCAACACTGTTCCTGCTGGGTTCAGCACGGCACTGATGTAAAGCAGGTTTTTGGAGACACCCAACAAAAGAAAGAAAAATAGATGGGATTTTGCATAAGAGTTCAACAAAGATAGTTTACTGTAGCACTACAGGGTTCCTACCGCAGTAAATGCATCTTTAAAAATGCTAAAACTCACAACAAATACAGAAACAAAAAAAGATCTAAACAAGGATGGTGCCAAATTCTCAAACAACTAAAGTTTTATGGCAAAAAAAAAAAAAAACATTAAACTGGCACATACATTAGATCTAGAACAAAACCGATAGCTTGTGATTAAAACCAACCAATGAGCAATGAATTTGGTGATATCAGATTTAAACCCAATCTGATATCACCAAATGTATGATTTTGATCTAATTTTAAAATGCACTAAATCATTTCTGTTATTTATTAAGTCTACAATCAGTAAAAGATGGGAAGGACATTTCAACTCTATTACAAACTGCAATATAAAGATTAAAATGAAACTCAGTGTTAGACTACTGAGTATTTCATATATTTAAATATGTCTGCCTTGATCAAATTCCATGCTGTATTAATCTTATAATCTCAAATTCTGTAACAAAACATTCTTCATAAATACACACAATTCTTTTCAAGCAGATCCTTATTTTTGTACCCAAACATGCAAGCACAGGCAGGTTGTCAGCCCACAGTAGAACAGCAGCCAATCAGCTTACACTTCAAAATCATGGAATACAATCTGGTCACACAGATCAGCCAAAAGCGAAGGTGTTTTGACAAGGGTAAAACATAAAAAAAAAAGAATTGAATGGCAAAAGCACATTTGTAAATGATTTCATTATGCAAACTACAAGATCATTTCCATGACAATGCGTACAGTACACACCAATGATAACAAGAATTACACAAATATCTACCTGAATATGTTAGCTGACGAGCTTACCACAAAAATTACACATTTAAAAGGAACAATGATCATAAAAGTGGACTATAAAGGTTACCAAAAACATGTAAACTGGCTAATAACTGTACTTCAATTTTATGTTAATGCATTTCACTTTCATTCTGATCCCTCAGTTGTAAATTTGCCACAATGACACAGAAATATCACCTTTGTAATGCAACTTTTAACGACATTTAGTAAGTGTTAAACTTTTTAGCCTCTATTAGGTATTACCAAAATGTTGAAGCAGCAAGAGGGAAAATGTGACGCAGTGATGTTACATTTTATTTTTACCTCTATGCTTAATTATAGCTTGATATAAATACTGACTCTTCAATCTCTCAGCTTTTTTCAGTACCACTCATTACTAAAGCAAAACACATACAAAGTGAGCTCTCGTGTTCCCAGGTTTTTGTCCAGATAATATTTTAAAAACACTTGTGAATTAAAGGGATAATGAGGTAATACCTTTATATTATTGTCATTTTTTTAAATGTAACTTCATTAACAATAAAATAACTATTTTATATGCACCAACATATACTATTTGAAAATAACCTTATTTCAAAATCCATAAATATTTTTATCAACATATCACTCATCCAATGCTTGTGGATTGTGGCAATTCTTGGCACAGATTATTATTTTTTTTTTTAACCATAGAACAAACAAAATCCAAATTGTTAAACTTGTGTGTCAAGTTATCATGTCATACCTGAAATATGTGCAAATATTAGACTGATAGATGTTCAGTATTTTATTTTAAAACAGTATTATTATTTCAAAACATTTAACAACATATCCAATGAGAAACACTGGACTCCAAAAAAGTGAGTGCTAAAACTGACACCAGATATACTTCTGTAAATAGTTCAATTGGTTTAGTGCTAAGGGGAAGACAGAAACCCCACCGGCTTTGGCGATAAGAAATCCTAAATGGGAAGACTGTCTTAGGAAGCGCACAACTCTGTGTCTGATATGGGATTTATGGTGAAATCATGTGTCAGCCACAAGTGGCTTGAAATAAGATGGCCTTCTAGTCTTAAAAAAACAGCCTGCACAAAAATCACACAGCCAGTTTATGAAGTAAACAGCCCTTCCTAACTAGAGGATAAGTGTAAGTCTTAAAAAAAAAAGAATCTCTCAATCTCTTTTCAACCACTAAGGTAAACTCTTTGACTGGCCTACACTGAAATGATGTGAAAAATGGGACAAAAAATGATTTTAACCAAAAATAAAACAAAACATAATTTGAGATAATTGTGGTTTTGGTTTAAGTTTTTTTTTGACACAAAAGGGTAAAGGTATGGGTAAAGTGTTGGGGTAGTAGGTAGATTCACATTCATTCCCTCTTTCTTTCCCCTTTTTTATTCAGTGTTGACTAGGGAGGGATGGACAAATTGAGGGTTGACGAAGGTAAATCCATCGAAATCAGCCTGGTCGATGTTGGCAATAACCAGCTCGTCAGGAGGGGTCAGTTGTGGCTGCGTGCGAGTGAAGAACTTGTCAAAGTTTTCTGCTCCCTTTCCACACTATAAACAAACAAATAAGAGGCAAGAGCATGAAATATTATTGTTTGACAAAGCTTATTGAAACATACAATAAGATTACACAAAGAAAACGTATATATTTAAGCACAAATCACATAGGTGAAAGCTTGCGATATAGATATTGCACAATAGACTAACTGCTTTGTCTGTGGTTGGAAATAAGAAACTTTTAAATGTTTAGTTGGTAGGAAATATGCAATGTTATATTTGTACTTCTGTTCCCAATTGCTTCATGTCCAATGCACAGACTAACACTCCTCAGATTTCAGATTATATGCCCTACTTCCTCTTCATCTGGATGATGCATTGGCTCAACTGGTTTGGAGGACACAGCTGTGGAAGTCAAACATGACAGTACCTTTGCCCATAATTAGTTAAACTAAGTGTGAATGTAATATGAAATAGCATTTATATGTTAGAATCAATTGGCAGGTTTCATTTCTTCTATTTGCTATGATAGTATTGCGAATTTGCCACTCTAAACAACCGACACATAACCTAGTTAGTCAGTTGTTACTTTAATCCCTGACACTTAATTCATTATTTAGTAGACTTCTTTAATCGTCATGTGATGTATGCATTCGTTGCTACCTAAAGGGTTAGTTCACCCCAAAATTTAAAATGTCAGTAATCTTTGTTATACAAATTAAGATATTTTAGATGATATCTAAGAACTCTCTGATCTCTTATACTGTTGATGGCAACAGTTCCAACTCATTCAAAGTCCAGAAAAATACCCAACAACATCCTCAAAACAGCCTATGTACCTTCAGTGGTTCAATCTGAATATTATCAAGTTACGAGAATGCTTCTGTGTGCGTATATTCAACAGTTTTTCTTCCCCAGTGTGAGTATAGGGGGCAGGTTCATGAGAGCACCATGCTCTTTATGCTCTTTTCCACTTTGCCATGGTGCTGATGTTATACCTCAGATATGCCGGTGCTTTGTTTCAAACAGATGAAGTTGTGCAGAGCCATATGAGGCAAAGATTAGTGCATAGCGCTCATGAACGCGCACTCTATACTGACACTGAGGAGAAGAAACCGTAGAATACAGTCATTATTTTTGTTTCATGTGTGCACAAAAGAATTCTCATACCTTCATAATATTCCGATTGAACCACCTAAGACACATAAACTATCTTGACAATGTTTTTTGGTACCTTTCCAATCTTCGAGTCGAGACTATTGCTGTCTGTGGAGGATGAAGAAGCTCTTGAATTTCATTCAAAATATCTTCATTTGTGGAACAAAAATTAACGAAGCTCTCAGGGGTTTGGAATGACATTAGAGTGAATAGTTATTTACAGAATCTCGTTAATGATAGATACATTTGTGGGCTATGAGATGTGCATTTTCAGATGCTTTACATTAGCACTGTTAATTGTTCTAAAACGGTCATTGTTTTCTCGGGTGACATCATTAATTGTTTAAACAAAGTCTGTCAATTAAACTAAAGAAAGCATTTGAACAACTATATAAGCAATAAGGTATGAGAGGGCGTGCTGTATTGTGATTTAGTCATGACTGATGGGGAATTTATAAAAGTGATTAAGACCATGTTACTTCAGCAGCAGTCATTAACACACAGATAATAAACAGATAATATTTGAAATTAGGGCTGCACAATATACCGATACAACATCGGTATTGCAATGTGTTAATTCGCAATATTCACATTGCAGAATATGTAATGTTGAGTTATATAATTTAACATTTTCATGCGTTTCTGATTATTTTAAAGCATTTAAATAAAAAATAATGATTAATTGTATTGATTATTTTTATTTTATTTGACCCGGGAAATGATAAAATACTGTTTATTTTAATTGTATCTTTTTCTTTATTGTATTCATCTATGTTTGTAGATTAGATTCATTATATTTTATGCATGATTCACGCACATCCCAATCAATCAAACATAATCAATTCTTTCCAAATAGAAATATTAAGTCATTGGTGAAATTATACTCAATATTACAATATATATATCACAGAATTTTAAAAACAATTGCAATGTTCCAATATTTTCCTAATATCGTGCAGCCCTATTTGAAATATATAACATGTTGAAGTGTTTTAACACTACACTGATTGTTTCTAAAATGTTGCACAGTGATACAAAGAAGCACTGGCTTTATCTTGAACTAAGCTACTGACTAATAATCATCAAGGAATGAAATGAACCATTTTATTAAGAAAACTATTTTTATTAATTGCATTAAGTAATTGCTTTATTAACTGAAAAATAACTGATCATTCACCCAAAAACTACAATTTTTCAAAGTCCTAAAAATGGAAATCTTTAAAATGCAATTGAGTGCTTCACATTTGGTAAACAGAAACTTAAATGCATGTATGTGTGTGAACCAATGAGGTTTGAGAAACAATGTGATTTCTTTGTAGCAACATGATAATGCGTTTAGGTCATTTTTTATATGATTAAAAGCTAAAAATGAATCAGTCCATCATAAAATGTTATTGTATTTGTTTATATTCAAAGTCTAATGGATGTCAAGCTACACGAGAGTGAATGATGACAAATGTTTCATTAATGGTTGAAATATCCCTTTATCAAGAAATGTTCCAAATATTTGAGAAAATAAAGAACAGCATGTGGCACAATAAACATCTGATGACTGTGTACATTTAGTCCAACAAAATTATTACAATTTAAAAAGCTGATATACAGTTGAAGTCAGATTTATTAACCCCCCCCCCCCATGTCTGATAATAGTTTTTTTCCTGGAGAAAGTCTTATTTGTTTTATTTCAGCTAGAATTAAAGCAGTTTTTAATTTTTTTAAAAACCATTTTAAGGTCAACAAACCACTGTATACAATAACTTGCCTAATTACCCTAACCTGCCAAGTTAACCTAATTAACCTAGTTAAGACTTTAAATGTCACTTTAAGCTGTACAGAAGTGTCTTGAAAAATATCTAGTAAAGTATTATTTACTGTCGTCATGGCAAAGATAAAATAAATCAGTTATTGGAGATGAGTTATTAAAACTATTATGCTTAGAAATGTGCTGGAAAAAACTCTGTTAAACAGAAATTGGGGAAAAAATAAACAGGGGGCTAATAATTCTGACTTCAACTGTATGTGACTATTAACAATTTATTATAATGAATACTTGGCATTTCATGTAATTATTAAACAGTTCCACGAAGGACAGAAGGATAAGGATATGGAGTTTCCTTTTGTGAAGCTGCCAGATTCTATATGACGTACAGCTCAAGATGTGCCTTAAAATAGAAGTCACCCCTCCCCCATCTCATTGTATGATATCTGAAAGAAGAGATGAATGGTGACTCCAGCACTGGTCACATGTAAATTACTGTGTCATGCTCTCTTATGAAGCAGAATTTCCCATCCCATCTCAATGATAGGAAACTGAGGGAGTTCTTAACCCCCTCAACAAATATATATGATGAAAATAGATCATTTATTTAAACCTACAACTGTCATAATCACACGTTTACAAAGAGTACAGTTTTTCAACACAGCAATCCATGTAGGGCAATGCCAATGTCAGTAGTGGAACTAATGATTGGCTAAATGTTTTAAATGGTAGCTGTACTGAATTAAGCCTGTTTAACCGCCACCATTAGTGTTTAAGGGACACACAGGTCTGTATCTGGCCTACTTTTGGCCATGAGAGGAGGCAGCAGTTCAGCTTCAGGATGTCCTGAGGGGACATCAGGCAATTTTTTGAAAGCAAACAAACAAACACAAAATATTAAAAGTGACAGGTGATGTTCAGAACACATTCACTTAAAAACAGTGGAACAAAAACTAGAAAATTGCAACACAACACAAGCACACACATAAATACTCAAGACGTTCTAACCCCTCACTTATTTTCTGTTTTGTCCCCAGTGATGTGACAGAATGCTCTATTCGATGATGTATGTGTTTAATAGCATGTGTGCTTGTGAAGGGGAAACAACTACAGCATGACCCACTTTAGAAGTCATATATGTATGCAGACTGCTTTCACAGCTTATCCATTCATATCTCTCTCTCTCTCTCTCTCTCTCTCTCTCTCTCTCTCTCTCTCTCTCTCTCTCTCTCTCTCTCTCTCTCTCTCTCTCTCTCTCTCTCTCTCTCTCTCTCTCTCTCTCTCTCTCTCTCTCTCTCTCATACAACACACACATCCATAACAAGGACAATCTAAGCTATTTAATATGACAAATGGCTCTATCTCAGTCCTTTTAATATCTTGGCAAAATATTATCACTTCCTCCACAGGCATTGCCTCAGAAAAGCTATTCCAATTCACAACACGTTTCACCAAATAACAGTGGAAAAAGAATTACCGAATTATCAGAGCAAATATCAGGAGGCACAGAATACTAATGAGCATTCATCAGGACAGGCATATGATTATGATTAATGCGTGTCAGGATGATTTTCAGTGCAACTCTGATCTTTCCACAAGTCCCTCCACAACATCCCAGATGATTACAATTTTTAATATTATAACAAAAAATAAATTAAGCAATGTTAATTCAATGTTTAATATTTTGAGTTATCTAAAGGATTTAGTTATTTAGAGCAGGGGTCATCTAATTCTAGCCCCGAGGCACCTAAAGCAGCAAATTAGGCTTTTCAAGATCATTTGCTAATATACATGCACGTGTCCTGAAGCAGGTTGGAAATAAACTTTGCAGGTCCCCAGGAAGAGGGTTAAAATTATTAGAATTAAAAGAAGTATTCCAGTGTTCTGATGTAACCTGATGGTTTTGTCTTTAAATAGTCAGATTGTAAACACAAATATTGTAATGGCCAAAGGAAAGGTAATTCATTCATTAATAAAATTTATTAATAAAAACGTTAATAAAATACAATAAATAGGACATTTATTAAATAATATAAATAATTCTCGTTAACTTCCAGCCAAAATCATATCTGATCTAGCAACAACCTAATGTGTGTGACATACAAAGGAGAGATCTAAAACATCCAGTGTTGGTGGGCCTCTGGGAACATGGTTGAGAAACACTGATAAATACCTAATGAAAAAATTTGCTTTAATAGCTGGGTTAAAATATGTGTTTTAGATCTAATTTAAAATATTAACCAAACATTTGGGGTTGTCCATATTTGGGCTAAAACAACCCAGCATTTTTGAGTGTACTAATTTCAGTATCATTTCATAGGTACATTGGTCCAATACTACTACAGTTGCATACAAAGCCTTAAATATGGTATACTATAATATATATGATTGCAATACAATGATAACAGCTGGATTAATTGAACACAATTTTTTTTACTGTATATGATACCTCTGGGCAACATTATTCATTAAACTAGTGAGTTAACCTTTGACTAATCATCAAATAATACATGACTAGCATCAAATAATACATGACTAGCAATACATTGAAAGCACTTTCATCTCTATACATGGACACATATAAAATAAAACTGAATAGACCTGCAAGAATTGTCTTACCACTTTTGGTTTGAATGGAGGCTGTATTTCTCTGTTTGCCAGGCGATCCCAGTCAATTCGACGGAAGAAAGCATGTTCCCTAATATCTCTCTCCCCCTCTAGACCACAGCCCAGGCGTTTTGAAGGGTGTTTGGTCATCAGCTGAAACACAAGACAAATTGTAATCATGACAATCGTTTCATGAACTTTTATTAAAGTGAGAAACAACATGACAAGTTGCATGGATAGTTCACACAAATGTTTTGGGTAAAATATAACTTTGAGCTATTAAAATTCTGTACAGTATGTGATTCAAGCCATCACTAACCCTGTTTTAAAAGAGACTAAATGGTGACTTAAATTTGTCTAGAAAACTGGCTTCAGGAAAATGTCTAATTTATTATCACCCTATAGTTGTAGACTTTTCTGGGTCAGCTTCAGACAGCCACTGTGTATCTATTAGTAAGTGGCACAGCTTACAAGACACACATGCGCACACACAGACATGCACACCCGCACACATATTTCAATAATACCCAGAAATGAAAATAGATGAACTTACACTTATAACACTGACCGAAAGACAGAAAGTGGGAGATAACTATAGTAAGGTCAGACAATGTGATGATGCAGATCATCATTTATGTTGTGTCTTGTTTCCACTGATAATTTTGAAAACACCTTGAGCCGTAATGACAAATTCAATATGTGGAAATTAAACATTCATCTTTCACCTTGATGGAAGTTCTTTCTAAAATGTTACGCCAATTTAATGGTATTTTGTTCTTTAAAACAAAAATTAGCACTTCAAAGCACATTCAGTCAAGAAGTTCATTGGTGTCTGGGCTAGTTTATGCACGCAATCACTTTATCATAACACTGTCACTGTATTTTGTCAGAGATGTTTACAGATATGCATCATACTATAAATATATATGTTGAATTGTGAAGACACAAGAAAGAGAGGTTATATCTATACAGACAAAAGAACCAAAAGTACTGAATCTTGTTATGTCTTTGTTGATGTTCTTTAATAAAGATGATTAAAAAATAATATAGACATCCGGATGATATGGAAGTCACAGGTGATATGGCCACAGCCATATCACCCTGCAGCCCAAGACTGGTAACTCACTAAAGGTAAGCAGGGCTGAGCCTAGTCAGTACCTGGATGAGAGAACACATGGGAAAACTAGGTTGCTGTTGTAAGTGGTGTTAGAGAGCCAACAGGGGGCACTCAACCTGTGGTCTGTGTGAGTCCTAATGCCCCAGTAAAAGTGAAGGGGACACTACACTGTCAGTGGGCGCTGTCTTTTTCGAATGAGGCGTTAAACTGATATCCTGCCTCTCTGTGGTCATTAAAAATACCATGGCACTTCTCATAAAGACACCCGGGTGTCCTGGCTCTTAATTGGCCTTTACGATTATGGCCTCCCAATTATCCCCATCCACCGAATTGGCTCTATCACTGTCTCTCCACTCCACCAATAACTGGTGTGTGGTGAACGCACTGGAACCGTTTTCCTGTGGCTGCCGTCACATCATCCAAGCAGGGGCAGACTGGCCATCTGGCAGACCGGGCAGTTTCCTGCTGGGCAGACATACTTTTTGGGCCGGGCTGATCATCGTTTTATGATCTGATCGGCCCATAAAATGCTTAGCAGCCTATAGTTTTTTTCTGGCTAATTAATTGACGACGCTGTGATCTGTAACGCTCTCAAAGTAAGATGCTTTTTTTTGGACAGACTGGCCCATGTGACATAATCTGCAGCCCATTGGTTGAGAGAGATGGAAAAGAAATGGAAGGGAGGTGCAGAGAAATTGTGGGAAACACACTGGTGTTTCATTTAGCGGTTCTGAAAAGATCACCGTCCATACTACATGGCTAAAAACACACATCACGTGACCACACACACTCTGTCAAGAGCTGCAGTAGGTCAGTGGGTGCTTTGAGTTTGAGCATAAAACCCCAGGTGAGAGTAGTGCATGTCGGAGAGTTCATCAAAGATCTACTGCTAGATCTCATCTCACTATAGTTGTTAAATGTGATATTGAATTCATCTTGTTGTCTCTATCTAACAGCTCTTCAGTCTTTAGAATTACTTGTTCTCAGGTAACTCTGTTTTGGCTGAGTACAAAGATAAGTGAATATATTTATGTATTTAACCACGTACACTGATTCTGCCCAGTGACTGATTGCTTGCCTTTATTGTATAAATTTATTGTACATTATACTTAATATATGGCCATTATTGATTATTAAAACTGATATTCAGCAAAAGAGACGGGGTAAATTTCGTACTTTTCAATGAAAATGAAAGAAAGCAGTTATGTTATAGGCCTAGTTTTGTTATAAATATGCATAGAGTGATGATGGCGGTCATATAAATATGTTGCTACACAAGGCCGTTTGGTGTCTGTTAATCATAATATCAAAATGAAATAAATGTCCTTATATTATATTTTCATTGTTAAGCCAGCAGGATGAGGTGAATGAGGTTTTAAAGTACACTGTTCCCTTTAAAGATTTACCCATGCGTCAGAAGGCAGTGTTTGTTATGTTTATTATTTAATATAGGCTGTGTGAATAGTGTAGTGAATAAGGTAAATTGGCTGTAGTTTATGAGTATGTGTGTGCGTGAATGAGTGTGTATGGGTGTTTTCCGATACTGGGTTGTGGCTGGAAGGGCATCTGCTGCATAAAACAAATGGTGGAATAGTTGGCGGTTCATTCCGCTGTGACAACCCCTGATAAATAAGGGACTAAGCCGAAGGAAAATAAATGAATAAATGAATAGTATATTTTTTAGAACCTAACAAAATCTTTATGGACAGTATACAGAAATTAAATTGAGATTAATGTCTGTATTTATTTATTTCATATATATGGCTTTTGTGTTTTTATAAAATAGGAGTTGATAAACATATTAGACATGCACAGATGGGTAGCATTTTTTTATTGTATGTAGTGGGCCACTCTAGCACAAATGTCAGGGCCGATTTTTTGCCCTAGTCCAGCCCTGCATCCAAGTGGATGCTGCACACTGGTGGTGGTGTGGAGAGACCCCCCTCATGATTGTGAAGCGCTTTGGGTGTATGGCCATACACAATAAATGTGCTATATAAATACACATTACATTACATTACATTCTGGATGGTGTATCACAGTGGTTAAGTGAGAAAAAAGAGATCTGTTTCACTTACATTCTAAACATCTGGCAAGGTAAAATAATTAAAGTTTTAGTCTTTAGTCATACTGACACTGAATCCAATAACAACAGACTGGATCCTTGGCAAAAGGAAGCCTAAACCCTGATAAGACTTTTATTAAAAATGAAACCAGGGGTTCGTGTGCTTTTTATCTAAATTGGATCAGCTCCTCCAGTGAATTTCTGATGGGCTCTGCGAAGATGCATGCAATATAACCGATTAAAAGTAGTACCAGCAATACAAGGAACATATTTCCTTTTCTATACATTTTAGTAATTTTTAGTGAACTTTCCCAACGCCACTGCTTTTTACATATACTGTATTGATTTTAAATGTTAGTATATATTGTGTGAAAATTATCTTTGGTTCATATGAACATCTGCAGAACTGCTCCAAAGGTTAAGATTCAAGATATCTGAAAGTATTTGGTGGATTTTGTGCTGGCTTAGTTTGAAACCTCACCCCTTTGCAGATGGAAACTGCTTCTTTGGACAAGGTTTTGGAGTAGGAGACATTGTGTTCCATAATGGACTGGAAAAGTTCATCTTCGTCCTCACCATCAAATGGAGGCTGAGAAGAGAAAAAAAAGTTACACAGTTAATATCATATTAAAGGGCACATATTTTACCCCTTTTTCAAGATTTAAGATAAGTATTTTGTGTCTCTAGAATGTGTCTGTAAAGTTTCAGCTTAAAACACCCATCAGATTATTTATAATACCTTTCAGAATATTAGAATTTTCTGCTTGAAACACAATATAGCTGTTTTAGTGGCCTGTGCCTTTAATGCTAGTTCTCCCCACCCACTGTTCCCGCGTGCCTGCCAGAGTGTGCCTCAATCTCCATCTTGGCTGTGTCAAATAAACAGCACAGTGACAGACATGAAGGAAGCAGATCTCACGTAACGTTTGTGAGAAATACTACAGTAAGAACTTTCCCAATGATTATTTGATGTATTTGTTGTGGAGTTAATTCAAACCTTTCACAATGTCGATACAAAGTTCACGCATATACAAACACTGCGCTCACGTTCAACTTTGCACTGTTTTTGCACAGAAAATGTGACAGAATACACACGTTAATAAACACTGCTGTATTGACATACGTTATATTAATGTACAAAATAGGTAACGCGGTGGTGCAGTGGGTAGCACGTTCACCTCACAGCAAGAAGGTCGCTCGTTCGAGCCTCGGCTGGGTCAGTTGGCATTTCTGTGTGGAGTTTGCATGTTCTCACTGTGTTTGCGTGGGTTTCCTTCGGGTGCTCCGGTTTCCCCCACAGTCCAAAGACATGTGGTACAGGTAAATAGGGTATGCTAAAATTGACCGTAGTGTATGAGTGTGTGTGTGAATGAGTGTGGAGGTTTCCCAGTGATAGGTTGTGGCTGGAAGGGCATCCGCTACATAAAACATATGCTGGATAAGTTGGCGGTTCATTCCGTTGTGGCGACCCCAGATTAATAAAGGGACTAAGCCAAAAAGAAAATGAATGAACGAATAATGTACAAAATAAACCTGATTTAACATCCACAAACCAGGATTGAATCGTCTTCTTTTATAATTGTACTGATACGCGGCTGTGGTGATAATGACAGTAAAATCAATGTAATTCATAACAAACATGCACAGTTTTAAAAATGTTTTAAACTTGTAAAATTCATTGTTGATCACATATGATGGTGATTGACGATCACAGTGAGCTGAACAGATCTTTTAATCCCATTTGCTTTTGCGCACGTCCTGTCTTGTGGATATGATTATACGAGTTACTACAGAGACATGTTTATATGCGGCTGTCAATCAATTCCATGAGCGAGGAAACCGCACTCGTTCGTCATGTTGTGGTGGGCCTCAAAACGGGAGGGATTTAAATCCTATTTTAATGTCAGGAAATAAAAAAAAGAGACTTATTGTGTTTCTATCACTCTAGTATGACTGTGGACACACTATAGCTACACACAGTTCTGTCCAATCAGCTTCCCTTTAAAGTAAATTATTATTAACTATACAGTCTGATTTTAAATATGGGTTCTAAAGTTCTTAAAAATGTGACATTTTAGAATTTACTATCTTAAAACATACCACGGGAAAGAAAATCATTATGGCTGGACAAAGTAACACTACCAAGGTTTTATTAGTAAAACCTTACACCGAACTGCCACTTTATCAGGTATTCCTGTTTAACTACTCGTAAATATAAATATCTAATCATCCAAATAACATGGCAGCTTGTAGACAAGAGGGACATCTCAATCAGCTCCCTTGTTCAGTTGTCAGGTCTCAGTTGCAAGAATTCTTCTCATGTACTGTATTACGTTTGCTTCCTGAAAAGTCCAGCAATGTATAGTGAAAACCATGCAATTATGCTCACTATACAGTATGTCCCCTTAACCTCATCTTCCCTTAAATTTTCCATGAACCGGAAGCTGTGACCACTATTTTTTTCGGATTGTGACGCAGTTCCTAGAAAAACAGAATATTAAATGACAAAACAGTGGGCGTGGCTTGTTTTTTTCTACTACGAGCTGAATGGATTTGGGAAAAGGGTTTGGGGAGAGTTATTACAACCTAACAGACACCTCCTCCTCAACATTGCTGTTTGTCAAAACTGACAGTAGGAGCAGCGTGGTTTAATATGTTAGCCATGCCTAATTCCTAAGATATAAGTAATTTGAGAATTTAAAAAAAAAACAAAAAAAAAACAGGAAGTGCATTGTTTTCTTAATGACATGCACAGACTGTTCAACACAAAACTAGCAATGCGAGCTAACAAAATCATATGGTTAGTTTTGATTTCTTGGGGAGTGCAAGTTCTGAAGTGTTTTTAATCATTTTTTTAAATAACCTGTTATTTGTTTATCTTAACCATAAATTAACATATTTAGACAGGTACAGAACTACCTAGAAAAAACATTTAGGTCCCTATCATATACCTGCAAGACATGCATGCTACGACTTTCTGCTAACTTCAGACGAGTGCAACCCTAATTTTCACATTTTGCTCCATGTTGTTTATGCATCACAGTGGCGCAGTGAGTAGTATGATTGCCTCACAGCAAGAAGGTCGCTGGTTCGAGCCTCGGCTGGGTCAGTTGGCATTTCTGTGTGGGGTTTGTATGTTTTTGTATGTTAGGTTACCTCTGCGTTCTCAAGTCAAAAGACATGTGGTATAGTTGAATTGGGTAAGCTAAATTGTTCGTTGTGAATGAGTGTGTATGGGTATTTCCCAGTGATGGATTGCAGCTGGAAGGGCATCCGCTGCGTAAAACTTATGCTGGGTAAGTTGGTGGTTCATTCTATTGTGGAGACACCAGATTAATAAAGGGACTAAGACGAAAAGAAGATGAACAAAAGCAAAAGTGGATACGGAAACACCTTGAATGATTTTGCGCCACGCACTTTAGACTTTGTGCGTAGATCGTTAAAATAGAACCCTTAGACTTAATTATTGGTTGAAATTGTTGCTGGTATGTGAACAAATACAATTATTTATCTTTGATGTACTTAAAAAAGTCAAACATATCAGTTCTGCTGTTGTTTATAAATTCCAGTTGTGATGCTGTACAACAAGGACGTTTTCATGTCACCATCAATGTCCAAATGTTTAGTGAACTAAGCTTCTTACTGTCCTTACCAGTGGCCAAATTTGTGTACTGTACATGACATACTGACTTATGACCCCGGGAGCTATAGGGAGCTGACTAGGTCAAGAAGAGTATTGCTGAAATTAAAAGCGAACATCAGAATAGGAAAGAAAGGTAATTTGATTGACTTTGTACATGGCCTGGTTGTTTGTGTGAGGATTGCTGGTCTGAGTACTTCATAAACTGCTGATGAACTAGGATTTAATGCACAGTCATCTCTGGGGTTGACAGAGAATGTTCTGAACATTATCAAATATCCAGCCAGTGACAGTTTAGTGGGTGAAATGGTTTTTCCCTTTTTGATCCCAGAGGTCAGATGAGAAGGGTCAGAGTGGTTCAAGCTAACATAAAAATGCAGCAGTAACTCAAATAACACTTTGTTACAAGCAAAGTATGCAAAAAAGAATAAAACAGAATAATATAACATAGGGAAAAGAATGCCTGGACTGATGAGTCTAGCTGGGCAGCACGATGGCTCAGTGGTTAGCACTGGTTCGAGTCTCGACTGGGTCAGTTAGCATTTCTGTTTGGAGATCGCATGTTCTCCCTGTGTTATTATGGGTTTGTTCCAGGTGCTCCGGTTTCCCCCACAGTCCAAAGACATACACTGCAAAAAAAGCTTTTTTTATTTAGATTTTTTCTAGTCCAAATATCAAAAAATTCTTAAATCAAGAAATATTTTCTAGACAATCAAAACTCATTGTCTTGATTTAAGAAATAATATGCCAAAATTAAGTGAGTTATTCCTTAAAACAAGCAAAATAATCTGCCAATGGGATAAGCAAATTAATCTTATGTCGAAAAGAAAAACAAGATTATTTTGCTTACCCCATTGGCAGATTATTTTGCTCGTTTTAAGGACTCATTTAATTTTGGTATATTATTTCTTAAATCAAGACAATATGTTTTGCTTGTCTAGAAATTGCATCTTGATTTAGGAATTTTTTGATATTTGGACTAGAAACAAGATAAAAAATGTAAGAATTTTTTTTTGCAGTGTACAGTATAGGTGAATTGTGTAAACAAAGGCCTTAGTGTATGTGTGTGTGTGTGTGTGTGTGTGTGTGTGTGTGTGTGTGTGTGTGTGTGTGTGTGTGAGTGAGAGTGTGAGAGTGTATGAGTGTTTCCCAGTACTGGGTTGGGGCTAGAAGGGCATTCGTTGCGTGAACACATATACTGGAATATTTGGTGGTTCATTCTGCTGTAGCGACCCCTGATAAATAAGGGACTAAGCTGAAGGAAAATGAATGAATCAATAAATGAATGAGGAGTCTAGATTTGCATAATGCAGCAATCAGATGTTATGGTCAGAATTTGGAATAATCACATAGATCCATCCTGCCATGTATTAACACTTTGAGTGTCTTAGTACTAGCTGATCATTGAGCAAATAGGCTTACAAAGATTTCACTCAAATAGTGTCCATCGTCACTAGATATCAATCCAATAGACCACCTCCAGCCAACAAAACTGTAACAGTGGGATGGAGCAATTGTGCCAACACTGTGTTAAATCTTAGCCATAACCTTGTAGCAAGATGTATGAAATAAAGAGTAAGTACAGCACTGTTTAAACAACATGGTATAAATATACAACTATGTTCTATATTGTTTATGTTGTCTATTGAGTATATTTTTGTTGTTGTAGAAGATAGCAAAGCTATATTAATAATTTAGTAATAAAAGTGAAAATTCATTGACACATTAAGATACATAACAAGAAGATTAGACAGCACAGGTTGTTTTGATTGTAAACATACACCAGCTAAATTAATGAATCAACTGAACTTCATTTTTAGGACACCCATCTATATACCTGACAGACTTAACTAATAAGTGCAAATTATTGGATGTCCAGACTATTAATAGAGAAATCAACACAGATTCGAGATTATACTCATTGTTTAGCAAATGATATGGAATTCTCTAAAACAGACAAAAAGATACATTTTTATGCAGAGCTCTTATCTGGGTATAGTAGATGGTGTCATTGTTAAACTGTACACTACCTGACAAAAGTCTTGTCGTCAATCCCAGTTGTAATAGCAACAAATAACAACTTGACTTCTAGTTGATCATTTGGAATAGTGGCAGAATGATTTTTCTGATGAATTATCTGTTGAACTGCACTACAATCATCACAAATACTACAGAATCAATACTGGAATCCACATGGACCCACAATACTGGAAGATTCTCACAGAAATCAGTCAAGTTTGGTGAAGGAAAATTCATGGTTTGGGGTTACATTCAGTATGGGGGCGTGCAAGAGACCTGCAGAGTGGATGGCAACATCAACAGCCTGAGGTATCAAGACATCATTTGTGTTGCCCATTACATTACAAACCACAGGAGAGGGCAAATTCTTCACCAGGATAGCGCTCCTTGTCAGAATTCAGCCTCCACATTAAAGTTCCTGAAAGCAAAGAAGGTCAAGGTGCTCCAGGATTGGCCAGCCCAGTCACCAGACATGAACATTATTGAGCATGTATGGGGTATGATGAAGGAGAAGACATTTAAGATAAATCCAAAGATTCTTGATGAACTCTGGGAGTCTTTCTTTTGATTTCAGATGACTTTATTAATATTTATTTGAGTCGTTGCAGAGATGTATGGATGCAGTCCTCCAAGCTCATGGGAGTCAAACACAATATTAATTCTTATTCCACTGCATGGTGGAGACTTTATATTAAAATACTGTACATTATTTCTGTTAAGTGACAAGACAGACCTTACTGTCCTAATTAAATAATAAAAAAATCAAGGCATGATCATATTTTATTTAGGTAAAATAAGTGTAATCTAGAAGCCTTTGCCTTTCATATAAGCCCCTTCTGATATGTACCAAATGATCAGTCAACTGAAAAATGATCAAATGATCAGCCAACTGAAAAGTCAAGTTATTATTTGTTGTTTCTAAAACTTGGATAGACAACAAGACTTTTGTCAGGTAGTGTATGTTTGTCTGGTAGTGTATGATAATATTTTTGAATATTTCTTTCAAAATGTTTGGTCAAATTACAAATTACTTAAACCTATAAAAGCAAAAAATGCATACTATGAGTCAGCAGAAGGTCACAGCCATCAATGTAAGATTGTAAGAGTTAGAAACTTATAAACTCACTTGTCCAGCCAGCATCTCATACAGAAGGACTCCATAAGCCCACCAGTCCACAGAACGACCATATGGCTGATATGCTATTATCTGAAAACAGACAGCACAAAAAACCCAACACATTACTTTTAAAGATCAGCATAATATCAACACAATGGGTTTCACTCATTAATAATTATATAAATAATTATTTGTGGTCAATAATTTTTTCCCATGCTCCCATTGTTACCATAATCTGGATGCACACATCTACACTCAAATAAACATATTTATCTGACTAATGTTGTGATCCAGTCAAAACATATAAACACCCACAGAATGAAGTGAATTGACTATAAAAGTCAAATATATCAGACAAACAAACATACATAATCTTTTTTTGTAATCATATCCCAGAATTTCACACAGCTTGGCTGATGCAGTTTGTAGCACATTCAGTGTGTGTGTTTGTGTGCGACATCACGCTAACCCTATGTGACAGTTTTAGATCATGGCTGTGGCCGCTCAAGGTTTGGTTTGTGGGTTTAGATGTTGAATCTTTTTTAGTACACAGTAATTTTCACTAGAGAGAAAAAAAAACATCCACTAATATACAGCTGACAGTATAATGGAGGGAAACATATTTTGCTGTGAGTTTAGATGTGTACCTAATCCCTGAAAGTAATAGAAGAGTAGAGAAGTACTTGAACCTAAAGATGTAGTATTATATTAATCATTTTGGTTTATAACTATTTATTAATACTATATAGCTATTTATTAATATTAGTTAGCTCATTGGTTCACTGACTTATATTATTCTTTTCAAAAAGAAAAAACGGTTAAAAGTTAAAGACTGTTTAATCGTTAAAAAAGACAACAATAAAACTAAAACCAATGAACAACCTGCACTTTATACAGTGTAGAAACATGTTGCTTACGATTATTAATTTATATAACACTAAAACCCTTCACTAATGTTTACAAACGAGACCTTAAAGAGTGACCATATTCTGGTAGTATATGTTATGAGCTGTAATTAGCTCATTTTAAGATTAAAAAACAAATGTATAACATGTATATGGTTACTCATGTGTGTAACTGCTGTTCTACCTTTGACACACTTTACACTCAAGTTAACATGCAGATACATGCCCCCAGATAACTTGCATTACCACTGCATAATTTGTAGGTCAGTCAGAGAAAGAGACCAGAAGAGAGAGAGAGAGAGAGAAAGAGAGAGAGAGAGAGAGAGAGAGAGAGAGAGAGAGAGAGAGAGAGAGAGAGAGAGAGAGAGAGAGAGAGAGAGAGAGAGAGAGAGAGAAAGAGTAATGCTTTGAGGAAAAAAGGTGGAGGGCAAAAGACCACAGTGTTTGTTATATATAAGATATATGTAACAGGAAAAAGAACTAATGGTCTGTAAATGTGTATGTGCATAAAAATGTTTGATTCAAAATGCCACGGCATTTTAGAATAACACAACTATATTATCGGAATTCTTATATAGTAAATCTGATTCTAACACAAACTCATTGTTCAGAAACTAAAGCTGCTGCTCTCCATTTCATTTTCAGTTGTCTTCTTTCATATTCATAAGCTTATTTTGCAATATTACAGCCCACTGATACACCCGAAATGACTTAAAAGATCAAATGGGATTAATCCTACCAGGCCTTGTGATCTGATCAATGAGTAATATCACACTTGTAACAGTGCGATATGGCTGTATATCGGCACTGGTGGGAGGCTAAAACACCCACAACATACACCCATATTGCACTGCTACGAGTGTGATATTGCGCTTATACAACAGTTTGACGACATAATCAGGAATATAAAAAGAAAAATTAAACACAGAGGGTCTAAAAATCCTTTTGCATGAGGAACTACTTTCTTCCGCCATTCATTCACATCTTCAGCTGACGTCAGAACAGCAGAAACCATTGCTACTTCACATACGTCACTTTAGAGCTAGTGATTGAATGATTCTCTAGCGTAATATCTAAAGTGATGACAAAACAGGTGATTTTGCTCACATTTTAAGATTATAAGGCTGAATGAGTCTAGAGCAGGGGTCTCAAACTCAATATACTTGGGGGCCGCTGGAGACAGAGTCTGGATGAGGTTGGGCCTCATCAAGTTTTCCAAAAAAAATGTATTATATTATTAATTATTATTTTTTTATTTGTTTATTTTTAATTTAATTTTGTGTTGAAAAATTAAAATAAAGATATTTAAAAAGATTGGAATTTAACAAAATAAGACGAAAAAAATAAACAAATAAAAAATGAATGAGTAAATAAATTAATCAGTAATAAATAATAATAATAATAATAATAATAATAATAATAATAATACGCAGCACGGTGGTCGCTGGTTCGAGCCTTGGCTGGGTCAGATGGTGTTTCTGTGTGGAGTTTGCATGTTTTCCCCATGTTCACGTGGGTTTTCTCCGGGTGCTCCGGTTTCCACCACAAGTCCAAAGACATGTGGTAAAGGTGAATTGGGTAGGCTAAATAGTCCGTAGTGTATGTGTGTGAATGAGTGTGTATGGATGTTTCCCAGTGATGGGTTGCAGCTGGAAGAGCATCAGCTGTGTAAAACATATGCTGTATAAGTTGGTGGTTCATTCCGCAGTGGCGACCCCAGATTAATAAAGAGACTAAGCCGAAAAGAAAATGAATGAATAATAATAATAATTAGATTTGTTGTTATCCGTCGTGCTGTTGTTACATGGAAAAGAAGTAACACTGTTGTCATTTGTTTTGACTACTTTTACATCATATAGACATATATGTTTTGTTTATTGTAAATGCACTGCAGGTATAGCAATGCAAATGACCCACAAATAACGGTGCAACCCTATAATTGGTCCAGGTTACTGAGGATTCTTATTGCCGATTAATAAGTTTCGATATGACTGCAGACGACTACATTAGGCTGCATTGAGTTCCTTACTGTTCTTTTATCCTGCCGTGTACGCATCACTTTAATTTCTTTTCTGCTCACTGCGTGAAAACAATAACCACCAACCAATGAGAGTGATTGTAAACGCAAGAAAGATGACGCACACACACACACCCACACAAACGCACACACCCACACAAACGCACACACATACACAAACGCACACACACACACACACACACACA
>CAIGQZ010032936.1:729447-744389 GCA_903798205.1 Danio tinwini | reverse complement strand
ATATTATATTATATTATATTATATTATATTATATTATATTATATTATTATAAAATTATAACCCCAAACTTTTGACTGGTAGTGTAGCATGCAACAAAATGCTTGGCACATAAAATATATTTAGGTTATCACAGTTCTCTGGCGATATGGAAATCACTGTGATAACTATTCTTCAATATGTCATGCAGCCCTTCTTCGTAAACATATTTCTTTAAAAGCACTGCACACATGCCAGCCAAATTGGAGTTAAACATTAATCACTGCAATATAGTTAATACAATACCAACATAATTACAATCAGAGTGACTGATCATTTTAGACTACATGATTTTCAGTGAAATATGTCAACTCCAACTGACTACAAATCATTCCAGATTGCAAATTGGGGGAAACGTCTGTTTAAGTTTTATTTCTGGCTTAATTCTAATGTTTTTAATGACTAAAATATTTATTTAAATACGTTTATTAACATCATTTAAATTCAGAAAAGTACATGCATGATTATAAATATTATAATGTTGAGCATTTAAGTTTTTGTATGTTTTTATGCTTTTATTGACCTTGTAATGGTTGAACTAGAGAAAAGATTTGTTATTGTCCCCATCTCTAATTTCTTCCTCTGTGATAACAACAGCTGTATAATCACCTCACCATAAGAGGTCGCTATTGTCAAAGAGGATATTTTGTTTGCTTTCATTTAGTGTTTTTCACTTTCTAATTATAATGTTACACTATACTGGTGGGTTAAATTCTAGATGTGGTTATATATATTTTTTGTCATTTATTATTAATAAAAATGGATTCCAATGTATTTATATGTTCTGTGCATAAACTAAATGTGTGTATTACAATTCAGTGTATACTGTACATTTAATGTAAATCCGTGATTATTTTTTTTGTGAATGGCTTTCTATATTTGGAAATTTAATAAACAGTAGATTCCATGACTGTAGTATTTGCCTTTCCATGTCTTTCATGCTAACACTGTACACCAGAGGGGAAATCCTTGGTTTTATTTGTTTTTATGCAGACATTCATACATTATAATACCAAGGGTGACTTTTGTCTAAATCCTTTTGAACCAATGTAATGTCTATAGATTCCAATTCCAAAGCACATTATCATAAAAAAACAACAACATTATTTATATTATTATTTATTATTATGCATATTCGATCCTTCTAAGGCATTCTGATTTGCTAAAAGGCGGATATTTGGTATGCCGTGCCATTAGTGGGATTACTATTTAGCCCACAGCCTGATGTCTAACAGAGGCTTCTGTTTGTTCTCAAAGCTGGCAGTTGTGGCTGGCTAGATTCTTCTGCCCTGGCTGGCCAGCAAAAGAAATGAATTGTATTCAAGAAGTTTTTTCCATAAAACACAAAGAAAACTATACAGTAATTTCTAATAAGATTGATATATTGATATTAAATAATAAATATATTTTATCTAAACATATTTGATATAGACGATGCAATGACTTTAAATGAAAGTGTCTATGCATTATTATTCATGGTGTAAGTTTCTTACCACAGTCTGGAAGCAGGAATGAAGCTGGGTGAGGAATGGAGGCTTGTCCTGCTGAGCGAGAACTCGCTTCTCCACCATGGTGCATTCAACATCATCATCCTGGATGACCACATCCTTCTTCAGGATTTTTATAGCAAATAGTTCATCAGAAGACTTCATCTCTGCCAGCATGACCTGTGTAAGCAGACAACAAAAACTTACGCTACCATCAGTGAGGACCTTTAGCTAACTAATACCATACACTTTTCACTGAGGGGGAAAACTTGGCCGTATACACAGTAACACCTACAGTATATATGGTACTTTTTTATACTTTTTATATTGTATCTTTACTGCCTGTTAGATACAGTATACGATATGAAGTGGGTCTTAAATCGGACAAGAAGCATTATATTTAATTACATTCCCCCGCTATGTCTTTAAAGTATGACAGTTTATTTCACCCCAGTATTTTCAATGGAATTTCTGAGCTAGCCTGTTGCTACTGACAGTGCTAGTGTTTACAACGGTCTTTCATCTCGTTTTACGCTTGAACAACTAAATGAATGCTTAAATCTATTCAACTGAATGTATTGTAATTACATTACAACATCGATGCTCTAAAAGGAACTTTATGAAATTGAAAAAAGTCACAAGCTTTAACCGGAAGTTTATCGTTGGCTTTAAAACTCTAGCTGTGCATAGAGCCTATTAGGTTTAATTTCTTTGTATGTATGGATTACCTTGGTTGTTACCGACATCTTGTGACAATTTCAAATAAACAGCACCTTTAGAAAGAGATTTTTCTAAACATATTATATAAGAAAAATGGTGACGTTCAATATTGTTCTTTTTATCTGCTTAATGTTTCAGATCATCAAACTAATTTAAATATTTGTCAAAGATAGCACAAGTAAACATCATGCAGTTTTGAAATTAAGTTTTTTTCTATTACAGTTTTGAAATGAAGATACATACTGTGGCCTGTGTGAAAAAGTGTTTGACCCCTAAACCTAATAACCAGTTGAGCCAACCATAGCAGCAACAACTACAATCAAGCTTTTCCAATAACTTAAAATAAGTCTGTTACAGTATTATGGAAGAATTTTGGCCCACTCATCTTTGCAGAATTGTTGGTGGGTTTCTAAGCATGAACTGCCTTTTCAAAGGTCATGCCACAGCATCTCAATTGGATTCAAGTCAGGACTTTGACTAGGCCACTCCAAAGTCTACATTTTGTTTTTCTTCTGCCATTGAGAAGCAGACTTGCTGGTGTGGTTTGGATCATTGTCCTGCTGCAGAACCCAAGTTTGGTTCAGCTTGAGGTCACTAACATATGGCTGGAAATTCAGCTTCTAGATATTTTGCTATATATGATATATATATATATAAAATGATATAATATAATTTAAAAGAGGACAGACAGCACTTTATGAACTTAACTTTTATTTATATCAATAGTGAATAAAGAGCAGTGTGCCATTAGTATTATTACTATAATAATAATAATTGGTAAGTGGCTGGAAACTCACCTTTCCAAAGCTGCCTTTTCCCAGTACTGCCAAGAAATGAAAATCTGAGAGCTTCACATTGTCCACATTGCTGGAAGGTAAACTGGATCCACTGTCATCCAAAGGGGTAATGGTTTTTTTGGGAGGACCCAATTTGGCTATCTGCACAAAGACAAACAATAATTGCATTAACAAATGAAAAAATTTAAACTGAAAATTTCAGATGCTTGAAAAATGGTAATAATTCATTGGGAAACCAATATGCAAGTGCTGATGACGGAGTTGGAACATGTTTTTTGAAAAATATAAGGCATGAATAGACCTTAGTCAGGGTAGATTCTACATAATAATAATAATAATAATAATAATTATTATTATTATTAAAGTATTATTACTATTATTATTATTATTATTATTATTATTAAAGTATTATTACTATTATTATTATTATTATTATTATTATTATTATTATTATTATTATTAAAGTATTGTTATTATTATTATTTGAATGCAAATGAGGCTGTAATAAAGATAAACAAAATAAATTCAGTAGATTACATACTGTCTCAACAATACATTTTAATGTGGCTACATTTTCAACTCACTAATTTCTTTGTGACAAGCTGTCAAATCACATTGAACAGATGTCTACCCAGACTGAGGTCTGTCAATCTTTAGAGCTGCAGCCAAAGAAAGCATAATGCACTCTTTGTAGCATCATTTAAATTTCCTGCCAGTGTCCTACAACACAAACCATACACAAGTTTGATTCAAAATTTGCCTTCCTGCTTAATTTTGGGTAGTGTCCATGCATGCAGTTTCCGAAGTCGAATGAAATTCCCTCAATCGCAGCATGCAGAAGTCAGTCAGCGGGCCAAGATTCTCTGCCAAGCTGAACTAGGCAGCCTTAAGCTCAAACTACAGCAGCAGCAGCACACAATAGACTTTTATTTTATCTGATTATAGCTACCCTACTGTATTTACCAGATTCTTTCTTTTTCCTTTGGATGAAACCTCCAAATAAAGACAGTAATATATTTGGACACTTTTTTACCCTATAATGAGCCTACCACCCACTTGATTCCCTGGCATAGCTGGTGAATCATTCAAACCCAAGACAGCCCATGCATTCACTGAGATGGACAATCCCAACATTATTGGTCAATTAAGTTTATAAACGTGATAGTGAAACCATTGGTTGGGACATCTAAGATGAAAGTAAGCAGAAACAGCAGAGACAATATTGTAGTCCTTATTTAAGGCTTTTATAAGCATGTTCTGAAAACATTCAACATTACAGTTGAAAACAGTCTTCAACTTCATAGCTTTTAAGCACTTTTAGAATCCTTTGATTCCATGCATAAACATTACAGAAAATTAAAGCTATCACGCCAGGTACAGTGGAGAGTTTAGGTGCTTACATGTAGATTGCTTAGGTGAGCACTTCAAGACTATGTAGCTATGGTGAACATAATGCATAGTGTGTCTACAGTGGGACACACTAAATGAGTAAAAACCCAGCCCACAATAGGCACTAACCTGAGGTGTTGATGCTCACAGTGAGATTTACAGTATGTGACTCTGGATTCTAACTTGAAATGAAGAGTTCTGATGTAAAAGCCTCTAAGAACATTTCTTCTAAAATCTTCTTTTTTTTTTCTCAGGCTCCTGTGTGTAGGTTCAGTCATTTAATTTTTATGGTAAAGAATTCATCATTTTCATTGCATTTAAAGTGAAATAACTGAACCTTCCACACTGTTTCTATAAAACATGGCTGCATTCTACATTATGGACACTCTGAGTGTTGATAAGCCCTGCAGGTAATATGACAGGTCATCCATCTGAGTTGTTTTCCTGCCTTTGAATATACTGGAATGGTACTGCGCTCAAGTACTGTATGACCCTCAAGGGGTTAGGAGAATAGACGCTAAAGACACTTATAATCTAAAAAGTGGCCTTCATTTGTTCAAACCAGTCGAAGGTAATGATTTGTCCTTTTTTGAAGAAGAATTTGTTGCACAGCTTTGCCTGAGGTGCACAGAAGTGTATGGTCAACAGAGTACAATACAATAATATTCTAACTTGCCACTTTCTTAGGCAAACATAGCTAAAACATGTTGACCACTTTTTTTTTTTTAAACCTTTATTTTACCAGAAAAAAACTAAACTTTTTCAAGAGTGTCCCTTCTGAACTGCCTTAAAGGGATAGTTCACCCAAAAAAGAAAATTTACTCATTATTTAATCACCCTCAGTGGTTTCAAAGCATATAAGTTCTTTATTTTGTTAAACAAGAAAAGAGATTTTTAAAGAAAGTAAAAAATCTGTAATTATTGACTTCCATAGTAGAAAAAACCCCCAAAAACTATGGAGATGCTATGTTGAGCAGAATGAAGAAACTCATAAATGTTTAAAATGAGTAGAGTAAATGATGACAGAACATTCATTTTTGGGTGATCTACTCCTTTAACACGTGTCTCAAACTCGATTCCTGGAGGGCCGCAGCTCAGCACAATTTTGCTGCAACCCTAATCAAACACAGATGATCCAAATAATCTGAGTGTTCAAAAGAGTCTTGAACATCTTGACTAGTTGTATCAGCTGTCTTTGATTAGGGCTGGAGCAAAACTGTGCAGAGCTGCCGCACTCCAGGAATCGAGTTTGAGACCCATGCTTTAACACTTCAGAGATCTGCTCAGAGATCTTGGTCCTTGGACCTCTGGAATCTGAAAGTTATTTTTAGCATCATATAACTGCCTCACACTATATATGCTTTCATATTCAGACTATTCGCTGTAAAACCTAAATAAAGTTTTACAAGGAAATCCAAGACAATCAGCAGTTTCTGAAATGCTCAGACCAGCCAATGTGGAACCAACAACCATGCCATGTCACATAAATCACGTCAATGGCTCATTATATATTAGCAATTACAAGAAGTTGATCATACTGTGGTACTTAATTACAAAGCCACTAATCAAATGCCTGCAACACCCCTTTTCAGAAATTGTTAACACTCTATGCACACATTTATGCCTCTGTTTCTATCACTGCTATCATAAGCACACATCAAGTTCTCTGCAAGAGTTTTTCCACATTCTCACATATTTCAAGATGAAGCTGGATTAATGTAGCAACCATTTGATAAAAAAACAAAAGTGATGCATATGAACTGGACACAAAACCAGCCAGCCAATCAACACACATAACTTCACTCTGCTGCTGACACGCACCTGCTCAAGGTCCTCTAATGTCTCATCCTGAAACCACATGACAGGCATAAACAGAGATATACAGTACATGCAAACATGCAACCCACATAAGTGAAGAGGAACAGATAGTATTTCTCTAATCTTCCCACCCAAGGTAAAGGGCATTTATCTTGGACAAAGTCTAACTACTCAGTACTGTACAGTATGTGGGTACAAGTGAGAAAGCCTGGGTTAATGGGCATCTTAATTGCCAACACGTAAGAACTATCTACCGATTGGAGGTTTCTCACCTGCCGACTGTTTTGATGACATCTGGCCCTCTCCAGTCGGAGGTCTGTCAAACACACTGACTAAAATGATATTGGGGTTTCATAATAAACAGCTGCCTTTGAATTTTTGGAAGTGAAAAAAGCAGAGAACGGCATGAACCTACAGCAATACACTGAATTTGTGATTTAAGAAGCATTTAAAGAGCATCTATTTGTCAGAAAATATGTATAATGAGTATAATTCTAAATAATGTTCTAGTGAGACTGTGTCCTATTAAATCCTATTTCAAAACATTTGAAAGTAATAAAACATTTTATTGTTTATGGCATTTGCTGATGTTATTTAGAAGGTCTTATATTCATTTTAATATGTGATTTGGTGCTCAGTTGTTGTAAACTTAATAATTAATAACGTTTTTTATGAATATATATATTGTCTCTTACAATAAACTATGAAAATCTACAGTAAAATAAACACCAAAACCCACAACTAAAAGCTTATGTTTAGCTGCTTAAACAGTGGATGACATTCAATGGTGGGATTTCAATCTGGTCTACATCATGAGAACAGGGGAAAGTTATAACAAGGAAAGTTATCACTGCCATCATCTGGCAAAACAAAGTATAACAAGAAAACTCTCATAGTTCTCATAATCAAATGTGTCTGACATAGTATTGAGCAACACATCAAGTGTGCAACTGGCTATAAATGTTTTATAGGTCAAGACATGAACAGCTCTAAAGCAATATATAATGTATGTGCATGTGAAAACCATCTGTGTCAGCTATTGCATAAAGGATACGGCAAAACAAAAACAAACATATAAACAAACAAACAAAAAAAAAAACCAGCTAGCTACTCAAATTATGTAATCAGACTAATTTTTCAAGTAACTTGTAAAATAATAGTTTGTTCTCATTTTCAGTAAAATATATGTTAGTTAAAAAATAAAACATTTACCAATTACTGTTTTCGCATTTATTGACTGACAGCTCCTGTCCATATGTTGTGAAAAAACAGGAGTAAGCTCAGATGCATTGTGTTCGATGTACAGTATAAACATGATTACTTACTGAGGTTCTGTCTTTCTTATCTCATTTCCACAAAAGATTCAATATCCTTAAAATGAATAATAAAAAAACTGTGACATGCAAATTTGGGTTATTCATAGCTCAACAAGTGTTGAGATTTTTTCATGCAACCCAGAAAGATTTGTTTAAGCTGCACCCTCAAATATACACACTTACTGCAACTAATTATTACATTTAGTTACTTTTTTTGAAGAAGTAAAATAACAATATCGTAACAAGTTATTTTAAAAGTAACCTTCCCTAACATTGATTCTAACAGGTCAGATTTAGCTAACCTGTTAAGCAGATGTATAATCTGAGTTACAGTACATTTACTGTGTTATTCTGTAGTCCAATTCTAAGTGTCTAATAGTTTATTAATGATGTTTTCCAAACTGCTCATTTTAATCATTAAAGTAAAAAAAGGGAAAACTAAATAATTAATTTTTCATTCTTTATTTAAAAAGAGTTTATTGTTACAGTGGTAACTTTAAAGTCTTGTTGGTTCAGCCCCAGGTTTCACCCGACATATTTTTGATCTTGTGAAATAAAATTGTGATGTTTGCACATAAGGAGAATTAAAAAGTCACCTCAAATTTCTGTCGGAGTTCAGTATCGGGGTCATCTTCATCTGGAATGGGCACATTATAGTACTCCCCCTCCTCCTGGTTTAACATTTTGTACCTGCATGGCAGTTAACAGATGGCAAACAATTACTAAGCATTTATTGTATTTACTAAAAATATTTCAGATCCTTGCAGTTCTGTTTACTGCCATAAAATGTATTCTGTTAAATGAATGAATAAATATTGAAGTACTCAATAATCGCACAACATAAATCTAAAGTGCTAATCTTTATGAGGTAAAGGTAACAAAATATATCAGACAGAACATAAATCAAGAAAACTTAAAATAATATTTCACCCTAAAATAAAAAAGCTACTGAACAAGAAGATTTTTAGTTGAAACAGAGGTCAATGGTATTCAACTAATGCATTGAATGCATTCTTACCAGCCACATACTGGGGACTTCATGAGCTCCGACACACCAAAAGACATTGAGCCCATGAAGTCATTGCGGGTGGTTCTGTCCCAGTCCCACACCTCCACAGACAGTCGGCGGTCTTTATCAGATGGCTTTAGCTTACTGGAACACACACAATTGCAAAAAGATGAAGCGTTATACAATTGTAAATACATTTGATTGGATAAAACGTGAATGCATGCATCTAGGAGGTGCTGATCCCAGAGCTTTTTATTAACACCATCCATCAAGCTTCATTATAGAAAAGGAATAAGCTGTAATAATCTCAATCCAAATAAAAACACTTTTTTAGACTACCTTTAGTAGAAGTTTAGAATAGTAAGGATAGTTATTCAAATCACAACATAAAATTTATGCCACACTGTATATACTGTACTGTACAGTGCATCCGGAGAGTATTCATAGCGCTTCACTTTTTTCACATTTTTTTGTTACAGCCTTATTCCAAAATGGATTAAATTCATTTATTTCCTCAAAATTCTACACACAATACCCCAAATATATTTTTTAAATTGTTGCAAATTTATAAAAAATAATAAACCTGAAAAATCACATGTACATAAATATTCACAGTCTTTGCTCAATACTTTGTTGATGCACCTTTGGCAGCAATTGCAGTCTCAAGTCTTTTTGAATATGATGCCACAAGCTTGGCTCACCTGTCTTTGGGAATTTTTGCCCATTCCCTTTTGCAGTACCTACCAAGCTCTATCAGGTTAAAAGCGACAGCGTACAGCCATTTTCAGATCTCTCCAGAGATGTTCAATAGGATTTAGGTCTGGGCTCTGGCTAAGCCACTCAAGGACATTCACTGAGTTGTTGTGAAGCCACTCCATTGATATTTTGGTGGTGTACTTTGGGTCATTGTCCTGCTGGAAGATGAACCGTTACCCCAGTCTGAGGTCAAGAGCACTCTGAAGCTGGTTTTCATTCAGGATGTCTCTGTACATTGCTGCATTCATCTTTCCCTCCATCCTGACTAGTCTTCTAGTTCCTGCTGCTGAAAAACATCCCCACAGCATGATGCCGCCACCACCACTCTTCACTGTAGGGATGGTATTAGCCTGGTAATGAGTGGTGCCTGGTTTTCTCCAAACATAATGCCTAGCATTCACTCCAAAGAGTTCATTTTTAGTCTCATCAGACCAGAGAATTTTGTTGCTTATGGTCTGAGAGTCCTTCAGATGCCTTTTGGCAAATTCCAGGCGGGAAGTGGCTTCCGTCTGGCCACTCTGACATACAGGCCTGATTGGTGGATTGCTGCACAGATGGTTGTCCTTCTGTAAGGTTCTCCTCTCTCCACAGAAGAATGCTGGAGCTCAGACAGAGTGACCTTCGGGTTATTGATCACCTCCCTGACTAAGGCTCTTCTCCCCTCGATCACTCAGCTTAGATGGCCAGCCAGCTCTAGGAACACAGCAAAGTCCTCAGAGTAAAATTTACTCAGTTCAGAGAACATTTGGTCCCTCTCTAAATTGAGTAAAATTTACTCAACAGAAGAGTTAAAGATAATGAGACAATGATGGGGTTAATTAAGTGATGATTGAGCACTGATGATGAACACCTGCTGTTAATAAGCAGAAACAGAAGAGAAACAGCAGTGGCTTCGCTCGTTGCTTACCTGTTTGACTTTATTTCTGTCAGATGTTCACAAAAGTCCATATGAGATTTATTAAGAATTAACTGTATTGGTTAGTTACATTAAAAAAAACAAAACAAAACATGTTTTTCCCTCAATGTCACCATTGTGGAGAAAAGTGGTGGATTTACTTGGGCTATTTGACTAAATTTTTTATTGTTGGTTGTTCTTTGCTTGCTATAATAAGTGTAAAGAGAGCAAATATGATCAGGTTGACTGATCTTGTATTCATTCTTATTCTTTTTAAGAGTTACAGTATAAGAGGTTATGTTTGACTCTGCAAATGATGTATAAATGATGGTTTATAATAAAAGAAACTAAATTCAGTGTTTTTCACGAGGATGAACCTCAGCTATGGTTTTATACATGTTTAAAAAAACACATTAACCATCTGAATCACTTTAGAGACGCAAACATCAATCATCAACGTATCTATCTCAACAGTGGTTAGAGACTTTTTTTATGGCTGCAGTGTTGCAATCTTACAACATTCATCCATAGTTCCCAGCATGCACTGTAGGGGGAAAAAATCACCATAGTTGAGAAGCATACGCTGATTCTTTGTGTCTGTGTGTTTTGAGTGTTTCACATGTTCAATGTGTTTTATGATCTGATAAAATTATTGCTGAGTTCTATGTTCTTGATACAGTGCAACATTTGTGATAAAACACTATTCAAACTTAATAGGGCAATACAAATTTTACTGATTTGACCAGTGACTAAATCACTATGGAATCAATTATCCAGAGCACAATTGATCTCTTTATACAACAATTGCCACAATACACTATTTGGCAAACAAAGAGAAACTAACATTACTAATTGAGTCAGAGCCCAAGTAAAGCAACTACTGTTCTCCTCAATGGTGACAGCTTACAAAAAGTGGTGTTTTTTTATTGTTATTGTAAAAAATGACTTATAGTTAGTTCTTAATAATATTACTATATGGAGTTTTGTAGAGTCTGGCATAAATAAGGCCTAACAGGTTGTTAATAAGTAAAGCTGCTGTTTGTGGAGTTGCTTAATGATGCTCTGCTGAAATTTTAAGAGGTTCAACGTGTTTTATTTCAGTTTACTTCATCTACGACTGTGTCTGAAGTCAGTTGTAGTTTTGTGTTTCTCCTGTTTCTTCTTATTAACAGCAGGTGTTCATCATCAGTGCTCAATCATCACTTTATCCCTTCACTGTCTCATTAACTTTAACTCTGCTGTTGAGTAAATTTTACTCAATTTAGAGAGGGACTAAATGTTCTCTGAACTGAGTAAATTTTACTCTGAGGATTTTGCTGTGAAGAGTCCTAGTGGTTCCAAATATCTTCCACTTGCGGATTATGAAGGCCACTGTGCTTATTGGAACTTTCAGAGCAGCAGAATTTTTTTCTGTAACCTTCTCCAGCCTTGTGCTTCGAAACAATCCTGTCTTGAGGGCTACAGACAATTCCTTTGTCTTCATGCTTGGTTTGTGCTTTGACATGCACCGTCAACTATGGGACATTATATGTACAGGTGTATGCCTTTTCAAATCATGTCCAATCAACTGAATTTACCACAGGTGAACTCCAATTAAGCTACTGAAACATCTAAAGAATGATCAGTGGATACAGAATGTACCTGAGCTCAATTTAGAGCAAAGGCTGTCAATACATATGTACATGTGAATTTTCAGGTTTTTGAATTTTTTATAAATTTGCATCAATTTCATAAAATCTTTTTTTCACATTGTCATTATGTGGTATTGTGTGTATAATTAACATTTTAATTATAATGTTATATAATAATAAATGAAATTAATTCATTTTGGAATAAGGCTGTAACAAAAAATATGGAAAAAGTGAAGCGCTATGAATACTTTCTGGATGCACTGTACCACTGATTTGAACATGTGGAAAAAAAAAACCCTGCTCCATGGAAGTCATTCTTCAGAAACATTCACAGCACATATTCTCTGATAATAACAGTTTATAGAATAGAACATTATGTAGGAATCTTAAATTTAGTGGGATACATAATTTTCTAGTAAAATATAATAGTATAATATTTGTGTTTTACAATAGAGATGGCAGGACAATTGGCTTAATCAGTATTTTGTTTCCCAGAATTTAAGCATTTTTCTAAAATAAGTCATCAGCAGGGTTGGAGGTGACGCATTACAAGTAACGCAGATTACTTAATAATATTACTTTTCTAAGAAACGCGTTACTTAAAAAAAATTAAGTAACAATATCCGAGGTTACTTTTTTTAAATAATGTAACTTAAGTTACTTTTTAGTTTAGTTCATTCAATTAAAAAAAAATTTTTTTGCTGAATTAAAAAGATCATGGTTATGTCAAATCCTGCACACAATGAGAGAATGCAGCAACAGACAGAAAATAAGCCAGCAGAGCCTTACATTACTACGATGCAAATATTTGTATTATTTTGAACATATGGAAGAAAAGGAAAAGAGGATTATCTGAATGGACAGTGAATTTGCTTTTTAATAAGACAAAGTACAAAAGTATCCAGAGCATTGCTTTAAACTTTCATTAATCTGTATATACGGCATGTAGAGCTCTGGGCTTAGGAAGTTCTCTGTAGATAACATTATCCTACATAAATTTTTTTGTGTTTTTTTTAAAGGTAAATGAAGGTTATACAGTGTGTTGTTAATTGCGGAGCTCCTCTATTTAAAAAAAAAACTTCAAGAAAAAAACCCCTTGCAAGTTCTGAAAGAAATCAAGCCTTAGCCAGGTCAGAAATGGTAACGCAAAAGTAACCCAAAAGTAAAGTAACACATTACTTACTGTACTATTAAAAAAAACAACAACTAAGTAACACAACTATTTACTTTTTTGCAGAGTAACTCAATATTGTAATGCATTACTTTCTAAAGTAACTTTCCCCAACACTGGCCATCAGTCATCAGTTCATTGAATTCACTGATAATTGTGAGCAAGGCCATCATTTTAGCACAGTGCCTGAGGAGAAACAGCTTGACTGTTTTCACAGTTAAAGCAATTTACTCTGCTTTAAATTATTACATTTTATTTAACATACATGCTCAATGTGTAGTTTAAGCTTAGTGTTTAGCAACAACAAATAAACTGATAATGCATGAAACAAAACAGCTTAAAGGGCACCTAGGTTACCACTTTTTCCAGATTTAATTTAAATCTTTTGTGTCTCCAGAATGTGTCTGTAAAGTTTCAGCTCAAAACACCCATCAGATTTTTCATTATACCTTTTAGAAGTTTCTATTTTATAGCTTTAAACATCAGGGAGTGTTTTTTGTGTTCTGTGCCTTTAAGGCTAGTCCTTCACGCCAACAGTTCCCGCGTGTCTGTCAGCGTGCCTTAGGCCCCGTTTACACTAATACGTTTTAGTTTTAAAACGCATAAGTTTTGCTACGATTACATCATCCGTCCACACTACGCCGGAGTTTTCGAGCCCCAAAACGGAGCGTTTTGGAAACGCTGAAGAGGCCGTTTTCATTCTAAAACACTGCTGCTCCGTGTCAGTGTGGATGGGGGAAAACGGAGACGTCTGAAAATAGAGGCGGGGCTGCAGACATTCGCCTCTCTGATTGGGGCTTTTCCTCAATATTAAGTAGCCTTCACACAGTTCAATCCTCTCCCTGTAAGTTCAGAATTTGCAAGTTTGATATGGAAAACAAACTCCAGAGTGTGTACTTTATAAAGTCATTCACATCACCCTGGCTATACTGTTTCACTTTCTTAACAATAAACTGAAAATATAATGTGAGGAACTGCCTATTTTCATTTTGATATAGCAACTTAACAGACAGCAGAAATGTTGAGGCATCATGTAGCTGCATATTATGACCGGCATCTTTATGCATATTTATAACAAAACGGAGCCTATAACACTACTGCCTGCTTTCATTTTCATTGAAAATATGAAACATACCCTCTCTTTCATTGAATATCAGTTTTAATAAATAATAAAGGCCATTATAAAAGTATAACGCACAATAAGTTTATACAATAGAGAAAATAAAGGCAAGCAATCAGTCAGATGTGGTGTCCGTGGTTACATTAATTAGGATATTAACTTATCTTTGCGTTCAGCCAAAAAACGTTACCTGAGAACAAGTGATAGATTCAAAAGACCAAAGTCGGGGAATATGCTGTTAGATATAGACAACAAGCTGAATTAAATGTCACGTTTAACAAATAAAGTGAGATTAGATCCAGCGAGAGATCCTTGATGAACAGTCCGACGTGCACAGCTCTCATAGGGTAGATGTGCTCAAAGCACGCTGCACTGCATGCCAGAGAGTAAGTGTGTGGTCACGTGATGTGCGTTTTCACCGTTTTAATGTAGACGCAGAACTGTTCAAACAACGCTTGGTGAAACGCAAGTGTGGACGCGGATTGTTTTCATTCCAAAACGCTGTTTTAAAACTAAAACGTACTAGTGTAAACAGGGCCTTAATCTCCTCCCTTGGCTGCGTCAGACATACAGACAGACAAAAAGGAAGCAGATCTCACGTAACGTTTGTGAGAAATACTACAGTAAAAACTTTACCAAAGAGTATTAGATGCATTTGTTGGGGAGCTGCAAAGTTGAGTCACACAAAATGTTGTTACAAAGTTCACATACACACACAGATACAGACACACACAGCGCGCGCACACGCGTACACACACACACACACACACACACACACACACACACACACACACACA
>CAIGQZ010032936.1:705537-723970 GCA_903798205.1 Danio tinwini | reverse complement strand
AGGCGAAACTGCTGTGAGAGCGGATGGCTGCACGGTTGAGCTCGGTGGGGAAAGATGGAATGCAGCGATTGCGCCCCGTATGACTCCGGGGGAGCAAACGGCAGGCGAGCTGAGACATGCGGCGAGAGCGGATACCCCCATGCGGTTGATATACGCCACCGCACTGTCCGTCCTGACCAGCACGTGTTGTAGCTCCAGCACCGATAAATGGTGGAGAGTGAGGAACACTGCCAACAGCTCTATGCGATTGATATGCCAATGCAACTGGGTTCCTTTCCACAAGCACGTGGCTGCATGCCCGCAACACACGGCCCCCCCCAGCCCGTGCTGGAAGCATCTGTCAAATCGACAATATTTCTGGACGCCTGTCCTAGAGGCACTCAGGCCTGTAGGAACGAGGGATCGTTCCAGGGGCTGAGGGCGCGGCGACACAGCGTAATGACAGTCACCCGGTGTGTGCTCGCGTGCCATGCGCGTCTGGGGACTCGATCACGAAGCCAGTGCTGAAGTAGTCTCATATGGAGCAATCCGAGCGGCGTGACAGCGGCTGCGGATGCCATATGCCCCAGGAGCCTTTGAAAGATTTCAGTGGGACCACTATTTTGCTGTCTAACTCTCTCAGACAGTTCAGCATTAGCGGAGCGCGCTCTCAGGAGAGGCGCGGTGTCATGGTGACCAAGTCCAGCTCCAACCTGAGAAAAGAGATACTCTGCCCGGGGGCGAGTTTGCTCTTTTCTCAGTTGACCTGAAACCCCAATAGGTGGAGGTGCTGGAACACCTTGTCTCTGTGCATAATCAATTGCTCCCGAGAGAGGGCTAAAATCAGTCAGTCACCGAGATAATTGAGTATGCGGATGCCCGCGAGCCAAAGGGGCGCTAGGGCCCCCTCCGCGAGCTTGGTGAAGACCCGTGGAGACAGAGAGAACCCGAAGAGGAGGACTTGTACTGCCAGGCTCGATCTTAACGCAGACCGCGGAAACTGATGGTGGCGTGGAGTATGGAGACATGAAGTACGCGTCCTTCAGGTCTATTGCTGCAGACCAATCCCGAGGACGAACGCACCTTAGGATGCGCTTCTGCATAAGTATTTTGAACAGCAGCTTGTGCAGACAGCGGTTCAAAACGCGCAGATCTGGAATTGCTCTTTTTGGTACGATGAAGTACAGGCTGTAAACCCGTACAGGCTGGAGGGATCGGTTAGATTGCATCCTTCGCCAGGAGGACAGCAATCTTCTCTCGCAAGACAGGGGCGGGCACAGGGCTGACCCTGGTGAGAAACAAACCCATGAACTTGGGAGGCCGTTCGCGAATTGAATCGCGTAGCCGAGTCTGAACGTGCATATGAGCCACCGCGAAGGGCTGGCCCGCGCTAACCAGGCAGGCAGAGCTCTCGCTAATGAATGCATCACTACGATCGCTGACGTACCAGCAGTGAGGAAGCGCGGAGTAGGAGTGCTCATCCGGGGAGCGCTGGGGTCCCGCGGAAGAGCTGGAGGCGAGAGATTCACTCACCCTACCCCCAGACTCCGGAGGGGAGGGCTGGAGGTGTGAGAGAAAGGAGACCGTCCTCCCAGACCTCGTGAGCCACTGGCGAAGTGCACCGATCCTGCGAGCTGAAAGGCTTTTCATCGCGTCCCAGACTGGCAGTATTCGAGCTATCACATCCAGGGAAGGGAAAAATGCTCTCTCTGAGGAGCCCGGCCCCCCACCGGGGAGGGAGCAGGTTCCCTCTTCTCCAGATGGCCCGTCTCAGGAGCGCTTCGCGGTCCGTTAACCGCACTTAACAGCACCCTGGGACGGGGAGCGCTGGTTGCCTGTGAGGTGCTCGGCGCTGCCACTGGCCAGAGGCGCATGCGGGGGTGGAGCAGCACTCGTAGACGGGCGCTCTCAGCGACAAGCAGTGGATGTGGATGGTTCGGCGGGGGGGAGCGGTCTTACATTCCCGCCGATGGATGGTCCATCGTATCCGACTGCACCGCCGTGAATTCCTGGGTGAATCCACCAACGGTGTCGCCGAACGGGCCAGACTGGTATATGGGGGAGTCAAGAAAGTGAACTTTGTCGACTCTGCGCATATTTCTGCCAGGTTTAGCCCAAGGTGGCGCTCCTGGACCACTAACGTGGCCATCGTCCTTCCCGGGGCACACGCAGCGGACTTGAGGTCCGTGGAGCTCAGTCGGGTGCGGTGCGGGGCTTGTAACAAGCCTGGGTCGGAACCACCCTCGTGCAGCTGGGCCAGCGCACGCGCATGGACCCTGGCGTGCAGGGTGGAAGCAGCATGGTCCGCGGCTGTGTGGGCTCTGGCTCGGGAGGCAGAGGACCAACACGCTTTGGACGGGAGTTGAGGCTGATTCCAGCAGAAGGAGGCACCACGCGGGCCCGTGATGGCACTTTCAATCTGGGGAATCGACTCATACTCCCTGGCTGCTCCACCATCAAGGGTGATGAGGCGGAGGCGCATGCAGATCAGGCAGAGAAAGATGCCCTCAAGACTGCGTGAGCCCACTGTGCACTTCCGGGAAGAAAGGGATGGGAGGCTGGAAGGTCTTGCCTTTTAATCCTCCACATACACCCATCTAGTCGGTCCGGCTGCGGGGCTGGGGGATAAACCATCTCCAGACCCACGACCGAAACAGCCCGGGAAAGCACGGTTATCATGCCTGTTTCAAGATCGGCCGCTGCCGCGCTCGCTTCCGAGAGGAGGGAGCGGAGGGGGGGGGAATCTTTCATCAGAGCATGACAGCCCAGCCTCCGATGCAGCGGTGGACATCTGAGCCTCGGTGTCATCAAGTGAGAGGGCGGCCATCCGAAGATTTAGCGCTTCTCTCACTCGAAGCTTGGATGGAGCGCGTGGAGGAGCGAGAGGTCCACAAGCCAGAGAGCGGCAGATTTACTCTCACTGTAACCCTCAGATCTGCCCGAGTGCCCACCGCGGAGCGGGGGACAACTGGGGTGGGTGACCCTTTTGCAAGAGCGAACCGCAATCTTAACTGCGCAACAGACATGCCACCGAGTGATGGCATGCACTGCCCGCGAGCACCGCATTAACATGCTGGACCCCCAGACATGAAATGCAGTGCTCGTGCCCATCATCCGAGGACAGGAAACCACCGCATCCAGAAACGCACAGTCGGAGCAACGTCTTGAAAAAGACGTGCTGCACGACCGTGTTGCTCTTTTAGGAAATTCGCAACAATACATACTGCTCTGGAGGACCGGACCCAAAGGACGCCAGCCAAGGGAGAAACCCAGCTCGACCATCTGCCGCTGCGTCACACACTCTGGACCGGGAGATCGCTCTCATTCACTCTCTGTCTGAAACTCAGCTGGAGGAACCCTCATCGACTCTCTCAGAAGGCTGTTGAAGTCTCTAAAGTGAAAATGATGCTTTGCTTTGCGCGTGCTGTGCTCTTATAGCAAATTGATTGCAACGAGCATCAGGTGCGCAAGCTGAAGCTGCCAACTCATTGGCATTTCATTGGCCCGTTTACATACTCTTTCAGATGATTGGCTTTCTGAATGAAATCCCCATAGTGGAAGTTTCCACATAGCATTGAAGTTCCCCTCCCGAAGGGGAACTACTTTCTTCCGCCATTCATTCACATCTGCAGCTGACGTCAGAACCTCAGGAATCGTTGCTACTTCACAATTGTCACTTTAGTCGCTTTAGAGCCCTAAAAAGCCAAAGCAAGGCAAACACTACCAGATTACTATGGTATAAATACAACACTACAACATAAAAAAGAGAGAGATCGACTTAGAATGTCACTTACCAGTTTTCTTATGATTTGATCAGCTGTAGTTTAAAATTACGCTGAGTTTTTTTCTCTAAAGGCTTTTTATGCTGTCTCTGTCACCATCGTGTGGCGGAACGTCAACCATCTTTGCTCTGCTCAGTACGACGTGCTTTATCGAAATCAAAAATATTTAAAATAAGCACTATCCTTATAAATAAACTTCATAGTTGCATTCTAAACAATTAAATTCTCACTAGGGCTGTGCGATTTGGGGAAAATATCTAATTGCGAGTTTTTGACAGATATTGCGATTTGATTCGCGATTTAATTTTTTAAATAAACTTCAGCTCAAAAAACTGCATCATAGCTTCTTACTGCTAAAATGCAGTGAGTGTTAGGTAAAAAAAGGAACTGAAAAGATATTGACATACTCCAACATTTATTCAAATTATTATTTTTAATATACAGAAATTAAACATTCGTTTTTCTCTAGTGCAAACCGTAAGCACAAATAAAATGACCTTACATGTCTGTGAACAAGTTCAACTCAAATTCGGGAGATAGTGTAGCTTATTTTACAAAAAAAATAATAATTAGAAAAATACAGATCACTCAGCAAACTAACATGGCTGATAAGAGACTTTCTGTAGCTTATATTGTCTAAAAACAAAATAATGATCATAGATGCTACACAAAATATCACAACATTCAACATACAGCTGTGGTACTGCAAAATGGCTAGAATATGTGCGAATATGTTCATATTAGTGGTGTAACGGATCACAAATCTCAAGGTTCGGACAATATTATGGTTTTTTTGTCACGGATCAGACCATTTTTTCGGATCAGCCAAAAAGGGAAGGAGACAAATGTCATTTGCTTCTCATTTATTACAAAAACAGCACTGCAAGAAACTTTTGGTTTTAACAAACAGAACTTAGAAGCTGTAATCTTATAATCAGCTGAATAAAATGTAAAATATTCAGTACTGTGAAAAACTACTACTGTTGCTAATAACGTATAAATCTATGTATAATGTATAAATCTAACATTATAAATTGCACAGCATTTATTTTTAGACTCATTTTCAATAAATGATTCAGTTTTTCACTTATAAAACTTTCTTTCATTGCTAGATGGATTTTATTCAGTGGCATATTTCTAGTTGCTGCCACCTTTTAGTTAATTAATGTAATTACTGCCTACAACTTTAATTTTTGGGCACATGACAGTGATTTTAATCTTAACTATAAACATCAGTGGTTTTATCTATATTTCAAACTGTTATCTCAGTGCTTCTGTATTATTTGACTGTAAACTAAATACTGAATCTCTTGATTTTTGCGTTTTTCAAACAGATTTGAAAGCAGCAATTGGAAGGATAAATAAACATGTAAATCACCTCATTTATAATTTATGTTGCATGGTTATTGAGATCTCAATCTTTTAATGACTAATCGGGCAGCTTACACTTAATGCATTGATGCAGGCTAAACGAGTATTGACAGAACACACCTTTAAATGAAGAAACCCACTACATTCTGAATAACCCGCCACAACTTTTTCCGACATCATTAAATTTTACAGGAAAGCCTAAATGTTTTCATACATGTGATTTGAATGATGCGAGAGGCAATCTCTGTGATAGTTACACATTTAGGATTTATCTACAAAAAATGTATTTGTCACGTGTGTTCGAACCATGGGTTGTGATCCGTACAAATCACGGATCAACCGTGATCTGTTACACCCCTAGTTCATATGATGTAACAGCCGCAAACAACTCTGAAATTGTACTGTGCTGTTGCTTGCTACTAGACTGAGTGTCACTGGCAATCAGTTAAGTTGACTTTTTAGCAAGACACTCCTCATATAGCCGCCTGTGGTGCTTTTTCAGGTGCTGGATGATGCATTTCCTCGCAATGTGGCAACAATTCTGCGACAGCTGTTACAAATTACCTGTTTTTGTTCTGTGTCTGTGATTTTCCCATATTACCGACATGCTGTTTTTCTTTTATATTAATTCATCTATTAATGCTTCTAAAGTGGCAGACACCATCATCCCACTCATCCGCGTGTTTCCGCTTGTTTGTTTGTTTGTTTTATTGTAGGCGTTCCACATAGTACGGCTGAACAATTCTTATTGGGCAGAATAAAAGTCTGCTAACTCAATTGGCTAGTAAGACTGTCATACATAGACATCAGTCACGCATTTGCTCTAGGCGTGGGAAATTAGATAATAATATATTTTATATCGCAGCCTCTTACGATTAGCTAATCGCAACATTTTAAATTGCGATTGCGATTCGATTTCGATTACAGCCCTAATTCTCACCTAAAAAGTCTCAAAAGTACATTATGTTGTCCAACAGCTGCAATATTTGTCAAGCTGCAGTGAGTTTATTGATCTGTTGTTACTCTATGTGGGCGGAGTAATACAGAAGGGTTAGGAGGCTGTACGAGAGCTGATATTGCAAAATATCGCACAGCTGTCAGCCAATCAGATTCGAGGACCAGACAGATCTGTTGTATAAACAGTAATAGTTGATGACAGGCCATTGACTTGGAATGGTTACTTGCTTTTCCTCACCACTAAATTATTATGCTAAAAATATTATAAAAAATATCAATTTTGCTGTTGTTAATCAATTACAGTTGTGATGCCCAGGTGTTCTTGTGTCACCATCAATGTCCCAATGTGTATTGAACCAAGCTCCTTACTGTCATTACTAGTGCCTGAATTCAATACAAGACATACTGATACATGAACTCAGGAGCTACGGAACTAATTGTGATTTAACCCCATGTCATCCGTGTAAGTTTTAATAGGCCTATACATAAAACTCAGGCTTGAACTCCTAATGAGCACCTTTGGAATGAACTAAAACAATTAGCCATGCCTATCATTCAATGTCAGTAGCTTTGTTTTTATCCAAATAAGCAACTGGCTATTTATGCCTGTTAAAACAAATCTCTTTTTTGAAGGGCTTTCTGGAATTTATTCAGTAAATGTTACAGTTTATGCACATTTATTTATTATCGGATAAAGAAAAAGTTTATTCGGCTCAATTGTGCACATTGATTCATCATTCATTCATTTTCATTTCAGCTTAGTCCCTTTATTAATCTGGGGTCGCCACAGCGGAATGAACAGACAACTTATCCAGCATTGTTTTATGCAGCGGAAGCCCTTCCAGCCGCAACCCATCTTTGGGAAATCAATTGTGTATAGTTTTTTTTACGTTTTTATGCGCATTTTAAAAATGTATGCTGATCTTGCAATTTACATTTAGTATTTGTATGAAATAAGTGGATAGAAACATAGCTAGTGTCTAACAATGCTGTTTAATGTTCTTACATGCAGTCTTACATTCATCCAATGTTAAAACACACTTTCATTTTCCCATTACATAATTTACATTTTAAAAATCTCCTAATTTCTTAAAGGGTCTAAAACAATTCATGTGAAGGTTCTTTCCATACCCCTCCTTTCTGAGAGGCTACTGTGATGTGATTGGACAGCCTAATTTGTTTGATTATTCTGCTGCTTACAGCATGCATCAGAAATTAAATGCACCTTTGCCATATTTGCTGAGGTGTATTCTTCCCTCAGTGACTGTAAACATTGTAGGACACTAACAATTGGTGTTATTTTACCATATCAGTTCATCCAATGATGTGTTCAATGATGAAACATAAAAAAACAAATAAATAGCTGATTAAACCGAACCATGGCAAACTGTTTGCCATGCGGATTTTGCCCACTCCTCTTTGCAGATCCTCTCCAAGTCATTAATGTTTTATGGCTGATGTTTGGCAACTCGAACCTTCAGCTCCCTCCACAGATTTTCTGTGGGATTAAGGTCTGGAGACTGACTAGGCCACTCCATGACCTTAATATGCTTCGTCTTGAGCCAATCTTTTGTTGCCTTGGCCGTGTGTTTTGAATCATTGTCATGCTGGAATACCCAACCACGACCTATTTTCAATGCCCTGACTGAGGGAAGGAGGTTCTCACCCAACACTTGATGGTACATGGCCCCATCCATCCTCCCTTTGATGTGGTGCAATTGTCCTGTCCCCTTGGCAGAAAAACACCCCCAAAGCATAATGTTTCCACCTCCATATTTGACGGTGGGGATGGTGTTTTTGGAGTCATAGGCAGCATTCCTCCTCCTCCAAACACGATGAGTTGAGTTGATGCCAAAAATATATATATATATATATATATATATATATATATATATATATACACATATACATACATATACATACATACATACATACATACATACACACACACACACACACAGCAATCTCACCCTGTTTTTGTCACAAAATGTAACTATATGTAAAGAGTTGGGACAACATGGAACATGCAAATAATTTTTTTTCCCCAAATTTACTTCACTTGCATTTCATTGCAGACAATATGAAAAGAAAATATTTCATGCTTTGTCTGGTCAACTTAATTTCATTGGTAAATATACATGCTTTCCTGTCATTCAGTCCTGCAACACATTCCATAAAAGTTGGGACAAGAGCAGCTTAGGGCTAGTGGTCCGGTGAATTAGTTAAATAATGATGTGATTTGAAACAGGTGATGTCAACAGGTGCTTGCAATTATGATTTGGTACAAAAGCAGCATCCAAGACAGGTCTAGTCCTTTAGGAGCAAGGATGGGCAGAGGATCACCTCTTTGCCAAGAAATACATATCAAAATTAATAAAAATGTTTAAAAACAATGTTCCTCAAAGAAAGATAGGAAGACATTTCAACTGGAGGAATTCAAGTGCGTGAAGGATCATTCAGGTACCACTGCATCAAGAATCGTCATTCATCTATAAGCGAGATCACCAAATGGGGTCAGGATTACTTTGGCAAATGTTTGTCAAGCACCACAATACGTAGTTACATCCACAAATGTCAATTACAACTGTACTGTGCCAAAAGGAAGCCCTATGTTAACAGTGTCCAGAAGTGCTGTTGACTTCTCTGGGCTCGAAAGCATCTGGGATGAACCATCACACGTGGAAACGTGTACTATGGTCAGAAGAACCAGTATTTTAGGTATATTTTGTGAGAAATGGACACCCTGTGCTCCGGACCAAAGAAGAAAGGGATCATTCAGACTGTTACCAGAAGCAAGTCCAAAAGTCAGGATCTGTCATGGTATGGGGTTGTGTCAATGTCCTTGGCAAAGGTAACTTGTACATCTGTGATGGCATCATTAATGCTGAAAAGTACATAGAGATTTTGGAGCTCAATATGCAGCATTTTTTTCAGGGATGCCAAGCATATTTCAACAAGATAATGCAAAACCACATTCTGCACACATTACAAAGTCCTGGCTTCGAAGAAAGAGGATACAGGTTCTTGACTGGCCTGCCTGCAGTCCTGACCTGTCTCCAATAGAGAATCTGTGGTGCATTTTGAGGCACAAAAAATGCGACACCGAAGACTGACCCGGCGACCCGGACTGTTGTCCACCTTAAAAGTTGTTTGCAGGAAGAATTGGACAGATTTGCACCTGAAACACTTCATTACTTGGTGGCTTTAGTCCCTACACATCTTTTTAAGGCAAGGCAAGTTTATGTTTATAGCACATTTCATACACACTGGCAATTCAAAGTGCTTTACATAAACAGGAATAAAACAAATAATAACAGTGATTAAAAACAGATTAAATGTGTTAAAACAGATTATAAAAGAATGATAAAAAAAAGAAAGACATAAAAGTGCGATCTGTCGGATGTAGCACAGTGCGCATTCAGTAAAGGTACAGCTAAACAGATGTGTTTTCAGTCTTGATTAGAACATGCCTAATGTTGGAGCACATCTGATCATTTAGTGTTGTGAAAAGGAATGTATAAATATATAGTATATGCATACAGCATGTATATTGTGCAGCACATACTCTTGCTTGTTCACTTGTGCCATTACAAAACGTGGAGTATTTTACTTGCAAGATTTAATCTACAAGGAATGAAGCCTTAACGCTATTCTAAACATTCATATCATGGCTTTCTGTAAAGCTGCTTTAAAACAATGCATATTGTGAAACATTCTATGAAAACATATACTTGACTTTGACTTGACAGATGTAGCTTACCACTTCATCAGCATCATCTTTACATTAGCATGTACTTACACGGATGCATGACCATACTCGTAAAGACAAATAAACATATGCACAGTCAAACAAGCAAAATCCTGCTCTCTATACAGTATGCACATATACGCATGCACTCACACACAGTGAGTGTGAATGCAGCCTGTGATCTATTCCTGAACTCATCAGTCTGACATTCTGCTAATGGCATTTTCTTCCTCAGCCAGTGAACGTCACACAGACTAAATCACACTGCAGCTGCGTGTGCGTGTGCAGTTAGCTGGCACGTTATAATCAGGCTGATTGTGCAGGTGCAGCTCCAGCACTCCAGACTCTAAGCGTAGGGATCTGAAGACCGAGGCCTTCAGGCTCTTTGAATGACAACACAGTTATAATATAACTGTTATAATGAGCTTAGCTCTGCTGCACAGATGGTATACACACCAAATATAATATTTTAGGGCACCAGGCTAGTGACAGCATAACACAGAGTATGAGAATGGCAGCATTTCATCCATAATATTCATAACAGAACTGCAACTCTAGATTGCAGATTCTTAGCAGCACAGTAACAGTCACAGCCTCAGAATACCAATAGACAGACCACAATCTGTTCACTGACCGGACTGAAGCTCATTGCTGAGTGGTTTGTATTATGCAACTTCTATGTTCATTGCCCCCCCTAGGAAAGAATCAAAAGGCTTGAGTTGCTAGACTAGAGGTCTAACGTTCATATTATTGATGAAAGATGCTTTAACTTATTTGGTACTAAAGGGAAAACATTATGTCATTATGTATATCCCTACAAATTATGTCATGATTTGGAGATTAGGGGATTCTGCCTAGGATACCAATAACAGTTCATTATGTTTGTTCTGTGATTGGTCTCTTAGGCAGAATCCCCTGATAGTTAAAAAAATGTGGTGAGTGGAATCTGCATGCAAGGTCACTACCATAGCAAACAGTTTTATAAGCCACCCACAAAGACACACATTCAACAGCTCACTTCTGAGCCAGCCAGTTCCTCTGAAGAGTTCTTAATTTGCGACTCATTCTGCCTCACCCACTGTGTGATATGCTGTATTTAGTGGTGGTTCATTGGGCCTCAGTGCTGTCTTGTGTGCTGCTTCTGGGTATGTCAGTCTGGCTAAGATCTAAGAAATCGGTTTGTGTGTCTGAATAACATTAGATCTCGGATGTCTTCAAATTGCTTATGCTTAAGTTCAAGTAAAACAGAAGTTATTGTATTTGAGGTAGACATGGCTAGTATAAAATAATCTGGGACGTTTAAACTCTGTCAATAAACCATTTGAAAAACCAAATAATCGACTTCGACACCTCTCTAAAATTTGATCAACAGATTACAAAGTGAAGTAAAGTTTTTAGAAGTTTAAACGTTTCTCTAGAGCAGGGGTTTTCAAACTTTTAAAAAACATGCCCCCCCAAGTTTGGCCAATTTCACTCGTGCCCCCCCTCCACCGAGCACATATTACTTGCTGCGTTTAAAGTGTGTAGCATTAATTACATTAAAACATAAATATATAGCTTAACTGATTCAGTGTGATGGCTGAGTCTGTTTCTGTCAGGACAACAGGGTTGGATTCTTGACACGACTAACCGTAAATCATCTTCCACTGTCAATAAGTGTAAGCCATAACATACTTGCTTTTGATGTACACGTAAAGAAAATGGTGCAGTGGATGGCCAAGGGTTGTTGCGGACGAAATAGAGCGGGGCGGGGGTGTCGCAAACGAAAGTGAAGTAGGTTGGAGAGTCGCGTAAGAAAGTAAAAGTGAACAGCGAACGGGGGAGGAGGGCAGTTGAGGAGAGGAATCTGTAAAATGAGGTGCCGGATCAGATTTCAGAGGTGCCAGATCCGGCGTGTTCAGACACAAATTAAGCCCTAATCCGATTATTTAAATAAGACGTGGGGTATGCATATATTAGTGGCATTATTGAAGTAAACACAGCAATTAAACTATTACCGTAATGTAGGACTTTTCGCCATATTTTCTGACAAGATCCACACATAGGCAGCTGTCAGTAAAGGACCACAGACATGCACATCACGAAATGCAGTTTTTTTTTTATTTTGTGTGCGTTATTAAATTCCTTAACACTCTTCCACCAGTCTTTACTCCTTATTTGTGTCTAATACTCCAGGGGGGCATGAATGAAATGTTCATCATTGAAAGTGAAACTGCCGAACTGCAGTTAAAGTCACCCAAAATTACATGAAAGCACTTCACGTCAACACCTTAATTATATTACTGTCTATTAAGGCAAATAACTAGATTACAGATGTCCATGTAAACGTAGTCAGTAGTGTCTCAAAGTTAGTGAAAGATCCAGAAGAGCACGGCTCACCTGTTTTACTTTTATTCATTCATATTAAAAAGCACCCGCTCCATTTTATTTGTATGTTTTACTCGAATGCATTAACTGCACATGTGCCTGATAGTTAGATGTGGAGCTAACAATAATCAGATTTACTCTAGTGAACGCATAAAAACCGCCATCATAATTTACTCTTGTGCACGCCTCAATGTCTCGTGCCTACCTTAATTGGTGCTGGTGCCCCCCTGGTGGAGAGCACCCCACAGTTTAAAAACTCCTGCTTTTTACAGTTAAGTCTTGACCACCATTTAAAAACATTGAGAGAGCCATGGATCAGTGCTTAATAAATACAAAAAAAAAACTGAAACAGCAATGCAGTAGTTTATATTGTTTATATTTATCAATATAAAAGTTTATATTGATAGTGAGTTGTATTTTGAAAAAAAAACACAAATTAAGAGAAAGAATGCAAATGGCAGATTTAATTGGACTGTGAGTAGCATCTGGACAAGCACAAGTACTTTTACTGAGAAGCACAGATCAGTGATATCAGTGGTATAATTTATTGCTATCTAGATATGGGATAAGGAGCATTGCAACAAGTATTTAGAGGAATACAGGTGCCATAAACAGAACTTGCACTCTTGAATTATTGACCATATTAAAACTTAAAGAGAAACTTACCTGAAACATGCATTTTGTCGCCAGTCACCTCAATCTTCATGTAAAGGCGTCCCCGTCTCTCTGTGTGGTCCGTTCCACAAAGGCTTGGCACATTCATCACACACTGCTTATGGACATTCATATCACAGGCTGTGAACACAAACACATACTTTAATAAAGCAGAGGTTTCCAATACCTCAAACATTTTTATCATTATTTTAATGTTTGTAATATTTAAATGATTAATTAAATAATTGCTGCATATGAGATTGAGATGACAAAAAGTCCTCAAAAGAATCACCCCGATCAATAAATACTTAAATAATAATAAAACCAATACATAAAAAAAGGCTTACAGTCACATTTCATCCCTTGGTGTATGAGTCCATATAGAAGAGACCCACAGTGGTCACAGAATGTGGGACTGCCATAAGTGTGGATCTTGAATTTGTGCTTGCTCCTAGGATCCTACTCAGAGAAAAAGACAGATACAAAGAGAAAGAAAAAAAAAGAGTCAGGGAATTGAGTCTGAAAAACAGTGAAAGGTAGTGAGTCAGAATAGGAGGCTAGATACACTTTCCGCATTCTTCAATTGCCTTGATAAGTCCATTAGAGATGGCAAACAATATTATCCCATGAGATTTCTGAATGCTACAGATTTCCTTGTTATACAGTAGAGCAGTGGTTTCCAATGACCGTTTTGCAGTCTTTAAAAATCTCAAGTTGTAGAGTTAATACATTAACAGATGCATCTGGTATAGACAAGGTGTTAAAGGGCACCTATGATAACAAATCATCTTTTGGGAGCTGTTTGGACAGAACTGTGTATAGGTATAGCGTGTCCAGAGTCATAGCTATGTTTACACTGCGAGGCTTAGTGCTCAAATCAGATTTTTTCTCAGATCTGATTTTTTTTTGCCTAGGTGTTCACACTGTTGTTATAAATGTGGCCAATATTAGATTTGCAGTGTGAACAGATCATGGTCGTAAACCGCATGCGCAGAAGTGCAATTACGGACAACACAAAATGTCAAATTATGCACACAATGTGTATACTGTATGAAGCACGTTGTCAGATTATGCTTAATATGATTATTGCCCTTTTCACCGATAACCGTAGTGTATTACATAAACTGTAAAGGGTTGTTCTGCTACTACTATTGTGTATTTCGGCATTTGAAACCTAAAATAAGTTCCTTGTGATTAAAAACACTGATCATTTGTGATTTATGAGAACCGCGGCGCGCGTCTGTCTGACCATCGGTGTAGTGAACTCATCAGGAGTTAATGAGCAGCCGCAGACTGAACTGTGAAGGCGGAGTTGGTTTATCTCCGTTTGCAGTTATTTATTTTTTACTTCCTTATAAACAACAGACACGTGCAGATGGGGGGTTTGGGTGCTTGAGCTCCAGCCCTTTATTCTCTCTGAGATAATGTTCATCCTTAAAATGAAAGTGCCCCCTCCTTTGTGCACAGATTCCCTTTCCGCATCACCCCCGACATTCTTTAGCCTCGCGATCATCCCGTGCCCTGATCGTTTACCAGAGTGGTTAACAAGCACCCGTTTTGCCATCAAAATCTTTTTCAAAATAAACAACCAACTTGTTCAACCAACCAGCACATTATGATGACGTATGTCACTCGAAGTTTGTGTAAATGTCACATGAAATCAGACATAACCGTTCACACTGCGGTCGCATTGCAAAACATCAGATCTGTGTCTGATTTAAGACTACATATGAAAGTGGCACAAACCTAAAGTGAAAAGATCAGATTCCATGCGGTTTGGGCTGTTCACACTGTCAAGACCTGAGTCACATATGGACGAAAAGATCAGATTCGGACCACATTTGCCTGCAGTGTGAACGTAGCCATATTGGGGTGATAGAAAGACAATAAGTCACTTTTTTTTATTACGTGATATTAAAATAGTGAAATCTAAATCCCTGCAATTTTGAGGCCCACCGCAACGTGACATAGGAGTGCTGTTTTACCGCTCACCAATTTGATTGACAGCCACGTATTAACATGTCTCCATAGTAATGAGTATAATCATATCCACAAGACAGGATGTGCGAAAAGCAACTGGGATTAAAAGATCTGTTCAGCTCCCTGTGATCATCAATCATCATCAAATGTGATCAAGAATGAGTTTTAAAGTTTAAAATGTTTTTAAAACAATTTATCTTTATTTTTATTTTTGTAGCGCTTTTACAATGTAGATTGTGTCAAAGCAGCTTCACATAAAAGATTATAGTGAATTGAAACAGTGTCAGTTCAGTTTTCAGAGATTAAGTACAGTACAGTTCAGTTTAGTTCAGTTCAGTTCAGTTCAGTTCAAGTCAGTGTGATTTAATGTTCACTGCTGAGAGTTCAAACACTAAAGAGTAATCCATCGATGCGCAGCTCTACAAGTCCTGAACTATGCAAGCCAGTGGTGACAGCGGCGGGGAAAAAAAACTTTACGTGTGTGTGCGCAAACTTTTTAACAACATTGTGTGTGACTTATTGTTGCAACTCCACAACAAATACATCAAATCATCATTGGGAAAGTTCTTACTGTAGTATTTCTTACAAACGTTACGTGAGAACTGCTTTCTTTATGTCTGTCACTGTGCTGTTTATCCGACGCAGCTGAGGCAGAGATTAAGGGTGCTTTCACACTAGTGAATCGATTCATTTGTTCGGAAACAGGGATTAAAATTGTTACATTGTTGCTCTTTGTTCTTGGTGCGGTTCGCTTTCACACGGCAAAGTTTCTAAACGGACCAAAATAGCTAAAACAAGTCACGTGTGAGTAAACTGTCCTAATGTTGGTCAGAGTTTTACGGTTTATTTTGAAGAGTCCCGCAAAGCTGTCGGGGGTGGTTTGGTGGTGTTTGACAGGGTGCGCGCAACATGTCTGAAGAGCGAGGAGGGATGCGGTGGGGAGGGGTGATAAGAAGGGTGCGTGACGTATTTTGAGGACCGGGAGGGAGACGCTCGATTTCCGGGAGATAATCACTCATTTGCGGGCATCCGGGAGTCTCTGTGCAATTGCGGGAGACTCCCGGAACTTCCGGGAGGCTTGGGATGTCTGGAATGACCTTCCGCCCTACTAATAATTCTATCTTCATATATCCGTATGCCTATTACATATTCATAAAACACTGTGATATAGTTGGGCTCGGATCGTATCGCTTTCTCACTACAATCAATCCGCTCCAGAGTTCGTTTCAATTGAGCCGAGACCACCTCATTCAGGCGGTCTCGGATCGATTGCTTTGGCACGGATCCGAGCGCGATTGACCTGTTCACATATGCCAAACGAACTGCGCTAACTGTGCAAACGCACCAGGTTTCAGAACAAAAGTCTAGGTGTGAAAGCACCCTAAGGTACACTCCCACACAGGCATGTGGGAATGGTGGGTGGGGAGAACTCAAGCGGCAACTTCCCGCTCTCCCTCGGGAAGCCAATACGAAAGTAACTAAACTGCAATTCATCGACTCACCTTGGGGGGGCTGGCTTCAGGAAATCCAAGTGCTTTCTGACTGCATTGGTAAATTGGCCATTTTTACAGCTGATATAAACACGTTTACAGCCTGACAAAGATGGCTTGGGTGCATATAGCCAGGATTACCCTTCATGGCAACTGTGAGGAGGGTGAATTTTTTTATAACTCATCCGTTTAGTTTTTATTAAGTTATAAGAATTCTGCATAATTAAGGGCGTGGCCACTTGAGTGACAGCTAGGTCTAGCTGCTTGCTGTCTCGTCACCTCAGCTGATTCTGGCTAATTAGCCGCTGAGCTCTGCATATACATAAATTTTTTTTTTGGTTAAATGTTTCTTTACACAGTCATTTGCCTTTTGGAATTTTTTCCTGCAATTATCAGATACTATAGCATGCTGTGTGCACTTAATTGTGCTTACAAACCATTCAAGTTGCCTCCAATTCCCAGGTGAGTGAAACTATATACTTATATACCATCTCTATAAATGTATTTATTTTATTTAAGATCATTTATCATTTATAATGTTCTTTAGACCTGTAATGCCTCCAGAATCTGACAGATTGATTAGCTGTATGTTATTAAACAGTCATCTGAAGCGTTGTCATACAGTGTTAGGCCTGAATTTTATAAACAGCCTTGCATTTACTAACACAGACTATATTTGAAGTGTTTGGAAGTAATTTGCATTTTCCTCCTGTAGAAAAACGTCATAAGAGCAATGTTTAGTGGCTCAATGTGTTACACAGTGTTTTTAAAAGTCTAAACGCTTTATTGATGTAGTATACAACATACTACATCAGAACAGAACTTTGTCAGAACACAAACGAGTCACAGGTAATGAAGTATTAAGCATTCTCCCAAAGTAAAAAGTCTAAGCCAGGTCAAAGCAAAATGCTAGCATAAGTCTGTAGCTCCGCTCACTCTCCGCCTCTTTGCGCAAACAAAATGGCGACGGTTGGCCGCGCCTACTTGTAGCTTCATTTGCAGTGTTCAGAAACCTATGGGTGACGTCACGGATACTACGTCCGTATCTTTTACAGTTTATGGGAGAACTAGCATTAAAGGCACAGGCCACAATAACAGATACTTTGTGTTCAGAGCAGAAAATTCTAATATTCTGAAAGGTATTATAAATAATCTAATGGGTGTTTTGAGCTGAAACTTTACAAACACATTCTAAAGAGACTTATCACAAAAGACTTATCCTAAATCTTGAAAAGGGGGTAAAATAGGTGCCCTTTAAGACAAAAATGTCAGGTTTGTACTTTTGAGACAATATTTAAAAATTAAATCAATAAAAACTGCTACTAAACTGTGCTTCTGTATATAATTATAAACTCAAGAAGAAATTAAAAAACAAACATTGACATCCTGAAGGAAAACACAGAGGATGCCTCCAACATCAGTGTACTGTAATTTTAGCTGATAATATCAAGAGTTTTATTATGATTGTATTCATGTTAAGGAACATGAAAGCCTTCGGCCATCGCCATCCACTTTCAGCATCTGCTTACTTTTTTATTCCATGAAAAATGAAAATCATTTAGGTATACTGGTGAGCAATGATGACAGAATTGTAATTGGTTTATATGATTACTTTTACTTTCTTGATCTACAAATCTAAAAATGGAAGTCACTGTTTAGTTTTTTTATCCCTTTTTTAATATAATTTACTATATTCTTTTCAAAACATTATGGGAGGAACAAGAGAATATCTAATCCAACAATGCCTCAAGATGTAATGCATGAGAACAAGTTTCCTTTCAAAGAGTTCAAAGAGTTTCCTTTTCAAAGGCCTGACCATAGCCAAACATTATAAACACACCCTCACATCAGAGAACCGTCCACTTTTAAAAATGGATGAATATTTCATGGATGGTTGAATATAATCAGCTATAACAGTATTCAACAAAATTTAACACATGCTTCAGTGTTGCTCCGGAAATCACAATAATGATCCAATTTGCCCATTAAAATGCCACTAAAATGAAAATAGCCATTAAAATCTAATAGAATAAAAGCCTCATGTCTTTGGAATTATTGTGCTTTCTCCACGTCTAGTTTCAGAGAGAGAGAGAGAGAGAGAGAGA
>CAIGQZ010032936.1:672859-699793 GCA_903798205.1 Danio tinwini | reverse complement strand
TATATATAAATTAAATAATATAGAGATAAGTCTGTAAAATAACAGAAAATGTCAAATGTATAAGAGAAAATAACAAAATGTACTGGCAGTTATTTACAAGGTTTTTGTAGTATAAAAACACCAACACAGACAATATATCACTTTAAACTATAAAAAATGTTAATAAAAGTCACTTTTTCAAACTACTCAAGGTTAAAAGTTGTTGGAGAAAAGATCAAGGTCCCATAATGCAATTAAAATGCATAAATCAATGACGTTGACAAATGATAAAATAATAAAAACATGAACCACAAAATACATAAAAATATATATAAAATTGTGTTTTCAAGATTCATCACATTAAATATTCAATTAAAGGCTGACAGATTTAGGCAATTTAAAAAAAATATTAAATATTAAAATTGAATTTAATATATGTCTGATACATATAACATATATAAAACATATATAAATGATGTAAAAAATAAAAATAAAAGTAAGAGAAAGAAGAAAAAGTTAGTATATTTCAAATGGCATTTTATCAATTTAAGATGCACTATTAATATGTGCCCATATAAACTGTGCCCACATTGATTTTATACATTTTAAATATATTTTAAATATTTTAAATCTACTTTAAAAAGATTATTTTGTAAGAACAGTGAACGTTTGAAAACTTCTAAAATAAAACATGGGTTTTTCCTTTTCATGCTTCACACATTTGTGCAGTGTGTACACTTTGTCTTCTGAAGGAAGCATCTGGATGATCAAAAGTGGAAGCTGTTTAGCATTTTTCACATTAGCATGGATTTTAACATGAAAGGCCAATCTGGATTCGGACATCTGTAGATCACTCTTTTCTTCTTTTATCGTGAATCAGCCATACAGTCCTTATTACATGGTCCCTCTTTAATAGACCTGGAGCTGTTACCTCACAATATTAAGCCAAAAATATATGTACAATTGCTACTTTTCTGAAGTAAAATCGTTAATAAGTTATACTCCTTATTCTACATTTTTCCCCTGACTGACAATAATTAGTGTTTCTAGGTGCAACATACCACATCTGTTTGAGCTCTAATAAAATGACCAAAACCATTCTCATACGCTGTAATTTTGTTTTTAATGCAAATATATGATATTTTATCAAACATAATACATTTGTTTTCCATCTTTTAGTAAAACAATTTGATTAGAGCAGCAAATGTTTACTTACAAGATGCCATTAAACAGTGTACATGAATTAAACTTTTATAAACAAATTTTATTTTATTCTTTATTATCTATTTTTCTCCCTAAAATGCATGCCTTTGCAAAATAATAATAATAAAAAGAAATCACAAAAATATATGTATTGCTTAATTACACTTAAAATAATTACACTTTGAACCAATAAAAAAGTAATTTAGTGTAAAAAAGTAGTGTTACAGCTATTTTTTCCTCAAAGTATAATTTAACTATAGTTCAAAGTATAAAATTGTATTAAATATAAATCAAACATATTTATTGTTGTCAAGAAAAAAAAATCCCCCAAATTAAATATAAATATAAAAATAATAGTAATACATGTTCCACTTTAGTGAAAAGTAGAAAAGTCATACTTAAAAGTATTTTAAATAATTTTTCTAAATAAATACTGTAATTTGTTACAGCTATTTATATAGTACTATAAAATTATAGCTCTGATTTGGTAGGAAAAATTATTTTAGCATAAATATTATATTTAAAATATTTATTCTGCCCAAGAAAAATAAAAACAATGAAGGTAAAATATAGTTTTTATAGATTGAATTACTTAGCTTCGACTTAAAATCAAAATCTAAGTATTGTTCCTGGATCTAAACTATAATAAATACTTATAATGTTAGGCTATGCTATTGCGAGGTTTTTTATTTTCAATAATGAGGTAAACTATCTGTAGGTGCTTTAAATATGAATTTACATGTCACGCAAGACACTGAAAAGAACATAAACAGTACCTTATTTCATGTAGTCACATGAAAACTGCTGGTTTAAAGTAAGCATATTATTTTGGAAAAAAACCTAATTAATTTAAATTACCTCAGGGAGTCCATTTTTTGCTTTAAGGCAAACTGAATAAAACCGGTAATAATCAGAAACCCTCATTTTCAGTTAACCCAATATAAAATTGTACTTTGAACGAAAATAGTTTTACTTTTTTCAGTTTAGCTATAGATAGCATGACTACATTTTCAGTGATTTTGGTTTTAGCACAGAAAGTAATATGGCAGTTGCATATCTTTTAGATCAAAGTGGTAAAGAGAAAGGAGGAGGGCTGTGGGCTTCCTCTCATTTGTGGCTTGTGTTAATTAGCCTTCCATCCTCTGTTTATTATTAATGCATCACTTAAAGTGCGGCAGTTATAAACCTGCCCTCAGTTCCTATACCCCAGTGGATAAACAGGATTTCTCCACCATAATGACCTGCGTGTCTGCATAATTATGTGTTTGAGTGTGTGTGTGTTTGCTTGAGTGCTGGTCGATGGCAGTTAAATGTTCGAAAAAAAACCTTTACGAGCTGTAAGCCATACAGAGAATTCTGCCGTTTTCTACACAGAAAAGATCAGCATCAATAGGTTTCATCAACAATAACAGCCTTCCAAAATGTGATGTAATATTCTGACAGTATAGGCCTACATAATGAGACAATTGTATTTTCATGGTAAACCATATGAACACAAAGAAAACTGGATTGAAAAGCCTTATGTTTTATTCTTTGGATTAAAATCTGAATAAAGTTAAAATGATCTAGATAATAATGCTAATCTTGTAACATAAACACTCTTAATGAACTGGAATGAATCAACTGGCTTGAGTCGAATAATGACACTATTGCCTTCTGTAGAGCTGCTTATATAGCTGAAATGAACTTGCTTCATAATTGATGAACTTTGCAACACGGTTATTGACCTGAATTGAAACAACACTGGACTAAACCGAGCTGAATAATGACACTATTATCTTGTCAAGAGCTGCTTTATAGTTTTATCTGAACTTGTTTTATAATTTACGATTAGTATTTTATAAAGCATTACCTAAATTGCTTGATTTGCTTCTTGCAAAACATGAACGGTGTTTCTGCTGCTTTAGTCATTCGTTTCAACCATTGATATATGCGTGTGCACAATCACACATGTACATTAGCAATAGACTGAGGGTGTTGGTGACAGACACTGCTTGATGCACTGTAGGTGGTACAGGCAGAGATGTTGCAAGCCAGGGAGGAATATGTCTATATGTGTGAGTGTGTGTGTGTGTGTGTGTGTGTGTGTGTGTATGTGTGTGTGTGTGTGTGTGTGTGTGTGTGTGTGTGTGTGTGTGTGTGTGTGTGTGTGTGTGTGTGTGTGTGTGTGTGTGTGTGTGTGGAAAAGGGCTCTAAATATAGTCCCTGCTGCAGCTGTAGTCTGTGATATAAGGGAGCACATTCTCAGGGTTCAACCAAACAGTGACACTGGGCTATGCTTTTGACTGATGCCATTTCCATTCAGACCTGCCTCTACATCTTGCAGTGACTATTCCTTTATTCTGAGTCTCAATGTGTGCAAGCGGATAAAGGGCTCATGGCATGTGTCTCAATAAAACATGCAGTGTAATTCGGCAGTTTGTTTCATTTGGATATTATGTGTATAGGTAGAGTGCATATTTGTTCTTTGCTTTTAAAAAAAGTGTAATAACAATTTTTTTTCTGAATACCTATTAGATCCCCTGCATCCCTATAATCCTCCTAGAAGTTTAACATCTTGTAATCTTTGTTGAAAACTCCTACTTCAAGCCTGAAACGCAGATGAGCCTGAGCCTCTATCAGTTTTAGAAAGTCATTTGTTTTCTTTAGCCTTTAAAAAGTGCTAATCTGGTGTTTTTCACATCTGTTTTAATTGTCTTCCCATGCTACATTAAACAGTTTATTCTCTCTATTGTTATTATTTGCACTTTGAGCAACTGCTTTAAAAGTGTTTTTTTTTAAATAAACTAGAGTTTTGTTTTTTTTTTATCTTTGCCCATTCTGGCCTAAATGTCTGCCATTATTTTACTGTATAATACGGTATGTTACATTGTATGACTTTTTTAAAATACGAGAATTACCTTGGCTGTATTGCTCAGATAACCAGCAATACAGTCAAACTATCACATTTCTTTGCCATAACACATATACCTAAATACAGAGTTTCTGTAAGTATCAATTAGTCAAATCTAAGACTTTTTAAGACCCTTTTAAGACAATTAAGACTGACATTTTAGACTTATACAGGGTTAAAGACAAAGGATTTGTTCAAATGATCCAGTATTATTATGAGGAATTGTGTAATTGTTTTTATTTATTTATTTATTTTTTACCTTATTTGGGGAATTTAATTAGGGGAATTTGCTGTAAAAAATGTCTAACAGCTGTTGTGAATTGTAATATTTGCAATAAAACTTAAATATAAAAAATAAGAGATATATTGTTGGTCACTGGATCGATGTCAGCCCAGCTGAGTAGCTTTACTTGGACAAAGCAAAATTAAGGCCTGTTAAAAATTATTTAAGACCTACAACACAATATTTCAGTAAATTTAAGACTTTTTAAGGTCTAAAATTTACTTTTTGAAATATACAACATTTTAAGACCTAGCGGACACCCTTTAAATAGGTCTAACATTGCTTTTCTGCCTTAGTTTTTTAACACTGACAGACAGCTGCAGTTATATTAGGATATACTATTTTAAGACAATGTATAGATTCAATATACTGTACTCATGCAGTTGATTATTTCCTCAATTGTTGACATTTATTTAAGACTAGAGATTCACAGGTGTATCAACAAGAGAATAACTGTCTGTATACTGATTACAGTTAATAAAAAAAGACTACAAATCAAAACCCAAAACTATGTGCAAACATGCATTGGATATCGTTTTCAGCTGAGTATAATTGTGGTTTGCATGAACTTACTGTTGGTGAGAAAGTGCAGCTGGTTTTCTGTCAAAACTGTATAAAAATTATCGTATAGCTTTAATTATGTATAATCTATATGTGTGTGTGTGTGTGTGTGTGTGTGTGTGTGTGTGTGTGTGTGTGTTTGTTTGTGTGTGTGGTGTGCCACACTAGTAAAAATATGCTAAAGGCTGTCTCAAATTTCTATTTGCGTTTGTAAAATCCCTTTGTTTATTAACACACTTAACTGAACATTCTCATTTATTCTTGTTCTCACCTCTAAGTGTAGTTTTTATTTATTTATTTATTTAATAATTTATTTATATATATATTTTTGGTATGAAGCGTGCTGGGACATTCATGCTTATGAGTTAACAAATCCTAATTACAGCATCAGATGTGTTCAGTTTAAATTACTTTCATTAGCACAAAATGGTGGTGTTGGTGTACCATCTTTTGATTCATAACAAAAAATAAAATACAGCAGGGATTGTTAACTCTGCTGCTTATATACAACTAAGAACAAAGGCATCAAAAAATTGGCATCAGGTGTGTTTTGCATTTTTAATATGTTTTTTTTTTTGAATATTTAGTCTTATGAAGAGACGTTGTATACATCAATTCACCATTGCTTTAGTTTATAATGATATAGTCAGCAGTATTTATTCCTTTGTGTGTAATACAGATGATATATTATTTTGGTTATTATTCTATACCTCAGATTATCAAAAGTATAGAATTACATGACATTAAAAACTGCACTGGTATCTGTAATTAGATTTTTATTAAGAATGTTTCCAATATTTAGAATTTTTTGTATCAGATTGATTTTAAAAACATTAAGCTTTTAAACAGAAACCATTTTCTTTCACAGAGAACTCCAGAAAACAGTCCTAAAGAAATTGTCATGTTAAGCAAATACAATACATGGATCAGAATGGATCAACAGAGAAGACATTCTAAAAAAAGGAAGGCTTAAAAGCCCTGAAAAACTGGTAAACCGAGTTATTAGGGACAATAAAGAAATGAATGCCACAGTCAGTGGTTTTTCTGTTTGTAAGAAAGCAAGCGAGAGCAGCACAATTAAACAACAAAGAAGTTGTGATACACATTTTGCAAAGCAACTCATTATATTTGTTTTTTACAAATGCTAGTGCATTAACTAATTAATGAGAATCTAGCTTTAGTGCCACAGATGTATAATGTCAGACTTGAGCTCCAGAATCACTCTGGGGTTATAAAGTGCGCAAAAGAGACTCCCAGCTGCCACCACTCAGCCTCCTCCTACTAACTCCTGACATTTGGTAGATGGAATCCATCTACCTCTTACAGCCGCACCTACCAACAAATCACTTCCTGCTGCTAGTAACCCACAGCGATGAGTCTTCCAGCTCCCACGGCAACAGCCAATCAAATTTCACTTTAATAATGCCACATCCTTAAAGCGATTAAAGCTTGAAGATCTGCTGGTCTCAAAAAAATCCTTTTCAGGATCCCAGACAGTAAAGAGAAGCATTAAACATCAGGTAGAAGTCAACTAAATCACTGAATGAACTGAAATTTGCTAAAAAGCAACCTATGTAATGTTATCAAACTTTAAAAACATAAATACCTACACACATAATACACATAATAAAGCACAAAACATACCACAAAACATAAACAAAGCACAAACATGGGAAACATACTTGAAAACATTCATGTAAATCTATTGGTAACACTTTATCATAACTACACATGAGCCATTTATTAAGCATTAGCAAATAGTGAATTTATTATTTGTTAAGCATTAACTCTACATTAATAAGCGTTTGTAAGCAGTTTATAACTGCAGCTACAAATGCTGTATTTTTGATTTATAACCACATTTATAATGTGCTTAATAACTGTACTTTCATATTTGTTAATGATTTAATTTTCATTACTAAATTAAGTATTGCATTAATAACAAACCAGTTATTTAAGCATTGTTGGTTGTTTTTTAAGATCAATCTGAATGAGTTAGTAAATGATTAATAAACTATTACAATTAACATATATAATTCTTATTATTCAGGCATATACTAATAGTTAATTTGTATGTTAAATAATGCTTTATTAACTCAACTTCATGCAGTTTTGTGACCTAATCTAAAGTGAGGACTATTTCATCGTATTATATTGTTAAATTACTATATTGTTGTTGTTTTATCCAATTTTATGTCGTATTTTGACACTCCTGTTATTCAGCAATGTTTTAGCTTTATAGAAATTTTAAATTGCAAAGATTATTATTTATTTGATACTAAGCCTTTATATGTCATTTATAAGGGATTTATAAAGCATAAATAGTCCTCACTTTAGATTAGGTCACAAAACTGCATAAAGTTGAGTTTAAAAAGCATTTATTACCATACATAGTAATCATTACTATATTACTGAATAATATAATATATAAACATTGATTTCAAAAGTTTATTAGTCATTTACTAACTCATTCTGAATTATCCTAAAAACCACTAACTACTCTTAAATACAAATGGTTTGTTAATAATGTAATACTTAAGTTAGTAAAGAAAAATAAATCATTAAAGTATGAAAGTACAATTATTAAGCACATTATGTGGTTATAAATCAATTAATACAGCATTTGTAGCTGCAGTTATAAAGTGCTAACTAACGCTTATTAATGTAGAGTTAATGCTTAATAGATAATGAATTCACTATTTGCTAATGATTAATAAATGGTTCATAGTGTGTAGTTATTATAAAGTGTTACCAATCTATTTATTAACTAAACCTATAAGAGCCAATTTAGATAAATCAAAACTAAAATTTAATAAAAGCTAGTTTCAGGCAGACAAAAATGTAAATGAAAAACTCCTAAATAGGGAGGCTCATAATAACCGATTCACCGTTAACCAGAAGTGTGCATTTTTAACCGACTAATGGTATCAGATAAATTCTTAAAAAAATATTATTAATATTTTTTAAAACTGGCTGCAATATGCAACACATATTTGTTAACTCCCGGGACGGTAACACGTGTAACCACATGTGCCTACAGACATATTTTGCCAAAGAAGGAAAATGAAAGAAGAATATTGCTGGTCACAGTTTGACAAAGACGAGTTGATGCCAAACCAGTGCTGATGCTGATTGTCTCTGTTCTAGATCCATGTCATAAACACTTCTGTTTATTTGCACAATTGGAGAAAGAAGCCGCAAAACAAAACTTTTTGAAATGTGCGCTGCTTTGGAACCAAGCCAGCCACAAGTCAGAGTCTGGATTTTCTCTCCATCAGAGCGCGCTCTGGCATCGCTCATAAACACAACAAATAGGCTATAGTTGTGATGATTTAGTGTACAACCAACAAACCAACCTTTTTCCTTTTGGAAAATTACAATTATTAATAGCTCTTATAAAAGATCCATTTTTAAAATAGCCTACATAATCTACAAATCAAACAAATCTACTGTAAGGATTTTCTTGATTTTTGCATAATGATAACTCCACACCAAACTGAGGGTTTTATTTATAACTTAAAAACATGTATACAAATTAATGAAATATCATATGTAAACAAAGAGTTGCCATATGCTGTAGTAGCCTATACGCTTTACAAAAAGTCAACATATGAGCCTTGTCGCTATCTTGTCGCTACTAGTGTTGGGTGATATACAAAATTTTCAGAACGCCATATCGTCCCCGACAGTGTTATGTTTATTTATATATAATTTTTATTATTATATTTAACCATATCTAAACATATTTATTAACCTTTCAGCTGATTTTTTTTATTTATTTAATAACCCACTGCATTTGCATTACGTTTGATCTTGGATAATAAATCAATCCAAAGCAAAATCACCGCTCTTATAGCTAAATAGGCGCTGAGACCGAAATAATTTTAAACAAGACTTGATGCAACAGTGTGGCATGGTACAGGATTTGATAGTGACATCATGTTCAAGCCGTTATCCTCGGTCCGTGGGACTGCCGCTAAATGGATATAATATAAATGGATGAAAGCAAATTAAATAATATTTATCAACGCATGGAAGAAACAAGGGTGCATTAAGGTCTTTTCAGACGGGAGGCGGATGGAGAACTCGCTGCCCGCACGTGATTTCTATGCGGTGAAGTTTTTTCATGTATTTGTTCAGTTGAGCGTGGTGCAGCTTTGGGTCTAATCACAAAAGTGATCATCAACAGTGTCACATTTGTGTTTGCTAAAATCTAACACAATGTCGCGCTTGGCATATGTGTTTATTGTTTTCTGATTAGAGAAATACAGTAGTTTTATTTTAGACATGGCTGCGGTGAGTCGGCAATATAACTCTAATACTAAATAGTTTAATTGACCTACATACAAAACTTTTCACCGAACTCAGTAAAATTTTTATTGATAAGTTATTAATAATCTGTTCAATAATTTGTTAAAGCCAAAACAAATGGTAAAATACAGGTTGTTTTTAATTTAATATAGGCCAGTTTAAATAAATAAAATATATTTTAATAGCCTACATAAATAAATATAGAACTAACATTTTTTTTTATTAAATAAACAGGCTATTTTCTGAAAAATGTGCATATCCATGTTTATCATTCCATCGAATTAAACACAAATAAGACAAGTATGTATATTCTGTGTATTTGAAGTCAATCATGCACTGAAAAAATAGGCCATAGGCCACCTTAAAAGTACACAAGCTCTATGGTAAAACCAGACGCTCAAGACATAGACTTTAAAATAATGAAAAAATGTTGACAGAGATTTGTGATATAAGAATTACAGAGGAGCATCAATTGAATGCATATTTTCCATAGATCGATCGATTTGAGGTAGCCTGGTATTTTTGTTTGACGGAAGAAAAACAGCATATGATGGGAAAAAACAGCCTATGCCCTTTTTTTTTAAAAGGATTCAGCCAGTGTTTTCGTTTTGTAATCTAAATATGTAATTTAAGTAAAAAATATCTAGGGCAGGGCTGTTTATTTCATTTAGTCATTCATTTTCTTTTCGGCTTAGTTCCTTTATTAATCTGGGGTTGCCACAGGGGAATGAACCACCAACTTATCCAGCATATGTTTTACGCAGCGGATGCCCTTCCAGCTGCAACCCATCACTGGGAAACACCTGCACACACACTCATTCACATATACACTATACTGACAATTTAGCCCACTCAATTCACCTGTATCCCATGTCTTTGGACTGTGGGGGGGAAGCGGAACACCCAGATGAAATCCACGTGAACACGGGGAGAACATGCAAACTCCACCCAGAAACACCAACTGACCCAACCGAGACTCGAACCAGCGACCTTCTTGCTGTGAGGCGATCGTGCTACCCACTGCACGACTATTTATTTTATTCTTTTTTTTTAGTTTATTCTTTTTTGTATGCTGTTGGAAACACTGCAGGTGCTGGATGATGCTCTGGTGTTATGTTCAGTTCTGCATGTTAAAATAAATCAGTATTTTAAAATGCAATATTTAATGTGTCAGACACAAAACAGACAAGTAATTTTTTTTTAAGCTAAATAATAATTTAATATTAATCTGACCAGTTAACGGTTAATAACTGGCTAAATTAACCGAAATGAGCATGCCTTCTCCTGATGCAAATAAAACATTAATATACAATACTGTATGTGCATTGCTGTTATTGTATGCACTGTAGTCTCTTTGTCATAAGCTTATGATCAGGTGAGCAGATGTAAATGTGAGTGTGGAATTTGATTTGGCTCAGCCTGACCTTTTAAAAGTCAACTCTTAGCAGGTGGTGTCAACTTACTCTAGCCATGTTTATTCATACAACATTCATAACTCATGCTTTTACAGCCCTGCTTCTTCTCTGTCATTCCCTCATTTTCTTACATAATATTCCTCAGACATTGGTTCTTCCTTTCATTTGTCTAACCAGGTGTTTCTGGTGTTCTTTTCGGGCAGGTGGGTACCACTTATCATATCTATGTTTTATTTATAGGCTCAATTACCATCTCTTCCTCATGAAGTGTCAAGCTAACTAGGGGGTGTCACCCAAACATGCTATAATTGCCTGAGCCTTTTCCATAGCTCACATTCACAGCCACACCAAAACAATTTTACAATGAACTTTGCACTATGTTAAAGCTTTAGATATGTATTTGACCTACAGTTAATTGCCTATTGTGGTTGATTTAATGTGGAACTGGTAAGCAGATTTAATGTCTGTCAGGACAGTTCATCTGGCCACTTGTGGTAATCAGAGCAGGCCACATGCTCATAGTGTCCATTCTGGCTGACCACTTTCTCTCTCACCTGGCAAGAGCTGGGAATATGCAAAGATTGTGAAGGTCTAGCTTTGCACAACTGGCCACAGAGCAAAACACTAGGACCTGGCCACATTGAGTATGAATAAAAAAAAGTGCCACAATGCCACTGGATTATTTATGTGTAATTTTATTGTGTACTATATACCAGGGTTATTGTCAATACTTGTTTACTGCAACACTTCTCATCTACTACCCAAAATGTACTTGCTGTTCCAGGCTTTTAGTGTCACCTGGTAAATGAAGTCTGTGAATATAACTAGCACATAAAATGTCGGGTCAAAAATGATAAATAGTCTCTCTTTATATAAATAAGACGTAATGTAGTCTCACAAATTCGGTATATGCACACAGTTTTTAATTTTCAGACAGCCAGCTACCGGTGAACTGTGTTTTCATTACAAAATCGCCACGTTAAAGATACATGTTTTTTTTTTTAAATAAGTAATTTTCACTGCCCGATAGATATATGATAAAAAGTGGGTCTCAGACTAGACAAGATGTATACAACACCGTTTTCTAAATATTACTGTTTCAAGTTATAATGGGTTTTCTCAACCTTTTTTTTTAGTAAAGTCAACTTGTCATTTTTAAGGCAACATGTTACTGCTGAAAAATCCAGCTTAAGCCAGCCTAGGATGGTTGGCAGGTTTTAGCTGGTCAACCAGCCTGGTTTTAAAGGGTTTTTGGCCATTTCCAGGCTGGTTTCCAACCATTTTCAGTCTGGTTTTAGCTGGTCAGGCTGGAAGATGACCAGCTAAAACCAGCTTGACCAGCCTAGCCAGACTGGGAGCCCAGCCAATACCAGCTATGTCCAGCTTAAACCAGGCTGGTCAAGCTGGTTTTAGGAAGTCATTTTCCAGCCTGACAAGCTAAGACCAGGCTGGAAATGGCTGGAAATCAGCTTGGAAATGGCCAAAACCCCTCTAAAACCAGGTTGGTCGACCAGCTAAAACCAGCCAACCAGCTTAGGCTGGTTTAAGCTGGATTTTTCAACAGGGGTTTACTCAATTTTTTAAGTAAACAAGTGAATTGCTGTTTTTCAGGTGTGCATTTCATAAATCTGACTTAAAGTAAAAAATCAAGTTAAATTCTATACTGTATACAATTTCAATAAATTAAAGTAACAAAATGCAACAACTATATGTTAATTACAAAGCATATTTGTTTGTTTTTTTAAATATGCATAAAAACAAATCAGTCAACATAATGGCCATTCTCTCTTTAAAACTCCAGTGTACTAAATTCAAGTATACAATTGCATTGTTGCATAATACATTTACAAATTCAATGATGATAGAGTCCTACAGGAAGTGATACTGTATTTTGCAAACTTGGCCAACTGAAACAAACTGAAAATGAGTAATTTTGACAGAGTAACCTACTGCCAAAAATATTAACCCTTTGGCTTGAAAAATATAACCAAAATAGCCAGCTGACCCGAGAAGGCATTAATTACTGTCTTCCTTCTCCTTGTGATTCTGCTGCCATGATCACTTACTAAACACTCTACACACCTGAAAACAGTTCACAACATTTTCCTCTCTAATATGTCCTACATCACCTCCACCCACAATCCCTCTGATTTGCTTTACTGATAAGGTGGTGAACATTCAAAAACACTTCTCTGCACCACACATTAACCCATAGCTATTACCCACCTACAATTGAATCATTTGCTGAATCAGAGTCAGATATTTGATTTATACAGATGTGGCTTTTTAATATGTGTCACAGAAACCCACACAGAGCAGGTGCATCTTTGAATTGAAATACATTTGATGTGCTTCACATAATATCCACCAGGTGGTATTTGGTACAACATACTGTAACTCATGAGATATAATACCAAGGCAAATGGAATAGTTTGGATCATCCTTTAATTAGGCCTATATACGATTACTGAAAGACATCACTTCTTACTACAATCAAATATAAATATATAACAAATAATGGTTAGAATTAATTCAGTTAGTTGCATTGCAAATCCATTTAAACATGACTATAGGAGTGTGATACAGCACAAAATTATTTCCTGTGCTTTGTAAATTTAAACACTGAGCAGTCATGGAATCATTCACGCTATTCATTCATTGTCAATGCTCTCGTTTATCTGATAAATAGGTACAGCATTGAGCCACTCACAAAAATACAATTCAAATGCAGTAAGGATAGCCCACTACAGCTAACAAATTACCAAACACAAATAAAGTCTGAATATTGAGGGTCACTATTGTGAGATTGCAATGGTGGGAAAGAAAGCCTCAATTTGGTATAAATGAGTTTATGCAGCCTAATAAATTCATGTATATAGGTCCTTTATTTGAAGTACAGTAATTAGAGCTAGAATTTTTAATTAATGAAATATGGTTGATCCGGCAAAGTGGAAAATTCCCATGATAATAAAATATCTCTACATTTTCCCCCTCAACAAACAGGGTTGGAATATTGTTAAACCTTTTCACTATTAGCATTTTGTCAATACTAAAACAATCAAAGTATTCTGCAAATAAATAATTTCAGAGCCTGTATTATGTAAAACACATTATAGAGGAACATCTATACATAGATGCATAAAATCATAGGCCATTTTAATAGGTACACCTGTCCAACTGGTCATTAACGCAAATTTCTAATCAGCCAATCACATGGCAGCAACTCAAGGTATATAGACATGGCCAAGACGATCTGCTGCAGTTGAAAGCGGGAAGAAAGGTAATTTAAGTGACTTTGAAAGTGGCATGGTTGTTGGTGCTGGACGGGCTGGTCTGAGTATTTCAGAAACTGCTGATCTACTGGGATTTTCAAGCACAACCCTATCTAGGGTTTATAATGGTATAATGGTCAGACAAAAAAAAAAAATCATCCAGCGAGTGGCAGTTCTGTGGACGCAAATGCCTTGTTGATGCAAGAGGAGAATGGCCAGACTAGTTTAAGCTAATAAAAAGGCAACAGTAACAAAATGGTAGGTAGGGTAAAACTTTGAAGTCAACAACATGAAAGCATGGATCCATCCTGCCTTGTATCAATGGTTCAGGCTGCTGGTGGTGGTGTAATGGTGTGGAGGATATTTTCTTGGCACACTTTGGGTCCATTAGTACCAATTGAGCATTGTGTCAATGCCACAACCTACCTAAGTTTTGTTGCAGACCATGTCCATCCCTTTATGACCACAGTGTACCCATCTTCTGATGGATCCTGCTTCAAACAGGATAACGTTATGTCATAAAGTGTGAATCACCTCAGACTGGTTTCTTGAACATGACAATGAGTTCACTGTACTCAAATGGCCTCCACAGTCACCAGCTCTCAACCTAATAGAGCACCTTTGGGATGTGGTGGAACGGGAGATTCGCATCATGGATGTGTAGCTGACAAATCTGCAGCAACTGCTTGATGATATCATGTCAACATGGACCAAAATCTATGAGGAATATTTCCAGTTCCTTGTTGAATCTAAGCCACAAAGGATTAAGGCTGTTTTGAAAGCAAAAGGGGGTCCAACCCGGTAATAGTACCTAATAAAGTGGCCGGTGAGTGTATATACAAGAACTTTGATGACTAGGCTTATGTCCATAAGGTTACTGTCCATAATGTCACTCTAAGGGCTCTGAAAATCGTGTTTAAAGATTAAAGTGGGCAAAACCTCTCATTGCCATCTTTCGTCTTTCTAGCTGATGAGCAACATTTGATTGACGTTCTTTGTTGTTTTAGTTCTACTGACAAACATTGTTAGCAGCTAAAATCTTTATGTTGGAAATGACATCATGAGAAAGTGTAGGGTTAGACTTTCATTTGGTGGAACTCGCACTTGTAGCAAAATTAGGGTTAGGTTTAGTGGTTAGGGCAGGTTTGGCGACCATCAGCTCCCCCCAAATATGCGGTCTCAGACTGGTCTTTAGTTGCTGATGTGTAACTGCTGTAACAAAGTATGGAATTGTAATTGCACTGTCTGACATGCTGAAGATACCTTATACAATGTCTTATTCAGTTCTCTACTACAATTCTTTACTACGCAAAATGATGTCCATCTTGTCAAATATTTACATGCTTTTAAATTCTGTTGATTGTCACATTTAAACATAAACAGCTTGGGGGAAATAGATCAATAAACTGGATCAGTGAATCCTATTTTAAATTGACATGCACCTACACACTGCATATATCCTTACTTTTAAGAAAAAAAAAGGAATGAAAGAAAGAATATTGCTTATATATTTTTAAATGATTTTCTTCCATTGTCATGTCATTTTTATATTAAATACATTTAATAAGGAAAGATGTATACCTTGTAATGAAAGACCTTTTAAAAGTATTTGTGCACACCTCTCATTCATTTTTAAATTCAGAAGGGTCTGTGCTCTAGATGAGTAGATAGACCGCAGTTAGCTCAGTATTAAGGACATCCTAAAGATCAGGCCTCCAGAGGGCTGAGGGAGCTAATGGATTTGTAATGGAATCAATGAGGCATGGATATTTTCTATTAGAAACACAGACAACACTGGCCAACACAGCCAAAGATGCAGAAGCAGCTGCTGGAAGAAAATGAGCACAAAGACACCACAAAACAACAGGCTTGAAGAGAATCCCCCACAGAAGCCATTAGGAGACCAATAGTACACAGAAACAGTGCACATTTCTGGACTAATTGTGAAAGAGTAATATGGGGAATTATTTAGAATGTAAGTCAACATTTAAATAATCCTTTCGCTCTTGCAATTATATATGAAGCTACATAAATACAGTACAACAGGGAAGAAAAGACTATTACAACTTTTGTTTCATGTCTAATTTGTTTTAGTCAAAAAAAGTTGTAACTTAAATTCAAAATCAAACCAAAAGTGCTTTAAGGGTAATAATGTGTTGGTGCTTTTTAGGTAAGTCCAAGGCACTTAAAAAGTAGATGAACTTTTTTAAAAGCCTTTAACATGGCTATTCTATAAAAACAGCGCCTACACATTTCGGCAACACTTGCTTTCATCAGGGGTACAAAAACAGTTGTAACTTATTTTGACCTGAAAAGAGACTAACACCCAAATAAGCACTGTGTATATAAAGATTTTTGTAAATAGTACTCATTTTCACATTTCAAATTTCAAATGTGAAGTTCAAGCAAGCCTAAACAGAAGAACTAATGATTCAACACTATGACCTGTAGCAAAACATCAAAGAGGACTGTTACACTCTGGAGGAAAAGCACAAGATAAGATCACATTACACGCTACATCTGTAATACATTAAACAATGTTCATATTATTAAATGAATTAGTAAGTGAAGAGATTTGAATTAAATGGGTTTTTCCTGCCATACTTTGGATTTTTTGTTGATTATAAAAAAAAGACGATAGAATAAAAAAATTAAGTGAGTGTAAAAGAAAATGTATCAAATCAATCAATCAGATCTCCTACTTTTCTTTTTTTAAACAAAACAGCTTCCATAAATACACGTCCATAGCCAGGGGGGTTCGAGGGGTTCACCCCTCACTGACAAAGGTCCAGAATATGTCCCATACATAAGCTCATGTGTCCTATTTTGCCTACTATGCCATTATAAATAGTGAAAATAACCCATAGAAATAGTTTTTAAGACCAAGCAGAATCCTCTGTCAGCCATGATCTCAACTAACCAGTTTTGGACAATGCTAACAAATATTTAAATTTTATAATCTGAAGTAAGAGGAGTCTTCTTTCGCTACTGTTTTTAAATAGAGAAAACATTTTACAAGTAACCTTTATTATAAATCTTGAAGCTTATTCTTCAAACAAAAATGACTAATAAAAAGTGAACCATATTAAATTAATTTTATATTATATTTTGGTTATTGTTGTTACTGTATCCATGAATTTTCAAATTTACTTCATTTTTTTTTTACAAAAGAGGCTAAAAAAATTGTGAAGCTCTACAATAGTATTGTTATTATTATTATTATTATTATTATTATTATTGGCCAAATTCTGACTGAGGACAGTTGTATTTGCTGACCAGTTTGTTATTTGCCTAAAAAATGACAATAGGCTACAGTTTATAATTTAACACTTTAACAGATTTCTATTTTTTTATGATATATGATGTAATAATTTTTTGTAAAATGTAGTACTTTAATCTCATAATTGAGTAGAAAATTAGGTTTATATCTGCAAAAAGGTCCACTTTTTGAGAAAAAAGAACCATACCTTTCACCAGGCTGGCTATGGGCCTGACATATTGTCCATACCACTGCCTTTGGATAATTTCTCATATTGAGGGAAACTACAATGAACAATTGTCACTCCTAAATTGTGAAACACTTTCTGAACATATATAAACAACCAGGTGTGTAATGGTGCACAAAATTCACAGATTGGTTTATATATCAGTCGTGGTCACAGTTTGTTAAATTTTGGTACAACAAGGAAAACCATGTAAAACTTACAAGCTTTTCTTTTTAAATATTATTCATATTTGTCAATCCAAACTATTTAAAATAAAATGCCTGGTTGGTGTAAAGAAATAAAAATGAAACGTATATAAATAAAATAAAACAGAGCACAGAAGTCCAATAAATAAAATAGCATATTAATAAATTGAAATATAAAATCATTTAAAATATATATGTGTAAGTAAAAGTGAATTATGATTCAGATATAAAAATGAATATTCAAATTAGCGAGTCAAATTAGGTATTATGTTACACTTGAATATTTATTAAGGCATTGCATTTGTTCCTCATCATCCTTTCATGAACAGAGATGTGTTTGTCAGTGGTGCTCACACTGACCGGCACAGACTGAATGATAGAGCATTTAAAGGGAAAGTCCACCCAAAAAAGAAAATTTACTCACTCTCAATTGTTTCCAAACCAATTTGTCTCTGTTAAACACAAAAGATATTTAAATGTTAGAACATAATAACCATTGACTTTCACTGTAGGAAAAACAAATACTATGGAAGTCAATGTTTACACGTTTCAAACATTTTTTAAAATAACTTTTGTGTTCAACAACAACAATAACAAATAGAAACTCAAAGATGTTTGTGACTGGTGTAGGGTGAGTAAACAATGACAGAATTTTCAGTTTTGATGAATTTTCAACTATGCCTTTTAAATTAGGCACTGTGACTATCCAATGAAAGTATATTAGTTTGACTATATTTTACATTGATAATGGTGGGCTGCAATGTCAAGTGATGATAAATGATTTTTTGCACATTATAGGCTCCGATCCGCAGATTTTGTCATTATAATGTGGAAACAACTTAAAATACAAATTTTGGTCATAATGAAAAAACAAACTGTAGATAAGGGTGAACAAAACACTGCCACTTCATGTTCAAAATTAGTGTGTGTAATTATCATGTGTAAATTTAGATTTAAAATATGAAATTATCATACATACTGAAAGTTCTATATCAAAACTTAACACAAATACATGATATCTATATCTGTCCATTTCAGCCATTTCAAAGTTGAATAAAATGTATGTTTATTTTGACATTACCTTGTTTAGATCAATACATGTAAAATGTGTACCAAAGTCAATGGCTACTTGTATAAAAATCATTGTTGATGATTTCAATTATTATCAAAATAATTGTGACTATGATTTTACCCCCATAATCAAACAACCATATATTGCACAATACATTAATCCTATTTCACAGGAATAAACTACAAACACAGTCTATTTGAGTCAGTAGTGTTTCATGGTGAACAAGGCCGATGCCTAGGGGTGCACATGAACAACACACATACCAGCCCCTTGAACAATATTATTTGAATCCCTGGTGATAGTGGCCACTGCTCAGGGGCGTATATTTCTTCTAACGGTTGGGGGGACAATAAACAAACTTTCTCAAGAGCAATTTTTGTAGGGGACAAAAATGATTCAGCTACAATTGTACTTATAAGTATTATCCCTCTGGTTCAACAGTGCAGTGCTGCTTGAACCAGTGATTCTGATAGGTCAAAAAGTTTAGAAAACCCCCTGATGCGAGTCGCAACAAACATGGCTCCCAATCAGAATAGAAATAATAAGAAGCATTGACTCTTAAACTCTTTCACATACCACATTTACTGGTAAATTATTAGTAAGATACCAATAAGAATTTGTAAATACGGCAATTTCAAAAGCAGTGGTCAATTAGCTCTGCCAATTTTCTGGTTCATATTCCGGAGAATTTGTAACATTACCAGTATATTATCAGCATCATGTTACGTGTAAACAAAAAACTGGATTACTGGTGTGAACATGCACAATGAGGTAAAAAGGCTGCTTTGGACCAGTTATACAACTTTGTCTGAGCAGTTCATAGTAGTTTTTTCCCCCACTATTATGCATTATGCATTAGCCTTTTTTTCTAATTCCAAACAACAAATTTTATATGACCATCATTCCATGTCTGTCACACAATGACTTAATGACTTAGTCTCAATCGATAAAAGGAATTGGTCTCAATCATTTATATAATACAGCCAAATCTGGAGCTTATCTAACAAAATTACTTACGATAACAGTCCAAAAACTAGTACAACCAAATTTATATGTTATAGAAAAATATCCAAATACAAATAAAAAAAGAAAAAACATTATTTAAATAAATATATCTGTTTAATAAATTTGTTTTGTTTAAATGCACCAAAATACATTGTACATAGTCACTGAAAAATGGATACAAATAATTCATTTTCAATATGGGGTGTATTCAATTTTGCTAAACACTGTGTATAGTTATTTACATTAATATTTATATTTTTAAAAAACTGAGTTTATGGTCTCGTCCAACTTAAAGGAATAGTTTATCCTAAAGTTTAATAATATTAACTTTCATACCAGTTTTTTTGTTTTTTTGTTCTGTTGAAGACAAAATAATATGTTTTGAAGAATATTGGAAATCTGTTGGAATGTTGGAAACCTTTACCAAAGAATACTATGGAAGTCACTGGTTACAGATTTCCAAGATTCCTCAACACGTGATCTTTTGTGTTTAAAAAATGTTTTGAAACAAGTCAAGGGTGAGTAAATCATGGAAAAATGTTTTTATTTGGGTAACCTATCCCTTTAAGGCGAGCATGGGACTGTCAAATGATTCCTCTTTAAATGGTACGGTAAATAAGTATATAATAATCTAAGACTGAATTAATACAATTTAACTAATTAAACATAAATAAATAAAGTCAGTAATTTGGATGTTGCAACAACAGTAAGAGGTAGAGTAGAGAAGACCTTTCATTCAAACCACATGGCAAAACGTGTTTTTCCTGGGAGGCCCAAGGAATATGAGATCAATTACACCTGGGTCTCAGACTGAGGCTACATTTACACTAGTGTATTTTTGCTTTAAAACAGAATGTTTGCCATAGTTACACCTGGTATTCACAATCCAGACTTTGGAAATGCCTGACAACAAGTCTGAAATCTCTGAGGTTGTGTTTTAGTGAAGACTTTTGTTAAATTAAATAATTTATTATATACATTTTATTATTATTTGTTTTATTTATATATAATTTAGTTTTTTGATTACTTAGTTACTTACATTTTCAGATTTTATTTTCTTGCTCTGTTCTGACATTTAAAGCATTTGTTGCAATCTTAAACACAACTTTTTGTTATAATGAAGATCTTTTCAGAAATGCAGTGGAAACGCAAGTGTGAACGAGGATGGGTTCCATTTTAAAATGCTGTGTTAAAACGGAAATGCACTATAGTGTAAACAAAGCCTGAGCCAGATGATAATGACAACCTCTCTCTCCTTTCTATCTGCAAACAAAAGGATGCTTCATCCTGAAAACAGGGAAAAGGGCACCTGTTGTTTTTTGTGTTTAGAAAAACAGATCCAACATGTGCTTTGTGGAAAAAGTGTTGAGTTCCTGATGCTCAGAAACAACCTATATATTTGTTTTTATTACTGTGCAAATATAAATTATTATATTCAGTTGACTACATCTTTGCATTTTAACTGCTGTAAATATATACACTCACCAGCCACTTTATTGTCCAGCTGCTCGTTAACCCAAATTTCTAATCAGCCAATCACATGGCAGCAACTCAATGCATTTAGGCATGCAGACATGGTCAGGATGATCTGCTGCAGTTTAAACTGAGCATTAGAATGGAGAGGAAAGGTGATTTAAGTGACTTTAAACATGGCATGGTTGTTGGTGCCAGATGGGCTGGTCTGAGTATTTCAGAAACTGCTGATCTACGGGGATTTTTACACACAACCATATCTAGGTTTTACATAGAATGGTCAGAAAAATAGAAAATATCCAGTGAGTGGCAGTTCCGTGGGCACAAACGTCTTTTTAATGTCAGAGGAGAATAGTTCGAGCTGATAGTAAGGCAACAATAACTCAAATAACCACTTGTTACAACTGCTAAACTTGCAACTTGCTGAACCTTGAGGTGGATGAGCTACAGCAGCAGAAGACCACACCGGGTGCCACTCGTGTCAGCTAAGAATAGGAAACTGCTACAATTCGCAAAATTGGACAATAGAAAATTGGAAAAATGTTGCCTGGTCTGATGAGTCTCGATTTCTGCTGCAACATTCAGATAGTAGGGTCACAATTTGGCGTCAACATTAAAGCATGGATCCACCCTGCCTTGTATCAAGGGTTCAGGCTGCTGGTGGTGGTGGTGGTGTAATGGTGTGGGGGATTTTTTCTTGGCACACTTTGGGCCCATTAGTATCAACTGAGCATTGTGTCAACATCACAGCATACCTAAGTATAGTTGCTGACCATGTCCATATCTTTATGACCACAGTGTACCCATTTTCTGATGGCTACTTCCAGCAGGATAAGGCACCGTTGTCACCATGTGAATCAACTCAGACTGGTTTCTTGAACATGACAATGAGTTCACTGTACTCAAATGGCCTCCAAAGTCACCAGCTCTCAATCCAATAGAGCACCTTTGGGATGTGGCAAAACGGGAGATTCACATCATGGATGTGCAGCCGACAAATCTGCAGCAACTGTGTGATGCTATCACGTCAATATGAACCTCCGGAATATTTTCAGTACCTTGTTGAATCTTATACCATAAAGGATTAAGGCAGTTGTGAAGGCAAAAGTGGGTCCAACCCAGTACCAGTATACCTAATAAAGTGACTGGTGAGTGTAGTTCAGGGTGTCATGCAGCTTATTTTAAATGGGGTGGCCAAACATTGCACCTGGGCGTCCGATCTCAAATAAAACACACCAAAACTAGCTAACAGTTTTCAGATTATCTTGAAATTTACTGGCACATGTGATGCTTGTTTGGACAGGGGCTAAACTCATTATAAAAATAGACTAAAATGGACATCAGGGCAGTGTAAATCAGCCATGAGGTTGAAGATGAGCTCAGCAGTGCTGCACATGTCGTCATACATGCAGACTCTGTTGCAAATTACAACTAGAATGATTTTACTTACATCCAGAAATAACATGGCATATTTTTTTTGCTGATTTTAAACTGTTGCTTAATCTAACTGGGTTTTGATTATATGCCAGTAGGTAAAAGAAAATAGTAAGTCTCTGTAATATTAACCAGCTTGTTGCATTTTGTGTACTGTATATAATAACAGGAAATCCTCAACCAATTAATACTCTACTAAGACAGATGTGAGTTGATCTGACCCCTTTCGTTTACAGATGAAATGCAGAGTGCTCTCAAGATCAGCAACACAAGGATATTTGTCATGTTATTACACCTGCAGTATCAACTAATCACAATGAGGCAGATTGTGTGTGTGGGTTGTTCCTTGAAACCTCTGTTCAGACTTAAGCCACTGCTAAACGAAGCACTCAATGAAACCGTTTGCTACAAAGCCATTCTCTAAACAGTTCTCACAGAGAATTTATTCCATGGCCACAGTATGACAGTCGTCCGTGCTGTGCTCTATAAAAAGGAGCGTCTCAGAAGCTTGAATGACATTCTGACAATATCTCTAGTTACTCCACCACTACACCACATGTCAAGAGTCTTCACATTCACATACATCTTTTACACACACACAGGTTTGTTTGACTTTCCATGTGAGGACTTGACATTGACTTACAACGATTATAGATTTTGATTGTGCGATTATAATCTGAGGAATAATCATGGTTTCATGGTTTTTGTGATTATTATGAATTCATTAATTTCAAAAACCCCAAAATTTAGAAAATCACATGATCACTCATATTTTAGTGTTATTTATTGCTGCTCAGTAAGCACATAATACAACACAAAATAATAATAAAAAACAAACAACGGTCAATTTCTCTTTAGACTTTAAAATAAATGAAAATGTGCATCGGTGTACAAGCTCTGAACTTTAAACTAGATCACAGTTGGCATACCTTTGTTTAGTTGAGGCAGTTTTGTTCCGTGCAGTAAAGCGGTGTTGAGAGGCCTTTATGAATAATTAACCATGATGAATTAAAGCACGGTTAATAGTGAAATCGGTTAATCGTTGCATCTCTAATTGACTTCCATTGTTTTTATACTAGATTCTTAGAAGTGTTTATTGCTAAACCCTACACTGTAAACAAATGAAGGGTTCCACACAATTCATTCATGTTGTCCCAACACAAAATTGATCAAGTTAACTTAACAAATTTAAGTGGATTGAACATAAAACAGGAGATGCGGTGGCTCAGTGGATAGCACTGTCGCCTCACAACTAGAGGGGTTGCTGGTTTGAGTCCCAGCTGGGTCAGTTGGCATTTCTGTGTGGAGTTTGCATGTTCTCCCTGTGTTTGCGTGGGTTTCCTCTGAGTGCTCCGGTTTGCCCCACAGTCCAAAGACATGGGGTACAGGTAAATTGAATAAACTTAATTGGCTGTAGTGTATGAGTGTGTCTGAGTGTGTATGGGCATTTCCCTGTACTGAGTTGCAGCTGGAAAGGCATCCGCTGTGTAAAGGATATGCTGGATAAGTTGGTGGTTCATTTAGCTGTAAATAAAGGGACTAAGCTGAAGGAAAATAAGGTCCAATCCCAATTCTACCCCTTAGCTCTTCCCCTTACCCCTCGTTTTGTGAGTTCCCGTGAAGGGGTAGGGGTGTCTCAATTCTCTTTAGCTTGAAGGCGTAGGGCTATGGGGAAGGGGTAGATACCCCTTCGAACAGAGATTTTTCAGGACCACACTCAAAACCAAGGGGTAAGAAAATTTCCCAGAATACACCAGCCACAACGGCAGGAAAGCTGCACCAGGAAGTAAGCAGATCCACAAATTTGTATTTTTTGTCATTATTATGAAATTTTACAACAAACAAGCACATGTTTTAATATATTCATAACCAAGTTCGTGTTTTACAGTCACGCTTTAATAAAAAAAAAAAGCTAAAATAAAAAACGCTTAATTTGGCTATCTATAATCCATAATAATAATAATAATAACTCCTATATAGCAGTCCCACAACATTCTGATACTCGATGACACTCAAACACTCTGTCAGAAAAGTCTAGTGCCTGGGAATAACCTTTTTACAGTGTCTGCTATAATGTTAATGTTGTTTATGTTGAATAATGTTGAATATGGGCATATTGCCACTGTGTAAATGCACAGTATAGTTATGATCTTATTGCTATTATTAGATTTTTATGATAACATCATATATGCCTTCAGTGATTTCCTGAAGATAAATACAAAAAAAAAACAACACAACTGGAATAACTACAGCAGTCGCGATCGTTTGATCTCATATGAAGCAAAAGATCGCGATGACATATGATGACGTGTGCAGATGCTGTTCCATTTTTTAGGGGTAAATTTTAAAGCACTTCCAATTCACACTCAGTTTTAAGGGCCAAGGGAAAGGGGAAGGGGTAGGGGGTACAAAAATAGAATTGAGATTGGGCCTAAATAAACGGACGAATGAACATAAAACAATTAAGTTGTCTCTAAAAAATCTTAAGAACTGTGTCGATTCAGCTCATTTTAAATAAGTAGTTTGAAAAATCAGCAATAATATTTTTGAGTGCCCCTAAACCAAATCCTCACAGACCAATCATTAGATTCTAATAAAACGTCCTATGAGGACCACTGAAATGTCTTTGTTTTGTTGCCTCAATTTGTAAGTGAAGACAATTTAGCCCTTACAAGTATAGCTAAATCAGTACACAAACACACACACACATACAGTTGCAATCAGAATTATTCAACCCCCTGATTTATTAGCCTCTCTGTTTATTTTTTTCCCCAATTTCTGTTTAACAGAGAGAAGATTTTTTCAACACATTTCTAACCATAATAGTTTTAATAACTCATCTCTAATAACTGATTTATTTTATCTTTGACATGATGACAGTAAATAATATTTGACTAGATATTTTTCAAGACACTTCTATACAGCCTAAACTGACATTTAAAGGCTTAACTAGGTTAATTAGGTTAACTAGGCAGGTTAGGGTAATTAGGCAAGTTATTGTATAATGATGGTTTGTTCTGTAGACTATAGAAAATAAATAGCTTAAAGGGCTTAATAATTTTGACCTTAAAATGGGTTTTAAAAATTAAAAACTGCTTTTATTCTAGCCAAAATAAAACAAATAAAACTTTCTCCAGAAGAAAAAAATATTATCAGACATACTGTGAAAATGTCCTTGTTCTGTTAAACATCATTTGGGATATATTTAAAAAAGAAAAAAAATGCAAAGGGGGTTCAATAATTCTGATTGCAACTGTACACGTTTTTAGTGTTAACTTTGCGAAGCCTGCAGCTGAAGATAAAATTAGGTTAATAAATTTTATGCAGATGATATTTATGCAGTCTAAAAGCATTTTAAGGGGAACCAACAGATGCACCAACATGCAAAATAAATAAAATATGAATTATAAAAGAATTATGTTGTTGTACTGCACATGAAACAGCAAACAGTAGTTTGACTACAGAAATTAGGTATAGTAAATTTGGGAATTTAGCAATTGAAATGAAAATAATAAAATTTAAGATGAAAAGTAAATGCACCACTGTCAACATTTTATATATAATGAAAGATGACACATCACTGACAGAATGTCATGGATGTTGGTTGAGAGCTTAAGTATGCAATTTCTGCACCACTGCACAGAAACGGTCAAAACAAAGATTGCTTTCAAAACAGCTTTCTGAACACACCAGCAGTCAGTCATTGATTAGAAAAACAGCCTCATTCCACACCCACATGAATAATTTACGTGTAATGGTTTCTGCGTACTAAAATGGCTTAGGGGTATTTGAATGTAAAAAAAAAGTTTTGTAAAAGAATAATGTTACATTTTTAAGTAATTGTTCATTAATCTTGTTAACGAAATTATTTACTAACATGATTAACTATAAACAATCTTGTACATCTAATGGTCACACTTTACAATAAGGCTTCATTAGTTCATGTATTTACTAACATGAGCTCATAAAGAACAATATTTGTACAGTTATTTAATAATCATAGTTCAACATTTACTAATGCATTATTAAAATCCAAATTCTTGCTTGTTAACATTAGTTAACACACTGTGAGTAAACATAAAATATTGATGAATACATTTTATTCCATTAACTAACATGAACAATTTTTTAATAAACTCTTTAATAAATGTAACGTTCATTGTATTATTAAAATCCAAAGCTACACTTTTTAACATTAATTAATGCATTGTGAACTAACACGCTAACGATTAACAACTTTATTTTAATTTTTTAACTAATATTAACAAAGAGAAAGAGAAAGAGAGAGAGAGAGCGAGAGAGAGAGAGAGAGAGAGAGAGAGAGAGAGAGAGAGAGAGAGAG
>CAIGQZ010032936.1:654092-669082 GCA_903798205.1 Danio tinwini | reverse complement strand
TATAGAAGTGTCTTATCTGATCTGAATTGTCGATATCTGTTTTAATTAAACATAATTTTTTTTATTTGTTTGTTTCACTTGATTTCTGCAGTGAAAAATGGGATTATTAAGCAGACAAACCGACCAACAGTTTAACAAAAAACCTGTCTTTTTTATACAAGAAAAATAACATCACTGCAATGAAGAGAAAATACATTTCTCGAAAGAGGGGGAAAAAAGATATTTACAAAGCCACAATCATTAAGAAAAAAGATTATCATAAGTTTTAAGAAACTTATTATTCTTATTATTGATAAGCTTAAGAGATTCAATATTGCACGAAATTTCAGCAAGGAAAGTATTCAATCTAAGTATTGCCTTTAGGAACTTATTTTTGTGTATAAGTTTACAGTGTAACACAAAAAAGTTAACAACGAGATTGAGAGCATGATTATTGCCACGAAGGTACAGAAATGCATCTTTTATAGACAAATTTAAATCATATTTAAAGGGCGATAAATAAAAAAAATAATGTTATCCCAAAGAAATCTGACAAGAGTGCAATTACAGAATAGGTGAAATCAGGTTTCTTCATGCATATTGCAGAAAGTAGACAAATTAGACATATCAAAATAATTAGTAATTTGGGAATTTGTAGGATATACATTATGCAAAATCTTAAAATGTATCTCTCTTATTTTGTTGAATATCGCAGTTTCGCCTATTTTTTATTATTTTTTTGTGCAATTTGACATGCTTTTTTTTTTTTACAGAGCTTTGTGTTCTGCGTTTTGATTGGCAAACTGAGCATATATATTACGATCAATATACTTCACCCCCAGCTGTTTTTCAGTAATTTATAACCCTCATGTCCATGTCAGAGCTACAATTCACAGATGTTTTTATCTGTCTTTTGGAGATTTAGTCATTGGTGACGACGTTACAGCAAGTTAGTGTCTGCTTTTATATTTGGTGTTGAATTAATATTTGCTGGTAGGGAAAATCTATTTAATCACTTCTGCAATTTATACTTTGATTTGCATTTCAATTTATTAATTTTTTTTCCACTTAACTGCAAATTAGAATAGAAACTGTATAAAAAGTACCCAAACATACTATACGGTACATTTATAGGTACTGTACATTGTTATGGGTCAATGGTGCTAATAATTAACACAAATCCCTCAATTTCCCCTTTCTGGCTGCTCTTTCTGTGAATGAATTATGCAGAAGCACTATCCATGCCTGTTTCGCTGTTGTTTAGTATTGCTATATTTCAGTGCATAACATTAGTCTATCAGGCTTTTTGGCTAAAAAAGAGAAATTACAGTTTAATTTGGTATTATTAAAATATTTTTAAATTTCACCTCTCCTGCTGTTCATGAACTAAGCTGTTGAATGGTCCGCATATGAGGCGGCTAGGCTTAAGTTTCAGTTTTGTTTAAATTATTTTCTAATTGATTGCCTATTATGTTGTGAATATACCCCTGTAGTGCATACTGCAGTACTTTTTTGTCTGGCTTTCTCAGATATCTCACCTGTTCACCAAAAATGACTCATTATATCCCTGGGAATGTCTGACACCGGTGCATACATATTGTAAAAGACGTGCCAGTCACGATAGCTTGACAGGCGTAACAGCAGTAACTAAAGAGGGCGGTGCTTAGCGAAGGGTTAATTACTTTCATGTATTTGGGGAGAAGTTGATGAATTAACATGTTACAAATCCAGCAGCTCTGATTTCTCAGTTACAGCGCAGGCTAACATGGTGGAACCCATCACCCATTACAAATCAAATAATATGATCATTATTAAGCTGTTTAAAAAACAAAATACATGTTCTTACACATTTTTAAGAATTAGAATATTAGACATTTCACTACATGCTTAGGATGTTTTTTTATATTTGCAAAAAGAAGAAAAAAATTAAACAAAAAATATATGTGCCATGGAAACTTAAGGTTGATTTATACTTCTGCGCCAAGCGCATGCGTATGCTCCGGCGCAGCATTCATGCGGTCGCATAGCTCTCGCCATGGCTGACGCGCACTTCTCAAAAAAATGTAACAACACATCGCAACAACGCAAAGCGCAAGCTCTGTGATTGGTCAGTTTGGTAACTGTGACCAGTGTGGCCGGGACAGAGAGTCGCAAGCCCAATAGAATGAGTGTTTACAAATGTCGAGTCCTGTGAAGGAGCTCCAGATTTTTTATGTTTACCTTATGATTAAAGTTTATGCACGTCCGCCAGTTCCGCCTCTGAATGAGCAAGTTTTAGCTACTTGCACATTAAGGTAGCGTTCAGAAAAAACAAAACACCGGCGACAAAACAAACTCGATACAGAGGAACATAATATAACCTACTGCCAGCTAGTGTTTCGGAAGTGTTATTGCAGAGCAACACAAACAGCACGCAGAAGTACTGTATAAATGCACAGCTACACACAAGGCAGGCTCCGAGGGTCATGCCGATCACTCGACGCAGAAGTATAAATCAGCTTTTAAAGGCAGTGCATTTTAAATAACGGTCACATTTAAAAAATTGTAAAAAAACTCACGCAGAGGTTTCAGCGAGAGTATTTAAAACTTACGTGTCAAAGGGTTAAATAGACAAATTATATCTCTGAGTCTCACTGATAAATCTAATCCTAAGTCCATATAGAGTAACATTATCATATGCGTTACAGTCCCAAACTATTCATAGAGTTGTAATGATAGAAATGCACTTTCCAAGGAACATGTCAGACATCTGGTGGCTCAGTGAGAAGCACTATGGGAAACAGCATGGTTTCCCCCATGATTACCCAAGTCATGCAGGTCAGGTGAACAGGAGACACTGAATATGGTGTGACTGTGAACATATGCACATCTGTGCTGGCTCTGTGATGGACTGGCCATCTGTCAAGAGTGTTCCCTGCTTTTTGGCCACTGCGATTGAGTTCCAGCAAGCCCATGACATTAGAACACAGGATAAGCAAGGAATCCACAGTGAATGAAATGATGTCAAAAATCGATTTCATGCTAGAGCAGAAAGTACAGGCCTTGATATTAGGATAAGACTGAAAACTAAGCTTTGAGTTTAACAGCTAAGCTTTAAGCTCTGAGTTTAATTAAACTGCTATTATAGACAATAGAACATCAATGTCATATCACCTGAGACAACTAATACTGACCTAATGGATATAGCAATAATACAAAAAGAAAGATTCAACATTATTGCCGATCTGGAAGACATTCACATAAGTGCATAAAAATAAACATACCTCTCACCTCCACATCATAACAGGCAATAATGAAATAACATTTTAACGCATACTCTGTTTCCTGTTGTGTGGGCTGCTCACTGGCTCTGTCTCAGTGGCCTTGACCCACTGTACGAACAAAATCTGCATAGATGTGTCTATGTGTAAAAACAATCAGACTTAAGTGTTGAATACAGAAATGGAAACGATGAAACCCTTAAGTGTGAGATATCTGAAATATCTCTACAGGTTTTACTTCTGAGTGAACACTTTAACATTAAACATTATGCCAGAGTCTCTTTAAAATTTGCCTTAAATTGGTCATGAACTGTAGTTTGATTTACAAATTGAATAAAATTATTTGATGTCCACTTTTATGTTGAGATTGCTACATTTAAGACTATAATAACCCTGAAATTTGTATTATTATTTTTCTCTCTAACATACTCTTGAATAAAAAGTACAGTTATCACAGAACTTGATACTTAATATCATTCTGGTGAGCCAGGTAAACTATTTTTGACATTTCTGTGAGGAGTTTGCATGCTCCCCCCATGTTTGCGTGGGTTTGAAAAATGAAAATGTATGAAAAGAAAATCAATGAATGAACGGATGATTCATTCATTGACGAGTCATTCATAAAACGCTTGATTGCTTCATTTATGAATGAATAAGCTTTTTTAAATTAAGATTTGTCCACCTAGTGGCAGACCTAGTTTTTAGTTTCCCATTTAGAAGTAAGCAAATTATTATTTTGCCTCGCTATATTCAGAATGTTAAATTTAATGCATTAATCTGATAACATTATGTATGCAGTTTTAACTGCTTTGTCAACAAAGCTGGGGATAACTGAAAGCCAAGTGCATGATTGTTCTTGGATTTGCATAGTCTTTCCTGTGCTCCAGTAGCTGGACTGTAAAGCTGGACTGTGAGCTCTGGCACTCTTCAAATCTGTTCAGCTGTGTAAGCCTTACAGGAGAGATTAACACGCCTGACACCATTTATCAACAACACACACTCAATGAATCACGTGAGCACACGCGCAAGCACACCCACACACACACACACACACACACACACACACACACACACACACACAGACACACAGACACACACACAGACAGAAAAAAATAATATGAAAAGACTTACTAGAAAAAAACAGTCATGATTAACTATACTGTTAACCAAATAATACAATTTTTAGTATTAAATTAAACTAAATATATTAGGATGTTAGTAGTTGACTTTTCATGAAAGGGGTGCAAAAATCACTTTTATTAGGGGTTTAAACACAGTTGTGTGGCAACAGTCTGTGAATATAACCAGTCTATAACGGTCAAGCTGAGCTGAAACTTTACATACAGGCATAGGGCTGTGCGATTAACTGAAATCGAATCACAATCGCGATTTCAAATGTTGCGATTAGCTAATCGCAAGAGGCTGCGATATAAAATATATATGTATTATAGAATTTCCCCCACCCAGAGCAAATGCGTGACTGTCATCTGTGTGTGATAGTCTTAATATCTAATTGAGTAAGCACACTTGTTTTGCCCAATCAGAATTGCACAACTGAACTATGCAGGAAAGCGTGGACAAGTGGGATTATGGCGTCTGCCGCTTCAGAAGCAATAATAGATGAATTCATATTAAAGAAAAATATCATGTCGGTAATATGGAAATATTTTGGTTTTAAAGTCATAGACACTGAACAAAAACCGGTTATTTGTTAGAGCCGTCACAGAATTGTTGCCAGAGCACAATGAAATACAACAACCAGCACCTAAAAAAGCACCACAGACAGCTATATGAGAAGTGTCTTGCTAAAAAGTAAACTAAAGGTATTGCTAGTGACACTCAATCTAGTAGCTAGCAACTGCAAATTACAATTTCAGAGTTGTTTAAAGCTGTTACACTAAATGAAAAAAACATCACAAAGGCACCAGGAGATAACTAACGTCATGACTCACTACTGTTTGCTCTAGAAAAAAATAAATGTTTTAATTTCCGAATATTTGTTGGAGATTTTTTTTAACACTCACTGCATGTTAGCGAAGTAATTAGCTACAATACAGAATATTGCTTGACTACAAAATTAAATTGCATATTAAATTGAAATCACAATATCTGTAAAAAAAACAAAAAAAAAAAAAAAAAATTAGATAATTTCCCCAAATCACACAGCCCTATACAGGCACATAAGAGTCTTATTTTACATCTTGTAAAAAGCAGCATAATAGGTCCCCTTAAAGTAATTTGTAACTGCAATGCTGTAAACTGTAATGAGTTTACATGGTTATATTTAAAGTTGTCAGACTACGGTTGTTTTCACACTGCACAACTATCAGGTGTAGAATTTAGTTGCAGTGTTTTTTTTACACTGCACACTGGATTAGTAAGAGGAGGACACGCACTGCATGACTACACAAGAAACAATCACTGTCAACTCTGTCTGACTCACAGACGCAGGTCAGAAGTGATAAGGAAATAACTCAAGATCACACGTGAGATAAGAGTGGAGTCAATTTTGCATTGCGCTGTTCTTGCGACACTTTCTGCTTTGCTTTCTCACTTTCTGCTTTGTTTCTGTTTAACGACATTGTTAAGTGTATTTATTCCGATATTGTGGTCTATAAACTTCTCCCGAACTCCCCACTGTATCTTGGCTGCAGGTAGTCACACAGTAAAATTTTAAATCACAGACAGGTCTGGATTTTAAGCATCCCAAATATTTTACAGGCGATGACGACATGTCAGTGATTCTCATAATTCACAAAGAATAATTCACACTGTAAGATTGTTGCTTGCGTGCACCAATTTGTCTCAAATTTCAAGCATTTGTTTGCAATTTCATGTTGAATGGTCAATTGCATAAGCATCTGAATTCATGCAAGTATAGTCATGTCTAAAGTGAATGTAAGCAAATGAGTTAAAAACATGTGCAACACTATTTTAGATCTGTATACTGTATATACACAAGATTATATAGTATGTCATTGTTTTATTTGCCTTTTATTTTATAGAAAATCGAACAGCATCAACATAATGTTCCATTTACTTCTTAAAAAAAAAAAGATAACGATACCTTGCTGGACTTACCCTTGAGAATATAAAATTTTGCAAATACTGTAGAAAAATGTCTTAACCAAGCGGCAACATCCCGCTCTCCCTCATGATGTTAATACTAAAGTAGCTGAAATTGCAATTCATTGACTGGCCTTTGGGGGCTGGCTCTAGAAACCCCAGATGTTCACTGACTGCAATGCTAAATTGGCCAATTTGACAGCTGATAAAAACATGTTTACAGCCTGGTACAAAAGATGATTTTGGTGCTTATAGCTAATATTACCCTTCATGATAACTGTGAGGGGGTGAATTCTTTTATAGCTCATTCATTTCTTTTATATTAAGTCTGCATAATTAAGGGGTGTGGCCACTTGGGTGACAGCTAGGTCTCGCTACTCGCAGTCACTTTAGCTAATTCCGACTGATTAGCCGATAACCTCAGCATATATATCTTATTTAGTTTTGTTTTACTTGGCTTTACACAGTCAATTGCCTTTCGGGATTATCTGAAGATTTCTTACAACTATAAGAATGCTGTGCACTTATTGTGCTCACAAACCATTCAAGTGGCCTCCATTTCCCAAGTGAGTGTAATTCTTATATGCTTTTATCTCTAAATGTATCTGTTATATTTAAGATACTTAATTTAACATTTATAATTTTATTTAAAACGTTGAGGCTCCAGAATTTGGCAGATTGATTAGCTGTGGGCTCTAGAACAGTCATCTGAAACGTGTCATGCAGTTTTATGCTTGGATTTCATAAACAGCCTTGCATTTACTATACTATATTTGAAGTGTTTAATTAAAAACAATTAGCGCCATTTTCCTCCTGTAGAAAAACGTTACAAAATCAATCCTTAGTGGCTCAATGTATTAGAATAGTGTTTTTAAAAGACCAAACACAATAAACACTTTATTGATATAATGTACAACCAAGCACATGTGGTCAGAACACGGGTAATGAAGTATTAAGCATTTGTCCCCCCCAAAAAAAAACATATAAGCAAAATGCTAGCAGGCATCTGTAGCTCCGCTTACACACAACCTCTTTGCCCATATTTGATTACACACAGTTAGTGCGATGATGCACTAATCAAAATGGGCCCACTTGTAGCTTAATTTGGCTTCTTCAGAAACCTATGGGTGATGTTACAGATACTACGTCCATATATTGTAGTCTATGGTCTTAACCTGCTGCTGTCTTTTCTTTTTGTTTGTCCTACTGTGTTATTCGCATCTTTGCTCTGAATAAAAAAAGATAAAAAACAAAAAATGCATTGTGGCTATTATTGTAATAATTATTATTCATCAAGGCTGATTTTTTTAATAAAATGTATAATTATCGATTAGGAAATGTATGGTCATTATATTGTCAATGAATCAAATTATCAATAAGTTGGAATGTGCATGTCACAAAATGCATCATAATGGCTAAGGGTATAGGCACAAAAACAATAGGGAGAAAAGTCCATGACCAAGGGATCATTTTAAATTTAATTCTGAGGAAGGTTGTAACCTTAAAACTTTACAAAGTGGATGCTTGTAATCCACTTAAAAGAAAGCATGTTTGTATCACTAATGACAGTGAAACATCAGAACGCTAAGTTTAATTTATAATATATGTTTATGCAGTTTTGCAGGTTTGTTGTATTATGCTGTATTTGCAGGTTTAAAGAGTAAAAAAAACTACTTATGATCATTAGAGCAGCAATATCTTGAACGATGTAAAGAGTTGGATGTATCTAATGTGCACAAAAAATGCAAAAGATAACTGAATCATTGTGCTATCAAGAGTTTCAGTAGCTACACACACCAAAAGTGACCACTCTCAGATTTGCAGCTATATTGCAGCATATTCTTTCAAACAGTGAATGATGATGTTCAAGTGCTGAAAGACATCTGTGCATTAGGTCTTAAAATGACAGCAGCCGTACATGTGTGTGCGTTTATCCACATACAGTATATCCATAAAGCTGTGTATATCTGTTTATGTAATGTGTTTAACTCTAAGTGCTTTGTTGCTTATGTACAGTAACGCATAAATACTGTACCTACATTTGATCTTTTTTATATTTCAGAAAGAACCACACACTCAACAAGAAACTACTGCTATAATTGACGCAGTGTTGATGGCTTAATTCATTTTTAATCAATAATAAATAATAATAACAATAACAACAATAATAATAATAATAATAATAATAATAGTAATAATAATAATCTAATAAAACTATTCTGAAAAAATAATTTGTTGCATTTGCATAATTATCTGTTTAAATACTGCAGCTGACCCTCTTGCATGATTTTTTTTTTGTGACTGTTACTTAAAATCAATTGTGTTCTAACGTTCCTATGGTGATGTGTCAAGTTTATCACTTGACCCACCAGCCCCAATGATCTTTGTATATATTGTATTTTATTTTCCTTTATTTTCTGTAAATATTGACAAATGTTCTAATTGTATTGTGAAATTTCTGATACTCCAATTCTCAAATATGTGATAGAATATATATTTAGTTTTAATAATGATTGTATTATTGTTATATGATGGGCAAATGTTGCACTTGCTGCTAGAAGGGATACAGCTGCAATCGGAAGTTAACGAGAAGTATTTATATTATTTAATGCATTAATTGTATATATTAGCTAGATGGGATACAGCTGAGGATAAATTGTATTTTATTAGATAGATTATTGTCATTAAATAAATAATATTAATACTTCACGTATCTTCCACTTGCAGTTGTATCCCTTCTAGAAACAACTGCAGGAGAGATCTGAGCTGCTGGATTTGCGTCATGTTTACTCAATTTTCTGCCGAAATACTGTATATTAAAACAAGCAACTGTTCATCTGGGAGAGGAATACAGAAAATATTCTAGTAACATAAACAGTGTGTATCTTATGTAAACTAAGCACATCTTTCAGTTATATTGAAAACAAATATCTTTTGCCGTCTCCGTTGACATCCACGTGTATTTTACAAACTTTAAATGGTTTGTTTTGCTTAGTTAGGTGTATTTGAATGTCTTAAACCTAAAATAAATGTTATTTGTTTGAAAGCACGGATAAATTGTGATTTATGACAAGCATTGTGCACCTCCTTCTGTGCCTCAGTACGCCCTCAGAATTGAATTTTTGCAGTTGATGACGTGCGCTCTGAACGTTCTAATCACACCAGTGTGATCGTGTACTTCAGGGACCAGCCAAGGCTGATCACAGCGGTGTGACCATATGCGCAAAAGGGATGATAATAATAATAATAATAATAATAATAATAATAATAATAATAATAATAATAATAATCTAAATAAATAAAATAAAGTTTTGGAATCAAATTGTTAACCTCTAAATAATAATAAAATAAATTGTTAATATGCACTTGGAAGGTTAAAAAGGGCATTTGCATATAAATAATAAATTGACAAACTTAAAAAAATAAAAATAAAATAAAATAGAAATAAAAATAACTAAATGTCTGCAAAATAAACAGGGAAAAGAAAACTGTGCTCAACGAAGGGCCAAAGAGATACACAAAGAGAGACCACATATACTGTAACACACACACAGACGCAAACACACACTTTGCAGTGTATCTTTGCGTGTGGCAGGAAACCGGTCCTCTTATTGGTATCGTGACAGACAGATATCCTGCTCTAAAACACATTTGCATAGACATACAAAACACCAGCATGACAAGTCACTGAACACACAATGAAGAGAAGCAGCTCAGTAAAACTACAGACAGTCTGTAAAACTAAACAGTTAATGACATTAAATGAAAAAAAGAGATTTATGCAGGCTTAAAGTCACTCTACATGCTAATGGTTTCGGCAATGTAGTTTAGCAGATAGTATTTACATTTTCATCCAAAGAGGGAAATGACAATAAAAAGCACTTGACAACAACTGCTGCACTATAGAGTTATAAAGATAAAGCAGTCCAGTCAAACAGCATCATACACTCATTTAGAATGAATGTCTGTGTATCTGCAATTATTTCTCTTTAGAACAAAGGCAGAGAAGCATTCTGATATCTTTTCTATTATATTGTATTGTCCTCCTGACTGTTTTCACGAATGGTGTGTGGGGTAGGGTTGGGCGATGTTGACCAATTTGGCATCGTACGATGTCTAATGTGAAACATCGTGGTGGACGATGACATCGTCGTCGTAGGCGGGATGGTTGTTGTTAAATATCAATAAACTCATAACGAATTAATTAATTGTAGCCTACTGTTTTCACTACTTGACCCATATGGTCTTTCCTTTACCCATAACTAAACCATAAATAAATAAATTTACAGATAATTTACCACCTGTCAATCACTTTTTTTCCGGAGGACTCCGGCATGAATAGGCAGAGTGATCTGTGTTGTTATAATGTTTTTTTCCCACAGCTGGTGGAGGAGACGCGAGTTTGTTTGGAGTTCACTGAAATTTGTATTGTGAATTGATGATAACTGCCTTATTTTTGTGATTATTATGAGGAAATAATAACAAAATGCTAGGGCTTGACCGTCTTGGTCGCATATGCGCCTGAAATTTTATGCGACTTAAAAATATGTTAGACATTTATGCAGAATGCATCTTTGAACCCAAAAACGCCAAACACAGAGCTCAGGAACAGATTAAAACAGTTGTTATGTGAACTTGCTGAAGTAAAAAAAGCCTGCAATACTTGCCCTGCCTTTGTGCTCTTCTTATTGGTCCACTGCTCTAGAACTGAACGTGAATGGATTGGTTAATATCAGCTGTCAATTACTCAGTCACAATGCCTTCTGCCTTCAGGTGACAGGGGCTACAACCACGAAAATGTGAAGCGCTGAAGACGAGAGAATGAAAATAATACTGACAGATTTTGTTTTAGAAACCACCTAAAGTTACTAATAACACTAAAGATACTAATAATAATGGCACATCTTATTAGTGATCATGTGCTGAATGTTAATCCACCATTTACACTTTTCCAAGAGTGGATAAAAGACTTCCAGAGGCTTCAAGTGTGCTATGAAAATAACTAAAGTCATTTACTGTAAATTCTGTGGGACGGGATTTGCAGGTAACAGCATTTGCCACTGAATCTACAAATTTTAAGTGCAAGAGGTACTGTATAATCCTTCATTTAATCCTCACGATGCTGTCAGCCGTGCAAGCGGCAGCTATATGTAAAATTTAACACAGCTCATGAAAAGACCATTACTGCTATTAAGATGACATGCAAATAATAAGTTATATATCAATATAAATGTGTGTGTGTGTGGGGGGGGGGGGGGGGGTAGTGGTGGATCGCAATGCCAGCTCAGCATTGTGAAGTTTATTGGCCATCAGCAATCGGTCCAACCCTAGTGTGGGGTATTTTTCTGATTGGTTTAAATGATGATTTCTGCAGTATGTTTGTGGAGACCCTAACCACACTGCAATGTAAAAGCCCTTGCTGTCATTACAATCTTAGCTGAAACAGCCCTGAATGCAATATTTACTGTAGGACACTTAAACCAAACAAATGCATTGCTGTCAGCAACAACAAGTTATCAGAGACACTAACTCATTGTGTGAGTTGAAAAGAACATTGAGAAGTGGCATCTCACTACATTTCTTCCAGCCCACAGCTCAACAAGCATAGGATAAAAACTGTGTTATTGAGCGCTACCTATTTAACGGTGGATCTACCAGAACTTTAGAAGTACGCTACTAGAATAGCCATAGCAGTCATTTTGACCGTTCATACCAGCTGTAGAGAATTTGAATTTGTCTCTATGTTCAAAGCTCGCATAGAGATTTTAGAATGAAGTTTGACCGTCTATAAACATTTTATGAAGGCATTACCCTATAAATCTTTTTTGTAATCTAGCTAATTGTACCCTACAGTTACATAGAGTGCTAGAGTTACTAGAGTGTACCTCACTTTGTCTGGCAATAAAGTGAAATTGTTGTTTTTGAAAGTTTAAAAGACATATCTTATGTAAATTATGTTTTTGTTAAAGGTGCAGTAGGTGATCTGCCAAAATGCTAACCGTTAGCATAATAGTTTTGAAAACACAGTCACTTGCATGCCGTCCAAAACCAAGCCTCCTGAAGTCACGAACAAGCACTGTAAAGATGACAGTACACAACCCACTAGATTATGTCATTTGTCAGTAAGAAAACTTTATAATACTTTATAATACTAAAATTTCAGTTGTGTAGCAAGCAAAACTTGTCATAAATTGCAATATTTCATGCATGCAAGGATCGCTGATCTCACTGTCTCACACACTTTGTCTTAAAGTGACTATGTCTGTTGTTTGGCCGGCGACTTATTACTAAGCCAAACCTACATGCTATGTCAGGGTGTTTTCACACCTGTGAATCGATTCATTTGATCCGAAACAGGGATTAAAATTGTTACATTGTTGCTCTTTGTTCTTGGTGCGGTTCGATTTCACACGGCAAAGTTTCTAAACGGACCAAAATAAGTCACTTGTGAGTAAACGCTCCTCACATTGCTCAGTTTCACGATTTATTTTGCAAAGTGTCGCTCAGCTGTCGAGGGGGTGTTTTGGTGGTGTTTGACAGGGTGAGTGCGACATGTCTGAAGAAGAGCGAGGAGGGATGCTGTAGGGAGGGGTGATGAGAAGGGTGCGTGTCGTATTTGAGGACCGGGAGGGAGACACACGATTTCCGGGGGATTATCACTTGTTTGCGGGCATCTGGGAATCTCTGTGCATTTGCGGGAGACTCCTGAAACTTCCGGAAGACTTGGGATGTCTAGAATGACCTCCCACCCTATTACATATCCATAAAATACTGTGATATAGCCGGGCTCAGATCGTATCGCTTTCTCACTACAATCAATCCGCTCCAGAGTTCATTTCAATCCAGCCGAGTCCACCTCATTTAGGTGATCTCGGATCGATTGCTTTGGCGCGGATCAGAGCGCGATTGCCCTGTTCACATATGCCAAACAAACCGCGCTAACTGGGCAAACGCGTCAACTTCCGGAACAAAAGTCTAGGTGTGAAAGCACCCTTAGACTGAATATTCAAAGTAGTATGGTAAACAAGGAACCAATGTGATGCGAATAATAAGCCAACTCCACCTCAGTAAAGCAGGCTAGGCAGAATAGCGCCATTTACTTGTGTTGTTGTTAAACTGAATAAATATCTACATTATTGATGCTGTAAAAGGTCCCTTATGAACTTGAAAATAGTCACATCAATCTTTCACCGGAATATATTTAAGTGGCTGAACCCCACTGTAACAACAAAATCTACTTAAGCTTTGCGTGACTAAAATACTTTTAAAGCATAACGTGACCTGTCTAAAAGAAATACTTCAGCCATGGTGTCATCCTTCCTTCAGCGTGCAATACTGGAGCGTCCAGTGTAACTCCAAGGATTTAAAAAAGTTTTGATTCAGCATTTGTTTTCACTGCTGTCACTCCCTCCTGTGCATGTAAACGAGTATGCACGTGTAAACTAGAGGTGTGAACCTACACTGGTCTCACAATTCGGTTCGGTTACAATTATCATGCCATCGATTCGGTTCAATTCAATATCTTGGTGCATCACGGTACATTGACGATGCTTTCCAAGTTTCCATATACAGTTTTATATTTTCTTCACAGCACAGCAATTCTTGTATTAAAATGTATAAATATATTTAATTTTGTATACTATTTGTAAAACAATTTTGTCAATTTTGTTACACCCCTATGATTGGTCTCGCGCTCAACAGAAAGGGCTGTGATTGGCTCTTACGGGCCGGCGCTCTTTACAGATGAGTGACACTGATAAATGGATCACAGCTGATCCATGATAGACACGGAGGAGAAAACTCCGCAGAAGTATCGCTGTAACAACCGAGAGGAGAGGAAAAGTTATGCCAGCAGGTCAAATGGGCCACAGTAAGAGAGAGAGAAAGAGAGAAATTAAGTTTACTTTCATTCTCTCAATCGCAGTGAAATAGGGGCATCTGCTGTAAGTGTCAGTGAAAGACTGTCTAGCACACACACACGCAGTGAAATTGTGCACAGTTTTTGCGTTTTTAAGTAGTTGGAGCATTGTAAATACTCGCGCTTGCATCCCTCACCATAGTAAGCTACGGCGACATAGCGCATATAAGATAAATCACGTCAGTACATAATAACCGGTTATGTTTATTACTGAACCAATACCAAATTGTCCACGTCTGCATCGCGGTGCACCGAATAAACAATTACTTTTGACACCCCTAGCATAAACGGTGAATCTGTCTGCATGAACAGGGGTGCACAGATGTACAAATTTACATTTGTTGACAGAGAGTTTGGGCTACTTATCAGAACTATTGGAATTACCGGCCTGACAAATTTTATTTGGACAAACATTTTTTTGTCTTATGACTTACCTAGAATATAAAAATACATGCAAGTAGATTTAGATCATTTACTTTAAGCTTTACTATTGGAATGTGAAAAGAGTTTCAACCAGAACAACAAAAACTGTTTCTGAGGACAATCACCTACTGCACCTTTAACAGCACCTAACAAGTTTAAATTAAAATTTTTGGGTGAACGATCCCTTTAAATTCAGTAATTTAATACCTTTTATAAAATCCCAAATGTATTACATCAGTAGCTTTATTATTTATTATTATTTATTATTATTATTATTATTATTATTATTATTATTATTAGTAGTAGTAGTAGTAGTAGTAGTAGTAGTAGTAGTAGTAGTAGTA
>CAIGQZ010032936.1:640565-652709 GCA_903798205.1 Danio tinwini | reverse complement strand
CGACGCAGTGGCGCAGTAGGTAGTGCTGTCGCCTCACAGCAAGAAGGCCGCTGGTTCGAGCCTCGGTTGGGTCAGTTGGAGTTTCTGTGTGGAGTTTGCATGTTCTCCCTGCGTTCATGTGGGTTTTCTCCGGGTGGTCCGGTTTCCCCTACAGTCCAAAGACATGCAGTACAGGTGAATTGGGTAGGCTAAATTGTCCGTAGTGTATGAGTGTGAGTGTGTATGGATGTTTCCCATGGGTTGCAGCTGGAAGGGCATCCGCTGCGTAAAAAATGTGCTGGATAAGTTGGCAGTTCATTCCGCTAAGCCGAAAATAAAATAAATGAATGAATGAATGAAATTGATCAGACATGAAATATTTTGTGTTCATATTGTCTGCAATAAAAAAATACAAGTCAAAGTAAATTTGGAAATCACTACTTTTTTATTTATTTGCATTTTCCATACTGTCTCAACCTTTTTTGATTTGGGGTTGTAAAATTTAGTGTTATACTGTGTGTTGTTATTAATGGCATTAATGAAAACAATTATTTTGTCATATTAGGAACACTGTAAAGACACATATTATAGTATAAATTATATATCACTTGGAATCAAATGAACTTTGGTTTGTAACTTCTCAACTCATCTGCATATCACTGTTGTCAACCTTGGGAGGCGCTGTTAACTTTTTTTTGATGATGATCAGCTGCAGGATGGCTTGGTCCTGCTTGGTTTCATCAATTTCGAGTAAAACAAGTTTTTTAAAAGCTACTTTGGGGTCATTGTGTCAAAGTGACAGACAATTGATGCTGTCAGAACAAGCAACATTCAAAGTGCATTCTGCAGAGAAGCAAAGACTGTCATTTGTCATGGTTTGGACAATTGGGAGATTTTAAATAAAAAACTGACCTCAGGTGACCATTTTAAAACGATACTGAATTTGGTGAAAACTTTTTTTTTTTTACTTTTCTTAATGGTTTGATGTTTTGGAATTAAACTCAACATATATACAGTGCTGTTAGCAACGCATTACAAAAGAAAAGTATAATTTATTTTAGCTGTAACGCAGTAATATAATACATTACGGTTTTTATTTTACTCTTTACAAAACACAAGTTACAAATAACACAATTTAACTTTTTTAAATGATGTACCGACACTGCGAGACATTCACTGGGGCTGGTCTGCAAAAATGGTTCTATAGTGCCATAGTGTCAATTCCAGTTACAATTGGCATTGAAGATGAATCCAAATAATCTTGATGAACTCTGGGAGTCCTGCAAGTACGTTTTCTATGCCATTCCAGATGACTTTATTAATATGTTATTTGAGTCATCGCAGAGATGTATGGATGCACTCCTCCAAGCTCATAAGAGTCATACACACTATTAATTCTTTTTCCACTGCACCAAGACTTAATATTCTGTACTTTGCATTACTTCTGTTAAGGAACAAGACTTTTGTCCAAGCAAAGTCAGACCTTACTGTCCTAATTATATAATTAAAAATCAAGGCATGATCATATTCCATACACCTTCCATACAAGTCACTTCCGATACCAAATGATCAACAAGAAGTCAAATGATTATTTGTTGTTGTTCCTAAAACTTGGATAGGCGAGATAGAAGAGTTTTGTCAGGTAGTGTATATGGTTTCATTTACAGCTGCGGACCATTTATGTGCACCCCTTGTTTGTATATATAATTGTAATTTTTAAAGCAAAAGCAAACATATGATTAGATCTATGTATGAACCACTGGCTGTAGTGAGACTCCAAAAATTTCTCTAAATAATTACAATTCAATGTCAAAATGATAGTTTGTAAATGTATTTATACTTCTGTGGTTATTTTGGTAAATGTACAGTAACTTAAAAGTAACACTAAAATGCTGTAATGTATTACATTACAGAGACAGTAATATATGGTAATGTAACTTATTACATTCTAAAGACAATAAATCTGTATGCATATGTATTTGTGCACTCTAAATCAGAAAAACACTGTATCACATAAGAAAATCTGTTAATCACTATTCACTGTTGTGCATTACCATGTTGTTAATTATATTTCAAACTCAGTGGAGAAGAAAATACTGAAGATAAAAGCAATATCCGCCTTAGTTTTGATAGCTAAACACAACACACATGACAGAGCCATTTCCATGGGAGACCAACCTTTGACAAACATTTACTTGTAGATACATATTATCTGATATACAACCAGACCTCCCTCTACAATGTGCAAAAAACTTGCTATAATTATCATGTTGTCACTTGTCAAAATGCTTATTAGCTGGGAATTTTTATTTTTATATTTTTACTGTTTAGAATGACATATTTCAGAAAAAAACAAGGAATGCACTACTCTGAAAAACTGCATAGACACTTAGGCAGCAGGCAACAACATTTTTAAACACCCATAAATCAACCAAAAAAAAGTATACACTTAGATGAATGGTGGGCTTTGAGGCAATTCTAAAAAATATATATTTTTAAAGTGTAATGGAAACTTTTTTTTACATCATTAGGTCACATAACGTGTTAAAACTGCATGTGATCATTCTTTAAAGATGCCGTGGTATTTATATGATGTAGTTGTGCACTATAACCTGCTCTATAAAAAGTGCATACTGTATGCATTTGGCTGCCCAAAGCAGGCTTGCTTTGCCATAAAAGCTTGTTTAAGGCACAGACTGTATGTCTCCTTTGGTGAAGAGTCAGTAAGTAAATCTAATATCCGTCACATGATCTTTGGAATAACTTATCACAATTGAATGAGTTTTAGTTGCATAACATTGGTTAATGGAATTGCAGTTATTTGCTATGTTTTTAGCGACAGAAAATGCCATTACCGCTTTGTGGAAATTTGTAATGGAAACACACCTAGATACAGGAATTGAAAATTGTACATCTCTAATTAATTGATGTATTTATTATTATTATTATTATTATTATTACTATTATTGGATTACTGTAATTCTCTACTGTAAGGCATCTTTCAATCCCAGGTATACTTAACTTCAAGTGGTCCTAATTCTGTAACCAAAATCCTGAAAACCATGTCACTCCTATCTTACATTCCCTTCGAGCGGCTTTCTGTCCATTTTAGGATCGAGTTTAAAATTTTCTGTTTGTATTTAAGTGCTTACACAATTTGGTGCCTCTCCTGCATCCCTATAACCCTCCAAGAAGTTTAAAAATCTTAAATTATTGAAAATCCTTTGAGGTTGAAATGCAGGGGGTACCGAGCTTTTTCAGTGGTGGGTCCTCATTTATAAAATGGTTTGCCTGTACACCTCTTTACCTGTTTTTAAAACACTTCTTAAAACTCACTTGTTCTCTTTAGCTTTTAACAAGTATTAATCTGCTGTTAAGGTTTCTTTACTTGTCTGCACTTGCGTCATTAAGCAGTTTTTTTTTTTGCTATTTGTACTTTCTTCACCTCTTATTGTTTTGTTTTACATTTCATGTACAGCACTTTTGTCAGCCCTAGCTGTTTTATAAATTTAATCAACTTAAACTATTATTTTCTAAATGTATTAATTTATAATTTTCAGCTTTAAAAGCTTTTAAATTATTGTTTTTTTATTATATAATAACATTTTGAATGTTATTCAGGGACAGGATGGTGGCTCAGTGGTTAGCACTGTCACCTTACAGCAACAAGGACACTGGTTCAAGTCCCAGTTGGTCCAGTTGGAATTTCTGTGTAGAATTTGCATGTTCTCACCGTGTTTGTGTGGGTTTTCTCTGGGTGCTACGGTTTCCCCCCACAGTCCAAAGACATGTGCTATAGGTGAATTCAGTGAGCTAAATTGGCTCTAGTGTATGAGTGTGTATGTGAATTAGTGCATATCGGTGCTTCCCAGTACTGGGTTGTGGCTGGATGAACATCCACTGCGTAAAACATATGCCTGAAAAGTTTGCGGTTCAGTCCGCTGTGGCAACCCCTGATAAATAAGGGAAGAAGCCATGTGCATATGCAGCATATGTTTTACACAGCGGAAAAAAGTTTGGCGTCAGGTTTTTTTTTTTTTCGTGTTTATTTTGTTCATCAAGGCAGCATTTATTAACTGTAAAAAAATTGTTCAATTGTCAAATATTTAAAAAAAATTTCAAATAACTGCTATCTTGTATGTAGTTTCAAATGAAATTATTTCTATAGTCATTGTTGCTTTTATTACTATCACCATTTACAATAACAATATTCGCATCTTATGGCTCGGAGAAGAATATTGCTTGATTGGAAATCAAGTAAACCACCTTTAGTTTCACTCTGGTTTAGTGATATGATGCTATTTTTAAGATTGGAGAAAATTAAATACTCTCTTAGAGGATCTATGAAAAGTTTTTATATGGAATCCAGTGATCTCATACTTTGAAAAAATGTGTAACACTTCCCCCAAACTAAAGCTAATATGGAAATTAAAAGGTCTATGCTTAAAAGGATATTGCAAGCAAACTCAATGGGTTAAATACTTCCTTGCTGTACTATCTAAACTCTGTGACAATGTAAATATTTAAATTATTTAATTTCTCATTAATTAATTACTTAACTAATTATTATTTTTGCATTTATTTATTTAATAATTTTTGAAGGGGAGGGAGTTTGTTCATGGGGAAAAAAATGTAACAAAAAAAGAAAAAGTCTTGTCAAATCTTTGTATGTATTATTTAACCTTGTTCTTCTTTTAATAAAAAACTATTAAAAAAACCCAATAGCAATATTAATAAAAAAAATAAATAACAATATTAAAGTGATTTCTGAATGATCATGCTACTCTGAAGACTGGAGTAAGCTGAAAATGAATCTTTAAAATCACTGGAATAAATGATTAAATTAAATTATAAACTACTTTTGAACAGTTATTTTATAGTGCAATAACATTTCACAACTTTACCATATTTGCTGTATTTTTTAAAAATAACTGCAGCCTTGGTGTGCAGGATAAGCTTATTTTAAAACATTTAAATCCTACTGACCTCAAATGTTTGACTGGTAGTGTATATTAAAATACATTTGTAGTGTATGTAGTAACTGTTTAATTATTAATTCTGACTTTCTAAAATCTATAAACCCTTAGAGTGGAAAAATAAGACAGTTTTTTACCGGGTAGCAAAGTCAAAGTTTAAGAGATCACCATTTGCAATTATGAATCACATGCTATACAAAGACCGATAAAAATTGAGGAGAGAAAGAAAAAAAAACTATGTCAGCACTAAATAAACAATTGGTGTCACGGAGATCCATCCCCTTCAGTTCTAAAGCTGTATCTTATCAGAGGATCTGTATTAGTCTCCTCCACCCTGGGCAAAGTCTTCTGGAGCTATAAAATAACTCTTCTCAGGACTACAGCAGATTTGTCATTTTGTTTACTGAATTGTGCATACAGCCCCAGCAGTGAATGCAAAGAAAATGCTAAAAAGTTATTGACTAAAGTCTCATTTCATAAAATAAAAATGCATGCATGCAGGAGTCGTCAATGGACATTTATTGAGTGTTTAGACTGTAACAGAAATAATACAGAGCCCTTTCAATTAATTTAGAAGCAGCTAAAAGCTAACTGCCCTTCTAGCAGCTGAACATTTCATCCTTCCTGGATTAACGTTGGATGTCACGTAATTAACATTGGATAACACGGCTTAATCACAAGCTCAATTTCAGAAATGCTTCCACTTTACGAAAGAGACAGGTTTGTTTAGGAAGTCTTTTTTTGTGATTATCCCTGCTTCTGTGAAAAAAAGGGAACAGTCTTCCTTAGGCAGCGCTGCGCTGGAGGTCAGGACAATGTAATATACATAAAGTTATTTGCATCCATTTTTAACTTAATCCCTCTGATCAAAGCACAGACATATTAAAGATAAAAGCACAGAAAGCAGAAAAGAAGAAAAGTGGGAGGGAGGATTGAAAAAGACCACAAGCTGGAAATGAGTTTATTCTGCAAATGCCTTTCCATCTCCCATTATTCGTATTAACCCTTCTTGCACAAGTCTAAAACCACCTCAAGCCAGCATAAAGGCTTTTTTGCGAATTAAGAGATTTTTTATTCAAAATTTGGCATTTTTCATCACTTGTTTCTCACGCGATGTCAAAATGCACATTAGGGTGATTGGGACCCAGCTATTAGGGTTTCATCTACTGTGTTACCATCTGTCTGTTCATTTGTGATTAGGCCGGTTTAAGTTTCTGACAATATGATAACCTTGGATAAAAATATTACAGTTTCACGGTTTAATGGTTTGGTGACTACTGCTCTAAAATATATTCTTTTTAAATGTCTAGGTAAAAAACAAAAACTTTTTTTTCCACTTTAAACACAATGTATTTTAATTTATTAAACATGTATAATATTTGGGAACTGTAAACAAGTCAGGCTAAATAATTAAATGAAATAAATCACTGACTTATGCTGTCTTCATTAGTTTAAAAACACAGAATTCATTACAATTTAAAACGACATCTTTGGATACCTTTTCTGCAGGAGATACTGTTGTTCTAAAAAACTTAACAAAACGTAAAAAAAAAAAAAAAAAAAAAAAAAAAAAAACTTGCATATACCTTAGGAACAGTAAAGCAGAAAATTTTGGCACTTTTATTCTTCCTTTACACCAGATGCGGAAGAAGTGTAAATTGCGAATGATTTACATGTTAAGTCAATGAAAACGTGTGAATAGACATCCTGCGGCGCGATATGCATGAATGACACGGTGTAAATGACGCGAATGGTGCGATACGCACGAATTGAGCATTTTGAGCATTTGACGCGCGAATTGAGAGTCAAATAGCTTAAGTTCAAAAATCTGAACTTCTGCGGATATTCGCGCCGCATTAACCAATCAGGAGTTTGCTCTTGTGGGGGCGTGATTATGACGTAGCGCCTGTTGTTGGTGTCCCGGGAGAAAATCATTCTGCCTACACCGACAACAGTTCATCAAACTTGGCTCGGCTCAATCAGAAGCACCGCTGAATGCTTCCATCATCCAGGTTAAGTTTCTGGAGGAGTTTATGAGCTCACAGTGCTGGGTGCACCTCTAAAAAAATCTAGTGGCGTCAGACACCGCTCCAAACGAATCAACGCTGTTTTTCATCCTTCATAAAGCACAAAAACAAAGTTATTTTATCAATAAAATCCTAGTTAGCCACTTAGCAAAGAAGCTACAGTCACCGGGCAGACAGAAACCCTGCCAATGACACAAATCAGCGTCTGTTCTGAAGTGAATTTGACACGCAAATGAAGCGGATTTGATGTGCGAATGTATCAGATTTTGACGTGCAAATGAAGCAAGTTAACTCGTCTTTTTACACGTGAATAACGCAATTTATCCGTGCGTTATGTGTCTGGTGTGAACAAAGCATTAAAACCTTGACTTTTCCAAACTGTGCTATACCCTGAAAACAGTTATCGTCCCATGCCTATTTTTGATGTCTGTCTAATTATGTAGACACATCTAGCAAACAATAAAAAAGCCTTAAGTTGGTAGAAAAAGGATCTCGCTGAGGTTTCAGACATCTTGCATCTTACGGCCTGTGTCCATTGAGTGATACGGTAAGGGTACCAAAAAGCAACCATACCGTACCACTTTTTGGGTACCCTTTGCAAAGGGTACATAGCATGACAAAAGGGTACCAAAAGACAGAGCTAGACGTGCAGCTGAACGCTATTGGTTTACAGAGATATGTCACTCGCTTGTGAACAAGCAGGGGAATAAAAAACAAAGGAACCGCCATGTTTAAAAACACAGCAGAGACATTACACCATTATAATATATACATATAATAATGAGCCATGGTCGCCCAGAGCTCAAACAAACCTTGTCGTCGTCGTGATGAACAGCCACAAAGTCAAGAAGAACAAAATCTGCTGTGTCCTGATATTGTTTTATGAGCCCGTCTAAAAGTGCGAGTGGTTTCACTTTCTCCAGAGAATTTGCCACGTGTCTATATTTGAAATAACAAACTTCTTGAGCTGATGATAATAACGTGCGTGTGATTATTGAAGTGCTTCTGACATCCAATACTTCAGAAACGGACAAACACAAGAGTGAAGCGTGAAAAAAAAACAAAGGAGAAGCCCCAAAAAACAGAGGAGCAAATGATTCTTTCAGCAATCTAAAAGATGAACAAACTTGCATGTTTAACTATTATCATCGTCTTTTGGACTATAAGGACCTCGGGAATGATGGAATTACTTTCTAGCAAAAGGGTTACATGTGGTGGTGAAGATTAAAGATGCAAATGAGAGGTTTGCCTTGACTGGGCTATATTTTGTGTTGATTTTGAACCCAAATAAGGACTAAATGTATGCTGTTTGTAGTATTACTGTAATTGGTAACAATTACATTGGTAATGGAGACTGTAAGGGTCTGTATGCCTTCATATATGTTGCATTTATTTATTTTTTTAATGCAATTGCAGACAGTGCAGTAGGCTATTCGCACTATCATTGATCTGCAGTCATAATCAAATTATGTTCATAGAAAGGTAAGTGATGAACATTTATACACAAGTATTTATGTGTATAAAGCATCTGTTTTGTGAGAAGATCCGTACAACTTTACTTTGACATTTCCTCGAACAAGAATTACATCGAGTGAAACTTTCTGTCATACACCAGGCCCACCATTGGTATCCATTTGGAAGTGGAAACGCAAGACTGATAAAGATGACCCATACCGACCCATACCGTACTGTACCACTTGAAATGGGCCATTAATGACTTTACCCATAAGCATAATTAATTAATTGTAACATCTCTCTGTGAAGTCTTCTCTATGTGGTAATCACACTGCAATAAGCCGTAAGCTGTAACCTCACCTACACCATTAAATCAAGCAGGTGAAGGTTGCTCTGAAAATGAATCTTCCTGCAGCAAGAGTGACATGTTGGGGGAAAGTCATTTTATTGATTAGGAGTAAATTGGCAAAAAAAAATAAATAAATCAATAAAGTTGTAGCTCTGTTTGCCTGCTGAATTTTTACTGAATTTTGTGTTTTGTAACTAGAGATACGGGTTACTGGCTATGTTTCCACCCACCTATTTTATGCGCATTTTGGATATGCGCATATAAAAACTGTTAATGGAAATGCCATGATGCGCATAAGTTTTGAAAATGCGCATAAAAAACATAAGCGCATAACTGAGTAGGATAAACTTTTTATTCGATAAGAAAAGACGCGCATAAACTACTATCAAAACACTTTTACAAATTCCAGCATGCGAATTAAAAAAAGTCATGTGATGTTGTTATAAGAGAGCATGTGATGATCAAAAAATGGACAAACCAGCAGGCTAAGCACACTGTAAAACATCTAAAATGTTGTTTTGGTCATTCTAAAATGCCTTCACCATTTCAGTATTAGTGTTATTATATTATTAATGACCTCCAGAATAGTCAAGAGTGTCTGGGCTCCGCATCTCACATGTTCAAATGCCACCACGCGTTCATTGCATGTCAGCATTGTCTTCTCAGGGGCAAGTAATTTATTAAATAAAGAAAAGATTCACGCAGCTCCATTTTACTTTTGATGTTTTCCACCAGTTAATCAGAAAGTGAAGATTTTGTCCTTTGACTCATTGGATGGAAACGCTGTTTTATTCACACGTCTTTTATGCAATATTCCAGTTTTGCGCATAAATTTAATTTGTATCTTTGGACGGAAACATAGCTACTGACTCCAAGAATCATACCCAAATCAGCCAGTCGTCAAGGTAGTTGAAGGTATTCTAACAGCCCTTATGAGAGGAACGTCAAAACAAAAAAAAGATCTAACATGTTATTAGATATTTTATAACATTAGATATCCATTATTGAAATTTAAGCTGTACTGTATGTATAACATGGATATGAAGATCTTGAGATCTTAATCCGATTTGGAAATATTCTAAACGTGGTTGAAGTCACTCAAGGTTTTGTAGTAAAACATTTGTTACTATCATGAAAGAAATAGAAACTGGCTGGGTTCTAACGAACAATAAAATTCTGAGTCAAACTATAATATTATAATACTGTATTTGCGTTTCCGATTTGTCTTACTTCCTGGTTCACAATTTATGTTATGTCTACTGCTACCAGACTGAAATTAGGTCACCAGGTCTGGCAAAATGTCTAAAATGTTGTTTTCAATTGTACCAGTAGAAGAAATCATGAAATAAACACTAAGAATGCAACAGGCCACTGTAAGGATGACAGACTGCTCTTGCTCTGCTAACCTCTTTAACCTCTTCCTTGCCAGTCACCTGGACTCCATTTCCCAAACCAATTACACTGATTATAGCTCTACCTGATTCCTATCTACAAGACTATTTAAGACCCACATTCACTGCTAAGTCTTGATTAGCTGTTGCAGCAATTCTAAGCATGTCCTTGTTTTTGAGAGTCTGCAGTCTCATAACTGTTCCTCATATCTCGTACCTCTCTAGCAGTCTTAAATAATTTAGGAACTGAGACCTAGCCATAGCACTCAGTAACCTTTATGAAAAACTACTATACTTAAGTCTAGAAACGTTTACAAGTTTTAAGTTTTAAGCTGCTTTATAAATATGGTCATAGGATCTTTATGGCATCAAATCCTCTATCATGGTTAATGTGATGGAGAGCAACACAGAATACCACAGCAGGGCTAGTTTGCAGGTGTTATTATATCAGTTATTGGCTTGTCTACAGCAGACAGATGTAATAGTTAATACAGTCTATGCTGTAACAATCTTACATTAAAACTAAGGTCTTGCTTTTCAGATAAACCACAGGCTTTCTAAATCAGGAAGGAGGAACTTTATAATTATGATTTCAATATGTTTTTTTTTTTTAAATAAAACATCTCCCACCTGCCAGCCAGACCAAACATATTATTTAGAGGGATGGGTATCGTTAAAGTTTTAACAGTATTACTACTATTATCGATACCACTTATTGGTTCGGTACTTCATTGGTTCTCTTATCGATCATTTTTGTGTTTTTTTCATAAAAAATAAAGAAACACAAACAACTTGAACAGAATTAACAACACTTTGTTTTATTACGTTTTTTTTTTTATGTAAAATAAAACGAAACCAATAATTGTAAAACAAATAAATATTTTTTTTTCCTGTAAAAGAATGTACAATAGTTTAAAGGAAAATTACTTTTAACAATTCTTCTGGAGAAAAATCAACACGTTTGACTTTTCTGGCAGAATGCAGAAATGAGATAATGTTTATGATATGAACTGTGCTCTGGGAGTTTACTGTGTTTTAATACAGTTTTGGAGCATCTTGCAATGTAAAAATAAGCTTTTTTTTTTTTTTTTTAGAATTTCTTAATAAGCATAGTTTATTATTAGGCTATTCATAGGCTACATTTGTAAATGCAGCTGATGTAAAAGTATTTTTAATGTTTAAGATTTAATTGGCTACTGCAGAAAAAAAATGCTGTTTTCCTTGTAACCGAATGTGTGTGTTTATTTAACTATTAATATTATTCTAATTTAAGTGATTGACTGCTGGCATAACAATGTGGATGATGTAATGTTACCATTAGTAGCTAAGCAGTCAACAACGTTTCATTACTTTTTATTACAGTTAATGCACTTTTGAAAGATACTTTCGCTTAGCCAGATTGCTTGTGTTTCCGCTAATACAAGAAAACAACCTGTTGCGTTTGATGCAATGGGCATTGTCACTGTCCACTCAGGAAATACTCTGTAAGCTTACAAGCTGTCTGTGCGCACGAGTCTGTGTCGCCAGCTATGTGTGTGTGCTTAACGCGAGCCTCCGCTGAGTGCGTGCACACAGCCGAGACCTGTGAAGGCTTTTATACTTGACGCGCTCGCCGGAAACACGAGCATTTCTCTTGTGAGATTGCCAATTGTGCAGACGATTAGCAAATATTATTTGTGCAGACGATTATCAATTTAGAAAAGGCTGGTCAGTTAAATTGTAACTACTGTAAGTAATGTTTATTCAGCAATAATTCTCCAGTACTAATAGCCGAACCGTTAACGTTAGAGCTAATCGATACTTCAGTTTTTTATAATGTAGCACCGATCCCAATAAAGTACAGAGTTTCGGTACCCGTCCCTAATTATTTCTAAAACAATTCTTATTGCCACCACCACAGAGATCAGCATGGGTTAGGATTATGTTTTTCTAGTATATATGTATATATATATATACATACATATATA
>CAIGQZ010032936.1:627305-640165 GCA_903798205.1 Danio tinwini | reverse complement strand
TTAACTGATATTGTTTTTCTCTACCAAATGGGTTCCTTTAGACATATCCTAACTAAATGCAGTGCAGAGGCAGACTGGGACACATTTTTAGCTGGGGAAATTTCACATCCACCCAGGCCATCCTTTGGTAAATGAACTATCACTGGTTGTGGGTTTAGCAAATGGATCAATATAAAAAGTGTTACGCTTCACAGCATTCCTACGTTTCTGTCTTTGCTGAAGATAATGTAAGGCAGGGCTTGTTTTGGGCTTTGCTGAGACACAAACTGTGAGGAGACCCATGATTTTATAGGTTACAAAGTTAAAATGCAAATAAATAAACAGTAATTTAATGCCCTGCTATTGTTATTCGTAATTTCATATACACACAACCACAATTTATATCATTATAAAAATAATAATGTTTATATAAACACTATAAATGAGACTTCTCCCTCTATCCCCAGGTCTGAATGCAGACTCAGTGCAGCAAGTCTCTTAAACACTGAAAACTGAACTGACACTGTTTCAATTCACTATAAACTTCCATGTGAAGCTGCTTTGACACAATTTACATTGTATAAGCGCTATACAAATAAAGATGAATTGAATTGAATTGCCCTGCCTATTTCAACCATTAGCCCTGCTGGTAATCTGGAAGATTTAGGCGAACACTGCATCACGGCGATGTGTCTAAATGTGAACGAACTTAACTGATAAAAGACAAAGTCCGCCATTCTCTAATTCTCGTACTGCTCTCTTAACAAAAATGCTTGCTGCACACATACAGCTTTGCTGTATCGGCCGTGACAGGATCGCGGGGAAAACCATGCAACAAACCTAGTGGATCATGGAAACAAACACATACGACCCTTCATGAATGGTCAAATACTGTGTGCCCGTGCTCTGTGGAGGTGGTCTCACCCAGTCGTCAACATAGAGTCTCACAGCTTGGCACTGGAAGGTCTGTCTTGCCTTCAGAAAGCATGAGCAGTCATGAATAATTAAGAAGCAGACTCTTTCTCATAGGATAAGAAAACTCTGCTATGAATAAAGCTGCGGTCACACTAAAGTTTGAACTTGCGAAATTCTGTCGCATGGTGCTGTGAAAAGGGGCGGGATTAAACAAGATGATTAAAAAAAGCCAGCGATTGCTCCATGTTTTAAATTTCTGTTTAGAGAGATCATGTTTTGATCCTGGATTGGTCTCACACAGTAAAGTGATGCGATTTTGCAGGTCAGAGTTCACCAATCTTGAACTTTGCACCTCAGCGAAATGCAAAACTTGACGGTCTTTCCGGTCTGACACATTCGCGTGCGTGAGAATGGAAGTCTATGGGGAGAAAAGGCCAGTGTGACCGGAGCTTAATAATGAGAAACCGATGCGTCATCACTTCATTTGCAGTTTTGCACAACGTCACCAATTTTGATCCCGCCCCAAAAATAATTTTTAAACCTGGAAGATGAAATTAGCTGACAATAGTTTAAAATTATCCAGTTTTCCCCACGGTTAAAGCTAATAGGTGCTAACCTTTTCTTAAGTGATGCACAACACACACAAATCTAGTAAAATCTCAAAAAAAGTACTTGAGGGTTTCTTGAACCTTTAAAGACAGGGTGGGGGAAAATGGAATTTAATGCATTGCTTCTTGTCCAGTCTGAGACCCACTTTATATCGTATACTTATCAGGCAGTGAAGATCACTGATTTTTTAAGAAAGAACCATAAACGTAGCATTTTTATATTGGAAAGACCCAGAAGCGCTGAGGCTGGCTGGCTGAAATTAAAAGTCTATGTGCATATAGCCCATTACAACATGAAAAATACAAATAATAAATATATCAAAAAAATTTATATATAAAAAATATTAAATGTATACTAATTAAATGTTTACTAATCATGCATATTTATTTAATGAACTGAGAATAATTACACTTCTAATTAAAAATATACTGAAAAATATAGTCTATATACTCAAATATACCCCAAAACACTAAAAACACAAATATTTCGATAATTCGTAGTTTGCTTATCAATTAAAGTATTCCCTTTCTCAAACAACAACAATTGTTATTTATGCCTCAGTACTAAAATCAGTTAGTGAATTAGTGAGTCATGTCCTGCTCATAAAAACCCAGTGGTTTAATTAGAAGAGTCTATTTCAGCCTGACCTCTCTATCATGGATAATTATAATAGGGACAAAAGTATATATAACCAAATAACAAAACTACACTGCTACAGTGTACATCCACAAAATGGAGAGAAGCAGATGCATGAATCTGAGAGAAACAAAAGGCACATATGCTGCTGTACCAGTGAATTTAGAGTGATTTTTTTTTACATTGGTGAATTTTACAGAGAAAAGAATTGATCCAAAGACTTGTTTATTATGGCAGGAAAGTAGAGTTACATTCATCGCAGTGCCCATAAATCACCTCAGCCATGGTAATTTAGGTGACGGCAGAGTGATTGCCTGCATCTTACATCTACCTCATGGGCCACATTTGAGCTGCAGTGCTGTCTGGACAACCAAGCTGTGATTACTCTTAATAAAGAATGAGCCATAAAACAGCTCACACCCCTTCATAGCAATGTATAGCCTTCAGCTGATTTGTCAGAAGAAGTCAAATATTCAGATTCTTGTCAACAAAATTTGTCACTATACTCAATATATTCATTAGAGTGTTTGCCACAGAGCTCCAACTGACTTTTCTTTTAAAGTAACGTATAAATTCAGAAATGGTACATAATTGCTAAACATCTTTGTTATCTGTATGCACTACAACAGTTCACAATATTAGACGCATTTACATTTAATCGTTCAGCAGATGCTTTGATGCTACTTGTAATAAGGACAATAGAAGCAATCAAACTATGATTTAAGGAAAATAATCACTATATGACTTTAAACACTAGCAGATGGCTGTGCTGTTCAGACTACATGACTTGACTGACGTCTCCCAACGACTCTATAGTGTGCCCAAACCGCAGCAAATGTTATGTTCTTCAGCGATAGTTTATTATAGCTCTGAAAGCATTTATAGGGGTGCTTGACAGCTTGAAAGCGTGTAAACATTTTACAAAATTGGAGAAAATCTGAATAATTTTAAAGGGGTGGTTCAGAGTATATTTTTAACGTTTGGTTGTGTTTATAAGATGCAAAGCAATGTGTGTTCATGCTTCATTTGTAGAAAATTATGTTAATATTTCATATACCTTACTAGGATTATATACAGCTACTCGGCTACCATGAAAACGTTAACTTTCATAGTTCCTCCGAAAGCCCACAATCAAAAGACTCTGACTTGTCAGCTAACATAATGTACTGTAATTCACAGATCGGCTCCTTGTCACCAGGAAAAGCATCACACTCCTACAAGTACACGCTTTTGCGCAGTGTAAACACTGCCAGTCAAAGTAGCTGTATCAGTTTGTGCCTGAATCAGACAGAAAATGGCACAGAGGATACAGCTGAACCGCACGCCTGCTCTCTAAAACAAAATCTGAAAAGTGCCTTTCACATATATTTGGAAAAAGCATGTGTATGTAATATGAAATGTTCACAAATCTTTTGCGAGTTGGTTATTTGAGATGTATGACGCAGGGAAAGCAGCCACATAGAGAGACACTGCATAGGGTGTTTACAGGGGTTTGACGGATAAATATGAATTTGTAGCTAAATTGTTAACGGTGCCAAACAGCTTTACCAGTTGTTTACATCCTTGTTTAAGTCTTCGCTACAACATACAGTTAAAGCTAGAAACTGTGCATGTAATAAATCAATTTTAACAAATAAAAAAATGTACAGGTAGTGGCTCACAATCCACAGCTTCTTCTATCATGCTTGGAGGAGTTTTTAGCTGAATCCAGCATTGAACTGGGATTTTGGAAGCTGTCCTTTGTCAAATGCTAGCTATTTTTTTTTTTATAATTCTCTGGAACATAATTAAAATGTGTCATGTCCTTTGGAAGTCTAAATACAAAAACAGAAAAAGCTCTGTGGAAAAGCAGCATTTGGACGGCATTTCAGCCTTCTGCGTGTGGTGAATGCCCATAACCTGAAGCGTTTGTGATCTAACTAACCCTTTTTTTTGTAGTACCCAAATTTTGTTCTTTGTAGGCTTTGCTAAGCTAACTATGTAAAAGTCAGTGTCTCCCTTTGCATTGAACTTTTAGACTATTACATTCAGAGATGTTGCTTATGTTCACACAGCTACATTACACATCAATAATAGTTCAAAATATGATTGAACTACCGCCCCTTTAACAAAATATGAGAGATCATACAAAATGCATGTTATTTTTATTTAGTTCTGTCCTGGGTCAGACATTGTACATAAAATGTAATTATATAAAGTTCACGAGACTAAAACAAATCAAATTGTTAAAAAAAAACATGCAAAAGATTGTGAACCCTTGGTTTATTTAATACTGTGTGTGTTTGCATGATGCTCTACCACTCTTTTTTTGATTTGTGATAGTTATTTATGAGTCAGTTTGTAACAGTTAAATGATTGCTGTCCTTCAGAAAAATCATCCATGTTGTGCAGACTCTTCAGTTTTTAAGCATCTTTTACATATTTGAACCCTTTCCAGCAGTGGCTGTATGAATGTGCAATCCACCTTTCACAACTGATGGCCTCAAACTCAGCTTAAGAATTAAGAGCTCAGGAATGAAAACTTTAGCAATTTGAAAATTCAATTAAGACATCTTCCAGAAAGCATGCAATTCAATTCTGTCTGTTATGGCTTGTTTCCACTGAGTGGTACAGTATGGTATGGTTCAGGTCGGGACGGGTCACCTTTATCAGGCTTGCGTTTCCACTACAAAGGGTACTCTTTTGGTGGGCGTGGTGTACTACAGAGAGTTTCAGTTGACGTCATTCTCGCTCGAATAAATGTCTACAGTAAAGCTGTACAGTTCGTTCACATTAAATGAGAAGCTCTTCTAATGCTTTAAACATATTAATAATTATTTATAAATGTTTATTACTAACATTTCTATGAACATGATTTGATTATAACTGCAGATCAATGACAGTGTGACAGTGTTACAGCCTACTGTAACGTCTGCAATTATATAAAATAAATAAATAAATGCAACATATATGAACACATACAGACCCTTACAGTCTCTGATATGTTACCACTTACAGATAAACTACACACAGCATTCATTAAGTCCTTATTTGAGTTCAAAAACAACACGCAACATATACAGTGGCCCACAGTCAGAGCTAACCTCTCATCTGTATCTTTAATCTTCACCAGCACATGTAGCCTCTAGTCCAAAAGGTGATGATAAACATGGCAGTTTGTTCATGATTTGTTCATGGCAGATTGTTCACGTTGCTGAAACTATTTGCTCCTGTGTTTTGTTGGGCTTCTCCTTTTTTCCGCGCTTCACTCTTCATTAATCACACACATTATTGTCATCAGTTCAAGAAGTTTGTTATATCAAATCTAGACGCGATCACGCTTTTAGACTTTTAGACTGCCTCGTAAAACAACAACAGGACACGGCAAATTCTTGGCTTTGTGGCTGTTCATCAAGACAACAACAAGGTTTGTTTTGAGCCCAGGTCATCCATTACTCGTTTATTATGTTCCGTTATTATGTTAGTTGTCTCGGCTGTGTATTTAAAAACATGGCGGCTCCATTGTTTTGATTCTGGCTAGCTCCACGAGATTGTGACGTATCTCTGTAAACCAATCAGCGTTCAGCTGCGTGTGTAGCTCCACCTTTTGGTACCCTTTCTTGTCTTTGGTACCCTTTCGAAAGGGTGCCAAAAAAGTGGTACGGTACGGTTCGGTTTGGTACGCTTTTGACAGTGGAAACGGCCATAAAAGCGCATCGAACCGAACCGTACCGTACCGCTCAGTGGAAATGGGCCATTATACAGTTGAAGTCAGAATTATTAGCTCCCCTTTGAATTTTTTTCTTTTTTAAATAATTCCCTAATGATGTTTAACAGAGCAAGGAAATTTTCACAGTATGTCTGATAATATTTTTTCTTCTGGCAAAAGTCTTATTTGCTTTATTTTGGCTAGAATAAAAGCAGTTTTTAATTTTTTAAAACCATTTTAAGGTTAAAATTATTAGCCCCTTCAAGCTATTTTTTTTCAATAGACTACAGATACAATAACTTGACTAATTACCCTAACCTGCCTAGTTAACCTAATTAACCTAGTTAGCCTTAATAGGTCACTTAAAGCTGTATAGAAGTGTCTTGAAAAATATCTAGTAAAATATTATTTACTGTCCTCATGGCAAAGATAAAATAAATCAGTTATTAGAAATGAGTTATTAAAACTATTATGATTAAAAATGTGTTGAAAAAAATCTTCTCTCCGTTAAACAGAAATTGAGGAAAAAATAAACAGGGGACAAATAATTCAGGGGGGTAATAATTCTGACTTCAACTGTATATTTTAAAAAAAATTGGGACATCTTCATCCAGGTTAAAGGTTTTCACCCCTAGCTCTCAATGCATGGTGTCTTTTTCTGGATCTTCAGTGGGTGTTTTATGTTTTTTAATAGTTGTGTTTGTAATTAAAAAAAAAAAAAAACAAGAGTTCACAAAAATTAGCGGGGAGTTATTTTTTTTAATCATTTCAGCTTGACTTGATCTTCAAGTTTGATCTTTTTCTTAGTTAAAATAATTTATATCTCACAGATTCTGCAGGAGGCCAAATTTCAAGCAGGGCCGTATCTGCATGGTTCAGCCATGCAAACAAAAACAGCTTGTTCTTATTTTTGTTTTTGAAATAAATTCAATGTGATGTGTGAAATAAAATGTAATAATAATAATAATTAATTATTATTACATTTAAAATCTGTTTTACAATACTAGATGATGTAGAACATTATACCAATTTTTTATGTTTGTATGTTTTTATGATGAAAGTACAGAACGACACTGGATATTAGGAGAAACCTAATTTTAATGGTACACCATAAATGATCAACTGTGCACATTATATTCTTTAATGGATGTGTACTCATGATCTTTAATCAACAGCATTAACCCACCTCCCCTGCACAACAACATCTCTTCTCTGACAACATGTTCACCAGCGCAAGGACAATAATCTCTACCCTCCAGCAACCAGTCACTTTCGTGAGATTGCATCAATTAGCAAACAACAATGATCCAACCAATTCCCAAAGGACAAAAATCAAACTCAGTCCATTATTTTCCTCAGTCGAGGAGCCATTTCACAAGATGTGTCATAATATACAGAGGAAATGTGTCATAATATTCAGAGAAAACATACTCTCCGGAAATATCACTGCCTACATTTCTGCAAAAACAGTTATACTGTAGGCACATTTAACTGCAATAAGGAAATGAACAACAGAAACTGTCAAATGGAATTTGGTTCAGATACTGATGCATAAATAAATACAGACCACAACATGGAGAATGATCTGTGATTGGAATCATAAAACAAGAATGGACTTGCTGTGCTCCAAACATTGTGCCCACCCATCTCAATAGGTGGGATTATTGTTGAATGAATAAATTACTATAAAAAATCTAATAGTCGTTTGTTGGATTTTTTCATGTATACACTGTAAAAAAATGCTAGGTACCACACAATCCATTCATGTCGTCCCAATGCAAATCAATTAAGTTAACTTAATGGTTTTTACAATTTTAAGTTGATTGAACATAAAACAATTAAGTTGTCGCAAAAAACACTCGAGAATTTTGTTGTTTCAACTGATTTTAAAAAAGTAGTTTGAACATGCAGCTAAATATTTTTCGGAGTGTAGGCCTATTGGTGTGTGCCGTTGCATGCAAAGTTTGTATATTTATAACAACCACAATAGACCAATTACCATGTTTGTAAACATTCCAGATGCGCGCGCAGGGAGGTGGCAGAAAAAAACTGGGAGCGCTAGCATTTACAGTGAGGGAATGACATCCGATGCGGTACAGTTTGTTGTTGTCTTAGAAATAAGATATATTGATTACATATTATATATATTATTTATATAATGCTTTCAGCGTATTATAGCAGCTTGTCACCCAGTGACAAGCACAGTTATTTGGCAAAATTAACGTTTAAATGAGCTGCGTTGGTCTGACAGGTCCATTTGCGATAGCACCATCCCAATGGATGTTGAATAAGACGAAATGACCAAGCATCCAGCCCGAAATATACAATCTCATTGAAGCTCCAAGGAATTTTACGCGAGAAGTTAAAGGCCTACAAGTGTTTGGATGCCAACAATTGTGTTCTGCGTGGTCATGTGCAATAAATATATGGGTACAGTTGGTTTTATATTTGCACATTCGGACTTTCTCCTTAATAATATAATTTCATAAACGTATTTTTTGCAAACTCTAAATATTGAAATCATATTAGCAGCCAATGACTATCAAAGTACAACATTGTTCACAGTCAAATAAACAGTGTTCATATTGTTTTCAAGTCACACTTGCAGGTTATTTTAGACCGAATACTCAAAGTGCCGTGGTAAACAATATAGGAAGTGTTTCAAAAGTTGTCACTGAATGAATGTCTGAATATAAAACCAACTTTAATAACTTACACTTTCACGTTTCATTCTTAGCATTCAGTGTCTGCAGTTTAATTTAATTAACCATATGTAACTGTTTTGCCGAAATCATTGCTGCAATTAAAAACGTGTAATGTATATGATTCAGCATAGCGTGAACTTACCTAATATAACATGAGAACTGCAGAGTCGAGTATTTCTAATTAGGTCGTCACTTCATTCAGCTCCCTTTTAGCCAAAGACGTCTGCAGTCGGCATGAAAGCATTGTCGTGTATGGTAAAAGTAAAGTTTTCTATTTTTGGACTTTTTGGAATTTGGCATCCTACCGCAAAACACGACATGTTCGCTGTTGCAGTCGGTCATTTTTTGCAACCGGGGACCCGTGTGACGTCATGTGTGACGTAGGTTGGTAATTGGTCTATTCATTCATTTTGTCCCTACACAAATCAATTAAGTTAACTTAACACTTTTAACAAATTTATGTGGATAGAACATAAAAAAGCTCATTTTACATAAGTAGTATATCTAGAACACAGAAACTGTGCACAATTTCACTGCGTGTGTGTTTAGCTGATTCATCGGTAAACATCACCAGAGCGTTAGAGCCAATCGCAGCCCTTTCTGTTGAGCGCGAGACCAATCATAGGGGTGTAAGAAAGAACTCGCTAGCCAGGACTCAGAAAGCGTGCGGGATATTTATATTTGTTTATTTGCTATAAATGCTCGTTTGTGCATGTACTTGAGTTTTTAAAGGTACAGTTTATATATTTGACTCTTTGTAATAAAGGGCAACACTGTATTACAAATAGGATATGAATATAAATATATTTATACATATATTGCTGTGCTGTGAAGAAAATATAAAATTGTGTATGGAAAGCATCATTAATGCACCGTGACGCACCAAGATATTGAAATGAACTGAATCGATGGCATGATAATCGTAACCAAACCGAACCGTGAGGCCAGTGTAGGTTCACACCTCTTCCTGAGAGAGTGAGCATGATGAAAAAAATTTAATAAAACTTGTCATTCAGAATTTGAGTGAGATGTTGAAATAACATAGCCATGGTAAAATACAGTAGAATACTTTGATCTAAAGATTCAGCAAAGGTATCACATTCAAGATCGTCAAAAAGCAGGTGGTGTCTGAGAACATGGCCAGCTCAGCCTTATAATCAGATACACCTCTGTGAAAAAGCTGCAGTGAGATAAAAAGTAAGGTCTGCCATGCATGCTGAGATTCATTACTTCATTAGTTTGCAATAGACACCAGACTAATGACCTAATGAATTCACATAATGAAATTTCAAATCTCATCTGAAATGAATAGTGTGATTTTTCAGCATGTGTTTTACTAGCTGTAATGGACTGTTCAATTTCACAATATTTTAGCTTTTCGTGTTTGCAAGGGAACCCACCACCATGAACACAAAACCCAAAGCAGTCGACAAAACAGAGTTAATGTTCATCAATGGTTTTGCCAGCAAGCTGTCAGTGTTTACACTAAATTAATTTAAGCTTTTGTTAATTAACAATTGCTTTGTGTGATATTATTGAACTATATCCCTTTTAAAAAAAAACAAAAGCTCGTAAAGAAGCAATGCACCAATATGAAGCGCAAAATATGGCTTGTATTAAAGTGTTGTTTCATGTAACATTTTAAATGTATACAGTATGATGTCATATTGTCAGGCTGTAGCTCTAAGTGAGTTTCATGCTTATAATTTACACTTATTGTTAGCAGCACAACACATCGGCACGTTGCCAGAAAATCCCAAAATGTTTTTAAATTGATTTACTTCTCTGTCATTCCAGTTCTAATAAAACAACATACCAGATCATCTGCATTCAGATTTAATTATACGCAATATCACCTTTGGCAGAAGGCAACCACAATTTTGAGCATAATATTTTGGCAATTATTATTTATTTAATTTGGTGTCTTTCCACACAACACATCCTAGGCCTGCACGATTAACTGATTTTAAACCAAAATTGCAATTTAAAAAGCTGTAATTATTTTGATTATTACTATGGAGAGGGAGGTGAGCACGAGTGATTAAAACAATCCAACTAACATTACTTAAAACATAGACAACGATTACAGCAGAATCAACGAGCCCCTATTTCATTGCTGTAGAGAAAATAAAAGCTGTGAACTTCATCGCTGCTCTGCTTCTGTCTCTCTGTCTCTCTGTGTGTGTGTGTGTGTGTGTGTGTGTGTGTGTGTGTGTGTGTGTGTGTGTGGACATTTAACCTTATTGCTTGAGATAACATTTCCTCTCCGCTCTCAGATGTTACAACGATTCTTCTGGATCCACACACACACGAGCGTGTTACTCCGCAGCGCGAGTTTTCTCCATCACGTCTATTTAAGATCAGCTGTGATAGCCGCGCATTATAAACTAACCGCGGCGGTTTATCTGTATCAACATCACTCATATGAATAACACCAGAGTCACGCTGACTGTTAGAGCCAATTGCAGCCCTTTCGATTAAGTGCGGGAACACAACCACAATCACAGGTGTTTAAGAATTTGCTCAACAACGCTCAAAAAAGCGGGATTAATATTTACATTTATTTTTTTATTTGCTATAAATACTCATGTTCTGTGCGTGCACTTGAGTTTTGTTCGAAAATTCAAAAGTGTTTTCTTTGAGCAGGTAAAATTAAAGGTACAGTTCAAATATCTGACTGTATTAAAGGACAAAAGTGTATTACAAATAGTATATAAGTATAAATGTATTTATAAATTATACATTTTAATACAACAATTCTTGTGCTGTGAAGTAAAATCTAAAATTGTGTATGGAAAGCATTGTCAATGCTGTAGCTCTTTAATGAAATTATAGTAAATCGCATTTTAAATCGCAATTTCTAACAGATAAATTCGATTTTTTTCTCCAAATTGTGTAGCTCAAGCACATATAATAATTACATGCTAGATCAGTAGGTGAGTAGTTGGTCATGACTAGGCTCACACTGAAACTGCATGCGCAGAATTCCACAGATTTTCTGCAGATTTTTGGCCCATTATGTTTATTTACTTGAGTAAATGTGTGTAAATCTATTTATATTCAGTTTTTAAATGAAATACAGTAATATTATTGACTAATATAAAAATGTTTATCTGATTTATGTACAATGCAGTTTGTACAGTAATATTTTCTGTCTTTTAGTAGATATATTATATGAGAGACTTGCTTTGTTTACCAAATAAAGTGGATCTAATTGGATTTGCATTTTAAATATTAAATAAAAGTTAAAAAGACACATTTTTATTTCACATATTAAGCTTTTAGTTATGATACTGCCAAAATAATTCCGCAGAAATCTGCAGATTTTTATAGCAAAAAACTTCTGCAGATTCCGTCTGGCCCGTCATGACGCATTCAGTCATCTGAGCATTTACATGGGACGATAACCGTTTTCATGGTATACCGCGGTTTGGAAAAGTCAAGGGTTTGAAACCGCCAAAAATGTCTGTAATACCGTTCCTAAGATATGTGTAATATATATATTTTTTTTTTACATTTTTTTGTTGGTTTTTTCAGGACAACAGTATGTCCAGCAGAAAAAATGTCTAAAGATACTATTTTAAATTTTAAAGAAATCTGTGTTTTTGAAACAAATGAAGACAGCAGAAGTCAATGATTCATTTGAATTATTTAGCCTGATATGTTTACTGTTCCAAACTATTATAAATCAGTTAAAAAATTGTGGGGGAAAAAGTTTTTGTTTTTACCCAGACAATTAAAAAGAATATATTTTAGAGCAGTAATCACAATACCGTGATACAGTAAAACCATGATATGTTTATCCATGGGTATCATACCGTCAGAATCTTATACCGGCCCATGCCTAATTTACACTACAAAACTTTATTTATTTTTGGTGTTTTTGCCTAGGGCAGTATGTAGACAGGAAATGAAGTTGTATAAAATAGATGGGGGATGGGATCGGGAAAGGTTCATGAGCTGAGCCACTGCACTGTTCGGTCTATCGCATGCTTGGATGTTGGTGTATTAGTACTAGTATTAGTGTAAGCGATTCCCAAATGTTGTCTGAATCGTGGGCTGGCCAGTAGCTTTAGGTGAGGATGAAGAAAACTAAATAAAAGTCATAAAAAACATGTAAAAAAAAAACATTAATAAAAATAAACTTACATACAGGGTTTAGCAGTAGGAACGGTATAATAGAAATATTCTGTGGTTTTAAAACCTCGACTTTTACAAATCGCTGTAAAACTTAAAACTGATTACCATCCCATGCCTAGTCTACTGTACATTGAGTGTCAATGAAACACTGTCCCGACAAACTCTCAAGCAGGGAAATGTGCCTAAAT
>CAIGQZ010032936.1:579984-596199 GCA_903798205.1 Danio tinwini | reverse complement strand
GTCAGGCTGAGACAGCGCGGCTTCAGAACAGCGCTGCCTAGCATCCATCTAGCGAATCTCCGCTCGCTTCCTAACAAAATGGACGAACTACTTCTGCTCTCATGCGAAAACAAGAACTTTAACAACTCTGCTGCGCTGTGTTTCACAGAAACCTGGCTGAACGAAGCCATTCCGGACAGCGCATTACACTTACCGGACTTTCAGCTGTACAGAGCAGATCGCGATACGGAGTCAACGGGCAAAACACGCGGTGGTGGGACATGCTTTTACATCAACTGGAGATGGTGTACGGATGTAACTGTGTTAAAGAAGATGTGCTGTCCTGATGTGGAAGCGCTTTTCATTAACTGTAAGCCGTTTTATGCACCGCGGGAGTTCTCCTCGTTCATTCTCGTCTGTGTTTACATTCCACCACAAGCACACGTGAGGACTGCGTTACAACAGCTGTCTGATCTGATCACAGAGACTGAACAACGACACCCGGACTCTGCTTTTATCATTCTCGGTGACTTTAATCAGGCAAAACTCACACACGAGCTGCCTAAATTCAAACAGCACATCACATGCCCCACCAGAGACAATAACATTTTGGATCATTGCTACACCACAATAAAGGATGCATATCGCTCTGTCGCCAGAGCAGCTTTAGGACTCTCCGACCACTGCCTGGTTCATCTTATACCAACTTACAGGCAAAAACTTAAAACTACTAAGCCAGTATTAAGGACTGTTAAGAGATGGACCAACGACACAGAGCAGGTCTTACAAGCCTGTTTTGAATGCACTGATTGGAGTGTTTTTGAAGCTGCAGCCACCGACCTGGACGAGCTCACAGAGACTGTAACATCATACATCAGTCTCTGTGAGGAGTTATGCATTCCTACAAGGACCTACTTATCATTTAACTATGATAAACTATGGTTTACACCAAAACTTAGACAGCTTCGTCAGGCAAAAGAGGATGCCTACAGGAGTGGGGGCAGGATTTTGTATAAACAGGCCAGGAACACACTGACAAAGGAGATTGGTGTGGCTAAGAAGACCTATGCCAAAAAGCTGCAAAACCAGTTTTCTGCCAACAACCCTGCATTAGTGTGGAAAGGTCTGAAAGACATCACTAACTACAAGAGACCATCCCCCAGCATCGACAGCAACAAACATCTTGCAAATGAGATGAATATGTTCTACTGTAGATTTGACACCTCTGACCAGACACCCCACACCCGCCTGGACCATCTTCCTACACAGCTGTAATATAGTTCGTTGTTGTGTGGAAGAAGAAGACAGGGTCGGCGATATAAGGTAAGTAATTTGTCTTTTTATTTTTAAGGTACACATACACACACAAGCTCTGGTGTTTGTGTGAGTGCTCTCTCCTCTCCCGGCTGCTCCTTCTCCTCTCCTTTAAGAAGGGTGTCTCTCCGGCCCAATCACTAGAATAAACAGGTGTTATTTATTATTTCTGATTGGACTGCTGATTAGCCCCCGGGCTCTGAGCATGCTCTCCCCTCTCATTGGGTGTTCGATCATGCTTACCTCTCCACATACCCCCACCGCCCGCCTCAGGCCGGGGAGCCGTCCGGCCTGCAGCCCTTCCCCCCCACCCTGGAGAGGAAGTCGGCTACCGCCATCTGTGCACCCGGCCTGTGGACCACCTTGAATTTAAAAGGCTGTAACGCTAGATACCATTGGGTGATCCGCGCGTTGGTATCCTTCATGCGGTGGAGCCACTGGAGAGGAGCATGATCTGAACAGAGGACGAATTCCCTGCCCAGGAGGTAATAGCGAAGAGTGAGAACGGTCCACCTTATCGCCAGGCACTCCTTCAAAATCAGGAGCGTGCAATAGCGGCCCCCCGCAAAGTATAGATTTTACCTTTGAGAAGGCCTGTTGGCACTGCTCCGACCATTGGACGGTATCTGGTCCCTCCTTTTTAGTGAGATCAGTCAATGAGCTGACGAGGGCCGAATAATTAGGAACAAAACGCCTATAATATCCTGCCAATCCCAAAAACTGTCTCACCTCCTTTTTAGTCTTAGGTCTAGGACAGGTTGCAAAAGCTGCAGTCTTATCAATTTGGGGCTGCACCTGCCCGTGACCTAAGTGGAAGCCCAGATACCTCACCTCCACTCGCCCAACTGCGCATTTCTTCGGGTTGGCTGTGAGACCGGCACGTCTCAGCGCTGATAATACCGCCCTCAGATGTTGCATATGCCGCTGCCAATCATTACTGAAAATGATAATGTCATCTAAATAAGCAGCGGCATATGCGGAGTGAGGCGCGAGTATTTTGTCCATCAGACGCTGAAACGTAGCCGGTGCCCCGAACAGCCCTAACGGAAGTGTCACAAATTGGTGTAATCCAAACGGCGTTGTGAAGGCTGTTTTTTCGCTGGATATTGGAGTTAAGGGGATCTGCCAATAGCCCTTTGTCAAATCCAATGTCGAGTAATATCGAGCAGCACCTAACCGGTCGAGCAACTCGTCAATACGCGGCATTGGATATGTGTCGAATTTCGACACAGCATTGACTTTGCGATAGTCCACACAGAACCGGACCGAGCCGTCTTTCTTCGGAACTAAGACTATCGGGCTGGCCCAGTCACTGTGTGACTCTTCTACTACTCCCAATTTCAACATATTACCCAATTCTTCCTGAATCACTTTTTTCTTGTGTTCAGGTAGGCGATACGGCCGGGTCCTAACGACCATGCCCGGTTCAGTCTCGATATGGTGCTGGATCAAGTTAGTACGACCGGGCAGGGGTGAAAACACGTCAGAAAATTCACGTTGACGGTGCCGGATATCGATAAGCTGGCTCGCTGAGAGATGGTCACCCCCGGTGACCAGAGTGCCCGGCCGTTGTCGGCCAGTGCTCTCTGGCCCCAGGTCATCCTCGTTGTTAACGAGCGTAGCCAGCATCACCTCCTCCGGCTCCCTCCACTGCTTCAGCAGATTAATGTGGTAAATCTGACGTGAATCAGCCCTGTCCGAACGTACCACCTTATAATCGAGATCGCTGACTCGTCGTGTGACCACAAACGGCCCTTGCCACTTGGCGAGTAATTTAGAGCTGGAAGTGGGTAGCAGTACAAGGACTTTATCTCCCCGTGAAAATTTGCGTAATTTAGTACCCTTGTCATAACGCCGGCGTTGGTCATCCTGGGCCTTAAGCAAATGCTCCGCAGAGAGCCACCCCAGTGTGTGGAGTTTTGCTTTAAGGTCCAGAATATACTGAATTTCATTTTTGCTGTTTGAAGGCTCGTCCTCCCAAGCCTCTCTAACAACATCCAAAACCCCACAGGGCTGTCTGCCATAGAGAAGCTCGAAGGGGGAAAACCCCGTGGAGGCTTGGGGAACCTCCCGCACAGCGAATAACAAGGGCCCCAACCACTTATCCCAATTTTTCGCGTCCTCGTGAACGAATTTACGGATCATGGATTTAAGCGTGCGATTAAACCTTTTCACCAGTCCGTCCGTTTGTGGGTGATAGACGCTGGTGCGAATTGATTTAACGCCCAATAATCCGTAAAGCTTGCGCATGGTGCGTGACATGAACGCGGTGCCTTGATCAGTGAGAATCTCCTTGGGAATTCCCACTCGGGAGATTATACGAAACAGAGCCTCCGCAACGCTCTTTGCTGAGATGTTATGGAGCGCTACTGCTTCCGGGTATCGGGTTGCATAATCCACCAGGACTAATGCAAACCGGTGCCCGCGTGCAGATCGCTCTAATGGCCCGATGAGATCCATCCCAATTCTCTCGAAGGGGATCTCCATAACTGGCAATGGGCGCAATGGCGCTTTTGGGGTGGCCGGTGGATTTACCAGCTGACATTCACGACGCCGCGCACCATCTGCTGACGTCACCGTGAATGCGCAGCCAAAAGAATCGGGCCATGAGACGATTAAGTGTGGCCGCCTGACCTAAATGTCCGGCCATAGGATTAGAATGAGCCGCCTGGAAAAGCATTTCCCGACGGCTCTTTTGTACTAATAATTGGGTTGTATCTTCCTTTGTCTGAGCGTCTTGGGTCACTCGATACACCCTATCATTAATAATCGCAAAATATGGATAGGAGAGGGGTCGATCAGGCTGGAGGTTTTGCCCAGCTCATAAGCTGTACTCTTTCGAGTGCATGTCTCAGCGTGTCATCACGCGACTGCTCCAGGGGAAAGTCTTTACACCGGGAAATTCCCAGCCCTTCCCCTGAGTCAGCGCGTGACGTCACGGCTTGGGATTCCCCCAGCTGAGCGACCCGCCCCCTCTTTGGCGATTTCTTTTTCCAAGAAACACCCGCACATAAGACCCCTAATAATCTATTAAATCCAGGCCAATTGGTTCCCAGAATTAGCGGGTGTTTGAGGTGTGGGTTAACCGCCACCTCTACGTTATGCTTTTTACCCCTGAATTGAATATCTATAGCCGTTAGCGGGTAGTGAATTACATCCCCGTGCACACACCTTACCCTTACCGTGCGGCTTGTATCCAATGCCGGGTCTTGAAGCAGGCTTTGGTGGATGGAGGTCTGGTTACACCCCGAATCCACCAAAGCTTGATATGTACCCCCTTTTATACTCACAGGTATCCGGTATAGCCCGTCGCGACCGGGGGAGACGATTGGCCTGGCTGGGATGCGAATCAACGCACTCACCTCCTTCGCGGAGTAAATTTTTGGTGCGCTATTCTCGTCCCCGCGACGCCAATGCATCGGCCCAGACCTTCTCGCTATACCCCCGGGGCCAGCAAGAGAGAGACCTGGCGCTGTCTGGGGAACCGCCAGGCCTTTTGGCTCCACCCCTCTTTCTGAATAAGCGCCCGCCCCTGTTGGGACGCTCGACGGATCCGCCTTTGTGCACCACGGTCTGGGTGCTGGTGTGGGCGGTCCCCGCAGTCTGGGCCTGGGAACAGGAAGAGGAGAAGAAGAAAGAGGGGGAGAAGAGAGAGAGGTTATTTCGCCGACCCTGGACCTCGCCACCAGGTGATCCTCCGCCAGCCGGATGGCCGTTTCCAGATCGTCTGGCCGGTGGCACTGGACCCACTCCGATGTTCGGGAGGGGAGGCGTGTGATGAACTGTTCCAGTACCACGGCATCCACCAGCTGGGCAGTGGTCCGGCCATCCTTTATCAGCCATCTGCGGCAGGCGTCACGGAGCTGCTGGGCAAACGCTGGAGAATGGCTCGCTTCAGATGAGCATACTCCAGGAGATTCTGGGCCGGTAGCTGCTGTGCAGCGATCTGGGCTTCGCCCGAGAGCAGCCAGATGACTCGTACCGGCCACTCGGCCCGCGGCCAGCCACACACATCCGCCATCTTTTCAAAGAGGTCAAGGAACACTTCCGGATCATCTCCCGACGCCATTTTCTGGAACGTAATGGGAGGGTGGGCGGCAGATGTCGGAGCGGGCCGGATCTCCTGGGACAGCAGACTCCGGATTTGCTCGCGGTCCTCCCGCTGGGCCACCATGAGGACTTGGAAATATTGGTCCTGGACGTTCTTCAATTCCACCAGCGCATCATGTTGTTGTTGGTGGAGGACCGCGAGGGCCTGGATGGCTTCCGCAAATGGCAGCCTTGACGGAGTGGTCATTCTGGCAGTGAGGCTCTTCTCCTTCCCGGGTTTTCGGCACCAATGTAATATAGTTCGTTGTTGTGTGGAAGAAGAAGACAGGGTCGGCGATATAAGGTAAGTAATTTGTCTTTTTATTTTTAAGGTACACACACACACACAAGCTCTGGTGTTTGTGTGAGTGCTCTCTCCTCTCCTGGCTGCTCCTTCTCCTCTCCTTTAAGAAGGGTGTCTCTCCAGCCCAATCACTAGAATAAACAGGTGTTATTTATTATTTCTGATTGGCCTGCTGATTAGCCCCCGGGCTCTGAGCATGCTCTCCCCTCTCATTGGGTGTTCAATCATGCTTACCTCTCCACAACAGCCATCAACACCTCCAGCCATCTCCCTCTCCCCCCCTGCACTTCAGATCAGTGAGGATAATGTGCGTCAGGTCTTCAATAAACAGAAGAGAGGAAAAGCACCAGGCCCAAACAGTGTTTCACCAGACTGCTCCACTATCATCCCAATCCCGAAGAAGCCAAAGATCACAGGACTCAATGACTACAGACCTGTTGCCTTAACATCTGTGGCCATGAAGTCATTCGAAAGACTGGTGCTATCATATCTGAAGGACATCACTGGACCTTTGCTGGCCCCTCTGCAGTTTTCCAATAGAGCAAACTGGTCTGTGGATGATGCAGTCAACATGGGACTGCATTATACCCTCCAACATCTGGACAAACCAGAGAACTACGCAAGGATACTGTTTGTGCACTTCAGTTCTGCCTTTAACACCATTGTCCTATCACTGCTCGAGTACAAACTGACCCAGCTCTGTTCTGGATCACCAGCTTTCTGACAGATAGACAACAGCTAGTCAGAATGGGCAAAATCACATCCGACAGGCGCACCATTAGCACTGGTGCCCCCCCAGGGATCTGTTCTCTCCCCAACTCCTCCTCTCCCTGTACACCAACGACTGCACTGAAAAAGATCCCTCCATCAAGCGTTTGAAGTTTGCGGACGACACTACTGTTATCGGCTTCATCCGGAACAGTGACGAGACTTCATACAGACAGGAGGTGGAGCGGCTGGCTTTATAGTGCAGATACAACAACCTGGAGCTGAACACGCTCAAAACTGTGGAGATAATAGTGGACTTTAAGATAAACCCCCCTCCACTCCCCCACTCACCATCAGGAACAGCACTGTGGCTGCAGTAGAGGTGTGGTGCCTGGGCATCACCAACTCTCAGGATCTGAAGTGGAGTATTCACATATACTCTTTAGTGAAGAAAGCCCAGCAGAGACTGTACTTCCTTTGTCAGCTGAGGAAGTTCAACCTGCCACAGGATTTGTTCGTACAGTTCTACTCAGCTGCCATCAAATCCATCCTCTGCACTTCAATCACCATCTGGTTCAGCTCAGCTGCCAAAATCTGACTGAAATCTGACCGTAGACTACAGCGAATAGTCCGGACTGCTAAACAAATTACTGGCACTACCCTTCCTACACTTCAAAAACTGTACTCTTCCAGAGTGAGTAAAAGGTCTCGCAAAATCACTCTGGACGCCTCGCACCCAGCACCCTACTTGTTCGAACTGTTACCGTTTGGGGTTAGGGTTAGGGGTTAGGGTTAGGGAAGGCACTGGCAGTTAATTTAACCTCAGTGGATCAGGAGGGTTTGGTTCAGAAAGCACTGAGAAGTCACACGGTTCTGGGAAGTCACATGGTTCTGGGAAATCAGAGAGGTCTGGCAACTGTAGGAAGTCGGCTCTGGTGGCTCTGGGAAGTCACACGGCTTAGGCAGCCATTCGTGGGACTCAGTTAGCAGCTTTGGCCTTTCCTGGGACTCAGGTGGCGGCTCTGGCTTTTTCTGGGACTTAGGTGGCAGCTCTGGCTATTCATGGAATTCAGGAGGATCTGGCGCCCTCCATTCTTGGGACTCAGGTGGTGGCTCTGGCTATTTGTGGGAGTCTGGAAGATCTGGTGTCCACCATTCGATGAATTCCAGAGGATCTGGTGCCCGTCATTTGAGGGATTCAGAGGTATCTGGTGCCCGTCATTCGAGGCATACAGAGGTATCTAGTGCCTGCCATTCGTGGAAGTCCAGAGGATCTGGCACCCACCATTTGAGGGGTTCAGAGGTACCTGGCACCCACCATTTGAAGAGTTCATAGGGATCTAGCTGGGGCGGTGTTGACTCTGGCAGCTCTAGCAGCTGTGGAGGATTTGGCAGTGACGAAGGGTCTGGCAGCTCTGGAGGTGGTGGTGGTAGCTCTGGCAGTAACGGCTCCGGTGGTGTCAGCAGCTCTGGCATCTCAGGCGGCAATGGCTATTCTTGTGACTCAGATGATGGTATTTCCAGGACGGAGACCATGACAGGAACTATGACAAGACGAGACTTGAATGAAATGACCTGAAACAATCTTTTGAGCCAGCGGCGGACTGGTGGTGACCGTATTGTAAGCTGGAGGGCTGGTTGTGGCCACTTTGTGAGCTGGCAGACTGGAGGCGACCATCTTGTGAGCTGGAGGACTGGAGGCTGCCATCTTATGCTTGAGTGAGGGTGAAATGAGGGTGGCCATTTTGTGACAGGAGGAACTTGGCATATACCAACAAGGGGCATCAGAGAAGAATACAGGTAAGCCCAGCTTTGTAGTAGTGCCCACGGGTCTTTCTGTCTATTGCCTCCCCCAAAAAACAATTAGGGGTCTCCTCCTCTGCGACACCAATGGTGAACGCAGAGCCAGATAATTTTAAAGCCAAGTCTATATAGTGCATTCATAGAACATTCATAGTTTTAATAACCAATTTCTAATAACTGATATATTTACAGTGCATACGGAAAGTATTCATAGTGCTTCACTTTTTTCACTTTTTTATGCTACAGCCTTATTCCAAAATGGAGTAAATTCATTTATTTCCTCAAAATTCTACACACAATACCTCATAATGACAATATGAAAAAAATATTTATTGAAATTGTCACAAATTTAATAATAATAAAAAAAATCATGTACATAAGTGTTTACAGCCTTTGCTTAATACTTTGTTGATGCACCTTTGGCAGCAATTACAGCCTCAAGTATTTTTGAATATGATGCCACAAGCTTGGCACACCTGTCTTGGGGAATTTTTGCCCATTCCTCTTGGCAGTACCTCTCAAGCTCTATCAGGTTGGATGGAAAATGACGGTGTACAGCTATTTTCAGATCTCTCCAGAATCACAAATAGGATTTAGGTCTGGCCTCTGGCTGGACCATTCAAGGACATTCATCGAGTTGTTGTAAAGCCACTACATTGATATTTTGGTGGTGTGTTTGGGTCATTGTCCTGCTGGAAGATAAACTGTCACCCCAGTCTGAGGTCAAGAGCATTCTGAAGCAGGTTTTCATTCAGGATGTCTCTGTACATTGCTGCATCCATCTTTACCTCTATCCAGACTAGTCTTCCAGTTCCACAGCACGATGCTGCCACCACCATGCTTCACTCTAGGGATGGTATTAGCCTGGTGATGAGCGGTGCCTGGTTTTCTATAAAAGTAACGCCTGGCATTCACTCCAAAGAGTTAAATTTTAGTGTTATCAGACCAGAGAATTTAGTTTCTTATGGTCTGAGAGTCCTTCAGATGCCTTTTGGCAAATTCCAGGTGAGGTGGCTTCCATCTAGCCACTCTACCATAAAGGCCTGATTGGTGGATTGCTGCACAGATGGTTGTCCTTCTGTAAGGTTCTCCTCTCTCCACAGAAGAACGCTGGAGCTCAGACAGAGTGACCATCGGGCTATTGATCTCCTCCCTGACTAAGGCCCTTCTCTCCTGATCACTCAGCTTAGATGGTCGGCCAGCTCTATGAAGAGTCCTGGTGGTTCAAACATCTTCCACTTATGGATTATGGAGGCCACTGTGCTCATTGGAACTTTCAGAGCAGCAGAAATTTTTCTGTAACCTTCCCCAGCCTTGTGTCTCGAGACAATCTTGTCTCAGAGGTCTACAAACAATCCTTTGTCTTCATGCTTGGTTTGTGCTTTGACATGCACTGTCAACCATGGGACCTTATACGAGAAGGGTCGGGCTGCAGACACGATGCAGACAGACCAGTGCAATCTCAGCCGCACATGCGCATTCAAAGTGATGCAATCTCAGCTGGACATGCGCAATCAGACAGCACTCAGCCGCACATGAGCACGCGGGCACACTTTAGCTTTCTGTGAGACAGATGCTTTACGACACGTACGCTCACTCGTACTGTAAGGGTATTTATTCCATTCACAATGTTTTTCAATGTGTTGTTTTTAATTATTGTGTGAATGTTTTTAAAAACGATTGTGATATGAGTCTGATATATCCTGCACATAGGCCTCAATGTCATCCATGTGTTTTGAGATAAAGTAAACAGTTTAGCGATCGCTAGCTTGTTGACAGTAAATTCATTTATTCATAAGATTAAATAGTGTAACATATACAGGAAGATTGCATTAGATAACGTCAGTTCATACATTAGTTAACACGAATTTACCATGAACAACACATATGTTAAGCGTTAATTAATCTTTGTTAATGTTAAATAGACTTTTTACTAATATGATTAAGCACTAGCAAAGCATTAGTTAAGGGAATTAGGAACCTTATTGTAAAATGTACACTACTTCAACATGTGTTACATTTGTAAACTCTTTGCCCACTTACCACTAACCCAACATTATAACTGATGTGTTACTAACATCTAAGTGTTTATTACAAAGCAGTGATTCATGATTTCACTGGATCTCGAATCAGTGAAAACCATGTACACATCTCTTTCAGATCCTTTACTACATACAAGAAAATTGGCAGATTTTAAAACATAAAATATAAGCAAAAATTGGGAATTAATTGGGAAAATTAAGAACAAGAGCTTTGTGAAATTCGTATCAGTAAAGAGTTTACAGATGTTACAAATAATGTTGAAGTGATGTACACTTTAAAATAAAGTTTCCAATTACCCTAACAGATGGTTTGTTACTGATAAACCTTGCTAGTAAAGAGTTTACAAATGCTAGTAATAGTTTATTATTGTTAAAGTAGTGTACAATTTATTGAAATAGTCCTAAATCCCTTAACTAGTGCTTTGTTATTGATAAATTGTGTTAGTAAAGAGTCCACAAACATCAATGACATGCAAGTTGAACATTGTGTAGCACTGAATCTGAGTCATTGTTCATTATTTGTTAATGTTAACTAATGCAGTAACTGACATATTACAATATGAATAAGTTTAGATTAACCAAGATTTACGATTACTGAATAAACATGTTATTTATTGGTTGGTCATGTTATCTAACCCACAAACAAGTACATAAGTGTATGTGTAAGTAAACATTAATTAAGCTGTTAATATAAAGGGATAAATTAAAATATCCTATTAAGAGTATGTTAACATTAAAAAAAGCTTATGTAAAAATCATTGTTCACCATCAGTTCAAGTTAAATTCATGTAAATATATATATATATATATAAGTTTTTGTTAATTTGGTATCTTATTTCATTTGTTTAGACAATATTGAAAACCATGAATATTTTACTAGCTCTGTTTTGGGGTGTTGATTTGAAAAGTAACAGGGCAGTTTGCAGGTAACCTGCTCTATATAATTGGTTTAGGTGATACTAACATTATTTTATGAATGGATCTTTAAAGAAACTGTTATACAACAGTTGTAAAGTAATTTGAATGTTGTTAACAAAAGACAGTAATAAATACATGAACACAAGATATATGTGGAATACAAAAATTGTATGAATCAGAACCCTTTTTACATCTGTCTCTGCAATTTATCCTTGCAGGTGGATCACTCAGGTGTAAAACATCTGCATTGACTCCTCAGATGTCCACATCTACACTCCTCAGATGTCCACATCTACACTCCTCAGATGTCCACATCTACACTCCTCAGACATCCACTTCTGCACTCATCAGACATCAACATCTACACTGATCAGACGTCCACATCTACACTCCTCATGCTGTGTTCACACCATACGATAAAGAAGCGTTAAGCGTGAGTGATTTACATGTTAAGTCAATGCAAACATGCGAATAGACATTCTGCGGCACGATACGCGCAAATGGCACATCGCGAATTGCGTGGAGCGAATTAAGCGTTTTTTGCATTTGACTCGCTTAACGCATGAATCGCTCGAGTTCAAAAATAGGAACTTCTGCGGACATTCACGCCGCGTTAACCAATCAGGAGCTTACTCTAGTGGTGGCATGATTATGACGTAGTGCCTGTTGTTGGTGTCCCGGGGTAAAATCCTCCTGCCTACACCAACAACAGTTCATCAAACTGGGCTCGGCTGCTGAATGCTTCCATCATCCAGGATAAGTTTCTGGAGGAGTTTATGAGCTCACAGAGCTGGGTGCACCTCTTAAAAGATCTAGTGGCTCCTTCATAAAGCACATAAACACAGTTATTTTATCAATAAAATCCATGTTAGCCATTTAGCAACGATGCTACAGTCACCGGGCAGACAGAAGCCCTGCCCATGATGCAAATCCGCGTTTGTTCTGAAGTGAATTTGATGCGCGAATGAAGCGGGTTTGACGCGCATATGAAGCGAGTAAACTCAAATGTTCACGCGTCTATTTACGCGCGAATAGTGCAATTTATCCACGTGTTCCACGTCTGGTGTAAACACAGCATCAGACATCCACATCTGCACTTATTAGACGTCCGCATCTGTACACTCTCAGAAATAAAGCTACGCGAGCTGTCACTGGGGTGCTACCTTTTCAAAAGGTAAAAATTTGTACCTAAAAGGTCCATATTAATACCTCAAGGGTACATATTAGTACCTTAAAAGTACAAAAGTGTTCTTCTTAAAATTTGTAGGTACTACTATATACTTTTGAGGTACCAATATGGACCCTTTAAAGAAAAATGTGTACCTTTTGAAAAGGTAACACCCCAGTGACAGCTTGCGTACCTTTATTTCTGAGAGTGTACTGGCTGACTGCAGATATTAATTCACTGAAGTCATCAATCACCAACTGCTGTGTGTTATGGAAACATATTAGCATTTATTGTGACAGAAGCATTATAAATCATTATAAATCATTAATTCATTCATTTTCTTTTCAGCTTAGTCCCTTGATTAATCTGGGGTCGCCACAGCGGAATGAACCGCCAACTTATCCAGTATATGTTTTAGGCATATGTTTTTTGGCTGGTTAGTTGGCGTTTCCATGTTCTCCCTGTGTTGGTGTGGATTTCCTCCAGGTGCTCCGGTTTCCCCCACAGTCCAAAGACATGCGGTACAGGTGCATTGGGTAAGCTAAAACCAGTTCGAATCAGGCTTGGAATCTTGGGGCAGCCACGTTGTCTTTCATTCATTTAACTCGCTCCAGTGCTTATACCATCACATAATAGTGCGCCAATTCATATGGCTCTCTTCCCCCAATACTCTGGCCCAGATGGAAAGAGATGCAGCCGCAATTTTTGTAGATGATCAACAGCTAGACAATTGGGCTTTCAGGAAATTGCTTGCACGAGACTTTTGAATGACCGATCATGTGATTTTGTGGCCATGTGTGTGCCCTCGGGACATTATACATCCTGCCAGATGGACAAATTCCAGAGACAAAGAGATCTCTGGCAATTAATGAAAGACTTAAGAAAGACAATCTCTTAAATGTTATAGCCAAGGCAAATTTTGATATTTTGAATAATAGCCATAGGTTTCCTTATGTGTCATGTTTATTCCAACCAACCAGGTTAATAATGTGTTGTTTTACCCTTAACAGGTTAAAATGATCTGTATGTGTCTGATATGCTTCATGTTTGGTGTTAAACCAAACCCTTTTTTATTTGCAATACATTGGTGTAAATGAGAACTTATTAGTACGAACAGTATTCGTTTTGTAACATTTGATGTCAGATAGTTACAATCTTACCAGAGATTTTACCACGTGCAATCTCTTGGAGTCTGTTAATAATTGACTTTGGCTACGCTGGAACGGGGCGTGGCCCGCCCTTCATGGCAACTGCTCATTGGACGACAGCGTCATGAGGGATGGACCAGATCAGGTCACTTAAAACCCTACTGCAGCCAAAAACGTAGCTTTTTGCATCACGCTGGCTCGCGCCTGTTTTGCTCTCTGCCTCCTCTCTCCTGCCCAGACACCGCGCCGCACGTGATTGGGTCATCGCCATGCAAACCTCTTGAGTTTCGGACCGCCGAAACTTCCGCAAAAACGAACTCTCAGCAGAGTCTGTTACCCCGGCAACTCAGAACAGCCTCCGCTTACGAGTGGGAATCCCAACGACGTCACATAAGCCACCCGACCTGGAGCGCCACGTGTTTCCTCAGGCCAGCCCTGTGGCAAACTCCAACAAGACTTCAGCAAATATGCAAGTAACACAAACAACTGTTGTCTCTTGCTGATTTGGTGCCTATGATCTTAGGCAGTTAAAGATATGTCAAATCTCTGCTTTTGTGGTTTCTCAGGTGATTGTAAGATCTAGTACGGAAGACTAGAATTAATTTGGGATGGTTGTTAACTCATTTTGCATCCTCTGAACTGCCTGTGTGTATGTGTGTGTGTGTGAATGTGTTTGTGCGTTTGTTTGTTGTTTGCTTATTACGTAGTTAGCCTCATGTATCGTAATGTAGCTCAATAAATCTTTGTTCTTCTTTGTAAGAACTGTGTTCTTGTTTTATGTGCTTCTAAGTCATTGCCTCAAGCTGTAGATCTGTTACCTTGCTAAAAGTTAACCCGATCCTGTGTTATGTTATTATCGTTGGCCACCAAAATAATATAAACTAGGTTAGTAAAATGCGATGTCTATTTGCTGGACAAATTTCAGATAAAGTGTGGATCTTTTGATCTGATTCAATCCGACGCAATTGAGTCGAATCAATGATTCGAATCTTCAAGATCCGAGTCATTGATATGAGCTAATACAAATCCCTAATCGATCTTATAACGTAGATTGATTTATTACAAGTGTGTATGGATGTTTCCCAATGATGGGTTGCAGCTGGAAGGGCATCTGCTGCATAAAACATATGCTGCATAAATTGGCGGTTTATTCCGCTGTGGTGACCCCAGATTAATAAATGGACTAAGCCGAAAGGAAAATGAATGAATAAAATACATTGTTTTTCTTTCTGCAATAAAGGAATATAAACAGGTCCTTATTAATCATATAATAAGTCATACAGTTTTATATGTTTATTTTGCGATGAAGAAATATAATTGGGTGTTTCTTTTAGTTTCAATGTAGTTAATAAACATAAGTCAATTAAAATATTTTCTAGCTGTAGCATGTTAACATAAAAGTTTTAAATACTGTAATATAAATGGCATATTACTGTACTACTGAATGGTAAAGCACTATAACGTGTCTATATAAATATTCTTTATGTTGGAGGAATGTGTAGAAATTGTGTTATTTAGAAATGTTTTATTTAGTAGTGCATTAACATTAATATGTCATGCATTTTGCCAGTATAAACACATTTTAGATGTGCTAAGTAATGAAGTTATTAAGACAATATTAGAAATGCCTATCTGCTTTTATTTTAAATAAAATCCTGGCAGCGACCCGAATCGTTTTATAATAGGAGTTTACAGGCTACCTCGTGACATAGGTATTTCTTTTGTCTGTCGTACATTTAGTTTGTAAACCATATTTTGGCATATTTCCGTCTTTGTCCAGCCACAACGTGCGCGTGCACGAGAATACACATGTTCAAATGCGCATGAGCGGCTGAGATTGCATCACTCTAAATGCGCATGTGCGGCTGAGATTTCACCGGACTGAGACTGCATCATGTCTGCAACCAGACTCTTTTGGCCTTATACAGACAGGTGTATGCCTTTTCAAATGATGCCCAATCAACTGAATTCACCACGAGTGAACTCCAATTAAGCTACTGAAACATCTAAAGAATGATCAGTGGAAACAGAATGTACCTGAGCTCAATTTAGAGCTTCGCGGCAAAGGCTTTTTTATTTTTTAATAAATTTGCAACAATTAAAAAAAATAACATTGTCATTATGGGTTATTGTGTGTAGAACTTTGAGGAAATAAATGAATTTAATCTATTTTAAAAATAAGGCTGTAACATAAAAAATGAAAAAAAAAAAATGAAGCACTATGAATACTTTCTGGATGCACTGTATCTTTGCTATGGTGACAGTACATAATATTTTCCTAGATATTTTTCAAGATATTGGTATACAGCTTTACCCTTGTGTATTGTTCAAATTGACTACCCTTTCATTATGTTTGTGGTTGTTTTTGCCCCATTGACTTTCATTATAATGATATTTTTTTGATCGCAAAGCCATGACACCAAATAATCATGCATTTTTGATGGTTGGTGTCTTTCCCTGTTGGAAAGAGGTGAAACTTATCACTTTTACTGTCGATCATCAGTTGAAACCATTAACCCTTTAGATAGACCTGTGCAAAAAAGTGTCTGACTTCAATATAAAGTAAAACAACATATTATAGTGTGCGTGCATAAATAATTTTACTTTGTTTACTATGTATTTTTTTTTATTTTCTCAAACATATCAAGGTAAGGTCTCAAGGTAAGGTCTCACACATTTACACATGTACACATGTACACACACACACACACACACACACACACACACACACACACACACACA
>CAIGQZ010032936.1:546198-579974 GCA_903798205.1 Danio tinwini | reverse complement strand
CACACACACACACACACACACACACACACACACACACACACACACACTTTTACTCAAATACATTGACTAAACACTGTTATTAATCTTATTTATTGAACCAAAATATTTAATAAACAGCAACAGCTATTAGAAAAGTCAATATAAAGTGTTCAGTCAAAGGCAGTAATAAATACAGCACAAACGTTCAGCAAAGCTAAAAATATCACTCAACATTTTGACATTTTTCCTCAGTATGTTAGATATCTGAGCAACGATCACCTTGTTCACTGTCAAAGCGTTATCATTATTAAAGTAATTTACACTGAAACATTCGCACCAAGTTTGATGCTTCCCTATTTTTTCTACGTTATTGATGTAATAATTAAGCTACTTGTCTGGACAGGCATATAGACCTCACTTATACTGTACTAGCCTAAATGTATAAACATGACTAATCTTTCATTTATTGTTATATTAGTTCTTTTTTAAAGAAAAGAAAGCAACATCAATACATTGTGTAAGAGCTTTGTTTATCATTTAGTGAGTTGAGCTCATTTTAAATACATAGGTTAACTGTTCATGTTATAATGTTTACACAAAAGTAAATAATTCACAAATATGCTCATAGAAAAAAAAAGCAAGGTATAAAGATTTTAAGTTATGCAATACGTCGTTAGTTTGCCAAAGCAGTTGAAGAGGCCAACGTCTTTTAATGTTTTAATTGCTTGATGATGTATGCAGGCGTTATCATCTCTGTCTCTGTTTTCTCATCCTCATCAATAAGGTGTTGAATATAGCATGAAGTACCCACTAAAACATGACCAGTGGTCTGCATAGTGAAGAGAGTCCATCTTAGGGCTTCCCTTTTATTACAGAGAAAAAAACAATCAGTGACAAATAAACTGTTATGTTTTATTGTAATATATTAATGTAAAGGAACTAAAACTAATTATTTTAAAAAATAATGTAGGATCTTACAAACCTAATGTACACACAAACTTACCTTAGCATTCTTTTTGCCTTGTAGCAGTGCAATACATATGAAACAGAGTACATTCCATACAAGGTTGCCTGCACATTTAGACAGCCAATAAAATCCTGTGGATGTTTTTTGTAAAGATCAAAGGTCAGTTTGGCAACATCTTTCCTTGGCTGTGTCCAGTTGCAATCAGGGTCTTTCTTGGTCATGTGTTTCTTTGAAAAAATAAAGAGAAACTTGTAAAAAAAAAAAAAAAAATTAAATAAAAAAACAGACAATCAATCAAACACATCTACACAAGCTACTTTATGGTGTTTAGGAAATGGCCACACCTGTGAGAAAAAAACAAGCATAGTTAAACCTGAATCTCTTGCTCTGTAAAAATAAAATAATTGCACACTCAGAATTGTAATCGTAGTTTGCTCAGATAAATAAATGTTTCTTTCAGAACTCTAAATTGTTAAAGTAGTTGGTCTAGTATTGTGAAAGTTTAAATGTAAATCTTGTGAAGACACACTTTCCCCAAAACAGCATGAAAACACACCATATGCTGCTGACCAGCGTTTTTCAGACAGATGGAGTCAAGATGGGCATCGATTGTAATCAGGCATACATGTGTATAGACAATACATACAAACATCATTTAGCAGCAAAATATTTGTTGCTTTTTTTATTTGTTGGCTTGCAAAATGGTCACTGCAAGTGCAATTAACCTCAGATTATTCTCAGACCTCCACTTTTTATACCCGCTCTTTGTTTCTTTTTTGATCTGAGGTATAATGAGTAAGATAGTTCCTAAAATAGCAAATGGATTCATCTCTTTTATTTGATCATGAAGAGTATGCAATGGTTGCAGAAAAACATGCAAAGGTCAATGTATACTTTATATAGAGCATTACACATTAATTATTTGAGATACTTTGATGATTAAACTACATGTGAATAATGCTTTCATATCGGCTTTAAAACCAAATCAGAATACTGAAAAGAGGGTGAGGTTTGTATTTAGTTCTCCTCACTTCCATCTTTTATGGCTCGTTTCACATTGACAGGTACAGTACGCTATGGTATGGGTTGGTTTGGGTCACCTTTATCAGGCTTGCATTTCCACTGCTAAAAGGGTACCAATGGTACTCTTTTGGTGGGAGTGGTGTACGACAGAAAGTTGCAGTCAACGTCATTTTTTTGTCAAGAAAAAGTCTACAGTAAAGCTGTATGGGTCGCTCACATATCATATGAGAAGCACTTCTCACAAAACAGATGCTTTACACACATAAAAACTTCTGTATAAATGTTTATTACTAACTTTTTTATGAACATGAGTTGATTATAACTGTAGATCAATGACAGTGCATAATAGCTTATTGTAACGTCTGCAATTATATAAAAAAATAAATAAAAGCAAAATATATAAACACATACAGACCCTTACAGTCTCTGATATGTTACCACTTACAGAAAAACTACACACAGCATACATTTAGTCCTTATTTAGGTTAAACAACAAGAAATAGAGCCCATAGTCAGTGCAAACCTCTCATGATTAAATGTGTCTTTAATCTTCAGCAGTGTAGCCTCTTGTTAAAAAGTAATTCCATCATTTTGAGTTCATAATAGTCCAAAAGGTGATAATAATAGTTAAACATGGCAGTTTGTTCACGTTTGCTGAAAAAAATAATGTGCTCTTTTTTTTCCCTGCTTTTTCTTTTGTTTTTTCGCGCATCACTCTCATGTTTGTCAGTTTCTGACAGGATCAGGTTTCAAAAGCACCTCAATAATCAATTGCATGTTATTATCATCAGCTCAAGAAGTTTGTTATTTCAAATATAGATGTGCGGCTCGCGCAAGCAAGAAAGCGAAACCGCTCGCGCTTCAGACTGGCTCATAAAAAACTACAGGACACAGGGTAAAATCTGCTCTTCTTTTTGGCTTTGTGGCTGTTTATCAAGACGACGTCAAGGTTCGTTTGAGTCCGGGTCGACTAGGGCTCGTTTTATATGTATATATAATTGCGCTGTAATCTCTCGGCTATGTATTAAAACATGGCGGCTTCTTTGTTTTCATTCTGGCTTGTTGCGTGAGGAAATGACGTATCTCTGTAAACCAATAGCTTTCCAGCTCCGCCTTTTGGTACCCTTTCTCGTGTTTGGTACCCTTTCGAAACAATGCCGATAAAGGGGTACGGTATGGTTTGGTACTGTACGCCTTTTGACAGTGGAAACGGCCATAAAAGCGTACCAAACCGTACCGTACTGTACCACTCAGTGGAAACGGGCCATTAATGCCATTTCAGAGTGGAAGCAAGTTTATTTTATTTTAGTTTCATAATTTATTTTAGGTTTATTATTTTATTATAATTTTTAGCCCCCCTGTTTATTTTTTCCCCAATTTCTGTTTAACAGAGAGAAGATTTTTTAACATATTATATAGTATTTTAATTACTCCTTTCTAATAACTGATTTATTTTATCATTGCCATAATGACAGTATATAATATTTTACTACATATTTTAGGCAAGTTATTTTGTAACAATAGTTTGTTCTGTGGACTATCAAAAAAAATATATAGCTTAAAGGGGTCAATAATATTTATAATAACTTAAAAGGGTTTTAAAAAATAAAGGCTGCTTTTATTTATAGCTGAAATAAAACAAACATGTTTCTCCAGAAGAAAAAATATTATCAGACATATTTTGAAAATTTCCTTGCTCTGTTAAACATTATTTAGGAAAAAAAAAATTCAGGGAGGGCTAATAATTTTGACTTCAAGTGTATAACCATATATTTATTTTCAGTTTATTAACTTCCACAAATTCATTGTTTTCATCAACAACATTTATGCGTGTTTACAAAGTACTGTAGATTTTTAATTTGTGACAACTTTGAAAAGATTTATTGCGAGCAAGGCAGACTACGTTTAATTTTGGAACAAAGCTTATCTACTGTTTTCTAAATGATTCTAGAAAAGCATCATTCCAGTTTGTTACAATAAGTGAAACCAATCCTTTCAATTTATAAGGTTGCTATAAATAATCGTTATTTGTCAGTTTGACTGTACATTTTCTGATGTTTTTTTTTTTTTTTTCAAAATCAGCTATCAGCCAGGAAAATACTTGTGTAACACTTGATATTTCACTGTGAAATTTCAAAAGAGGAAGCTGTGTTCTATTCTTCTTGATCATTCATTTATTTAACTTATTTATTTTTATTATTTTTACAGCACTTTACAATGTAACTGTCTATACGTTTTACTTCTAATCTAAGTATATACATACATACAGTTAGTCAGAATTATTAGACCCCTGAATTATTACCCTCCCTGTTTATTTATTTTTTTCCCAATTTCTGTTTAACAGAGAGAAGATTTTTTTCAACACATTTCTAAACATAATAGTTTTAGTAATTCATTTTCAATAACTTATATATTTTATCTTTGCCATGATGACAGCACATAATATTTCACTACATATTTTTCAAGATACTTCTATACAGCTTACAGTGACATGTAAAGGCTTAACTAGGTTAATTAGGTTAACTAGGCAGGTTAGGGTAATTAGACAAGTTATTGTATTGCGATGGTTTGTTCTGTAGACTATCAAAAAAACATTAGCTTAAAGGGGCTAATAATATTGACCTTAAAATGGTTTTTAGAAAATTTAAAACTGCTTTTATTCTAGCCAAAATAAAACAAATAAGACTTTCTCCAGAAGACAAAATAATATCAGACATACTGTGAAAATTTCCTTGCTCTGTTAAACATCATTTGGGAAATATTTAAAAAAGAAAAAAAAATCAAAGGGGGGATAATCATTTTGACTTTAACTGTATATATTTCTAAACTAAGAAAAAATATATTAATAAATTCATTCATTTTCCTTCGGCTAAGTCCCTTTATTCATCAAGGGTCACCACAGCAAAATAAACCGACAACTTAGCCAACATATACACCTATACACACTCACATTCATGCACATACACTATGGCCAATTTAGCTTAACCAATTCACCTATAGAGCATGTTAAAGGAGAAACCAGAGCACTCGGAGGAAACCCACACAAACACAGGGAGAACATGCAAACTCCACACAGAAATGCCAACTGACCCAGCCAGGGCTCGAACCAGCAACCTTCTTGCTGTGAGGTGACAGTGCTAACCATTGAGCCACCATGTTGCCTAAACTATATTAATATAAAATTATTTGTACTAAAATGAGGTAAAGAATATGTGCTTATATGTGAGCTTTTTTATTCCTTAAAAGATAAATTAATGCACCATTTGACATGACTTGTAACATGACTTGTAACATGTTTTAAAGATGGATGAGGTGCTCTTTCCAGCCTTACAGTATATTGACACTTACCCTCTCTACTTTCTTCTGACCTGGAAGGTGTCTCTGAAAAAACAAAATACATTGTTTCATTTATGTGTGTTGACCTCTTATAGCAAAGGTGTCAAATCCAGTTCCTGGAGGGCCGCTGCTCTGCATAGTTTAGTTCCAACCCTGCTTCAAAACACTAAAGCCACGGTCACACTGGAATTTTCTCCACATAGACTTCCATTCATAAGCATGCGAATGCGGCAGACCGGAAAATCAAGCTTGTATGCCAAGTTTCGCAGTTTGCTGAATTGGAAAGTTTAAGTTTGAACTCTGACCTGCAAAGTCACATCACGTGATTGTGTAAGACCAATCGCAGATCAAAACAGAAATTTTAAATATGCACTATTGCATATTACTATGCAGCGCCATACAACAGAATTTCACATGCTCAAACTCTAGTGTGACCGCAGCTTTACCTGTGTTTAATTAGGGTTATAGCTAAACTGTGCAGAGCTGCAGCCCTCCAGAAAATAGATTTGACACCTGTGTCCTATAGTATGGTCATTACTTCCATATGCACAGAGGGTCTTAAGATAGTGAGTTACACAAACTGTGAATTATAGTGGGGTTGGGTAAAATTTAAAATGAAAAAGTAAAAAAGTCTAAAAAGCTATATCTTAGTATGTCTGTGCTCTCCTATGCAAAACAACATTAATAACGAGATTTTGAATGTGTGCAAGTGTGTTAAAAAGTAGAGTTGCCAAAATGGATAATGTAAATAATATGTAAGACACGGCTGCTACTTGCTGATGTTTTGTGTGTGTGTGTGTGTGTGTGTCTTCTGATGTACAGTATGATGACTGGTTTACTGCAGTGGTGAAGTACTGGAAGTGTCGGCCTAAATGTTTTTTTGTTTTTTTTCCTCTATACTTTAAAGGGATAGTTCACCCAAAAATGAAAATGTACTCACTATTTACTCACTCTCATTTTGTTCCAAACCTTTTTATTTCTGTTGAACACAAAAGGAGATATTTTGAAGAAAGCAGAAAACCTTTAACCATTGACTTTCAAAAAACAAAACAAAAAAAATAAATAATACGTAAGTTAATAATTAAGAGTTTTCCAACATTTTTCAAAAGAACTTTTAGTGTTTAAAAAAAAAGAAACTCACAAAGGTTTGAAAGAAGAAAAGGGTGAGTAAATGATTAAAAAATTTACATTTTTTGTTTTGAACTTTCCCTTTTAATGGTTTGTAGTTCTAACAGAGAGAATCCAGGGTTTTGTAGTTTGTGAGCTAGAGTAAACATGGTGCGTAATATGGGTGAGATGACAGAGTTTAAAAGCATTCTCTTTGTTTTTGTCACTCTTACCCAGAAATTTGTTTTTCACAACACTGCTATGTGTTGAAGGAATCAAACTGGGAATGCTTTCAAGAAACGTTTTTGCTTGGTCCCAGTTCTAAAGTGCAAAGTGTTGACAAGCAGGAGAAATGTATGCACTTGACTGTTTTGAAATTAATATTAAAGAGTTTGAAATCAAAACAGGGCTCACAACCTGTCTGAAGATGTTTACTTTGGTTTATTTATGTACGTGATAAATCAACTATCTATAAAATTACATCTTTGCAAGATATGTTAACATCTAAACCACCTTAAAGAATTTGATCTGTTAGATAGAGTAAGTTGAATTGCAATACCTTCAAATAAAAATGCACTATTTATTACATTAAAAGGTGCAGTCCATCTTTACAGAATTACAAACATTCTCTGATTAAAAACTGACCGTTTGTGGGGCCCACTTCTGTCCTTTCCCCAGCACCATGAGGACAGTGTTGTCTTTTAAGGTTTGAAAAAAGTCCTGTGTATCTATTCCAGTTCCATCCTCATCCAACACCAAAGCACTGATACAGTGTATGTGGAATACATCCATCACCTAGGCAGGAAAATATGGAAGTTGAAGTTTTATAAGAGAAGTAAAAGAGCAGTTTACAGTTATTTTCTGACAAACTCTATTTAACCAACAGCCTCGCTTTTCAGTTTTCACTGACTTTGCAAGATAATGACCCAGGTAGCAAAGAATTCTGGCCCAGATTTGGCATAAAGCTGGCACAGCAGGCATTCTTCCGGCACTGGCATACAGCATGTGGGCATTTTTTTTTTACTTTCAGTTGACAAGTTTGTAGCAATATTTGTTTACAATCCAGAATATGAATTAGATTGTCAATGAAAAAAGATACAAGAGAGAGAGAAAGAAAGAAGAAAAAATAAAATAAAGAACATGATATAAACTTGAGGGTAAGACATTTAAGAATCAATTACAGTACATAAATTAAAGTCTTTATAAAATGAAATAGTTCTGTTTGCTTTCTTATTTTTAGATAATGAAATTAAATGTAAATAATGATTAAATATATTTTATTAAAAAAAAAAAAAAAATTTAATTTATTTTTTTAATAATTACACTCACAAAATAAATGAAAAACTGTTTCACTTTGAAATTGCCAACATGTGGGCCAATCATGGCCTGTGTTTGGCAGAGGTGACACTGTCTTTATACTATATACTAAATACTATATTTTGAATCTGGCCCACATCTTGTGTGCCTCCTAAAAGATGTGGGCCAGATTCAAAATATAGTATTTGGCCGAGATGTTAAAAAATGATATGTGGGCCATGTAAGTTTGGCCTGTCTTGATCCACATTTAAAATTCATTAAAATTGTTTTTGAGTAAAGGAAAAAAAATCTACCACTCAGGTCGCTTTGAGAAAAAGCACGTCCATAGTGTGCCTAGCGCAATGCTTCATGGGTTTATCAATTTTATAGCATGACACATCAACCTATCTGGCCCAGTTCAGGCCCAGTTATGAGTTATTTACTTGGCTGAGACTTGACCCAGATATGGTTCATGTTTGGCCCTTGTCTGTAGGTCAGACTTGGTCCAGTCATGTACCGTAATTCACTACGGCATGTGGGCCAGGCGAAACATGTTTGCGTGGGCCAAAGCTGGGCCAGAGAAATTTTGTGTGGAGCCATTCTAAATGACAATGGCTTATTCTGACAGTAGTTTGTTGAGAAGTAGGCTAAAAAGGATGACCCTTGCTGCCATAGCAGTAACTGGAAGAACTGATTTAGTTTTCCCAAAAGGCTGTTTGTCCATAAAAGACAAATGAACAAAACAACAGGATAATGCAGATATCTCGGCATTCTGTGTCTTGATGATTAAGATAATTTGGACTTTAAGTCCACTCTAAAGTGACCAAAGCTCTCATCAGCAGAAAGAATCAAAAGACTAGATGAACATTTTCTGAGGAGCAAGACCACAGAATAGCAGTGTGAGAGACTAGGGATGTCCTGTGGCAGCAGATGTGCTAAAGAAACATTAGGCAAAGTCTTGTACACCTCCAATTGTACTGTTCTGTAATTTTGATCACTATGATTCCAACAAAATTAAGTGCCTTGGTTGAACACTGTACTACTAGCATGGTTCAACTGAAATACCTTCAAAATTTGAATGATAAAGAGGAAGAGAGTGTTTGGGTGTTGCGGCTAGAAGGGCATTTGCTGTGTAAAACACATTCCAGAATAACTGATGGTTCATACTGCCGTTCCGACCCCTGATAAAGCAGGGAATAAACCAAAGGAAAGTGAAATTCATTTTCATCTCTAGTGTATATCTTAAATCATTTTAAGAACCCATATTTTGTGAAAATTCTATTCACTAACTATACTCTCCTAACATTAGACTTCCCAGCAAACAATTTTGTGTTTAATAGACATCTGTCTAATAGACATCTAAACGTAGACAGCTTGGCTAAAACAAGGCTAAACTTAGGCTGTCAGTGAACTTCTAATAGACATCTAAGAATAACCCGAAACTAGACTAGTCATCAAATAGATCGATTGGACAGACTTTATATGTGTAGTCATTTAATTCTGTTTATTTAATGACTAGACTAGTTTTGGCCTATTCTTAAACGTCTATTAGAGTTTCACTGACAGCCCAAATTTAGTCTTGTTTTAGCCAAGACGACTTATTTAGACGTCTATTAGACATCTATTGGACATCTTTTAAAAACAAAAAAATGTTTGCAGGGTTCTTTCATAGTATTTGACTGGATATAGAAATACAAAAGAAAATTTTCTTTACACTGCTTTCCTCTTTGTTTTGCCCTTTATCCTTAAATTACAGTCTTCACCTTGTGGTGCAGGTCCTCCAGGTCATCTGCCATGATGCCTTTTTTTATGGAGCGATCAGAGTTGATGACACGGAAGGGTCTGGAGTGCTGAGTCCAACGTGGTAATATTTGATGTGTCACAGAACCACAGGCTGATATGCATCTGTGGATGGTGACACACACGCACATACTGTACATGCAAAATGGCTTGAAATCCCAGTTCCCAGTTTTAAATATGAAAAGGTTTAATCTAATGATAAACTGAACAACAAATTTTGTAAAAAAAAAGACAATATTAATGCTTACTTTGACAGGGATGTTGAGAGCACATCAACAGATTTCTTGGCGTTTTCCATTTGAATGAACGATGAACAGATCTGACGTAACCTTTAAAAAATACAGGAAATTATCCTTTAATATTTATAATTTATATTTTGTTACATTTATATAGCAACTTTATTTATACTGAAAACAGTTCACACATTATCATAATACCATCAAAAACAACTAAAACATTGAATAAATTTATATAAAAAAAGTCTGATACTGGGAACAAAATTTGAAATATTATGTCAATTAAATCTGTTAAGATCGTTAGAATATAAACAATTACAATATCTCTGTTAAAAAAATTACACTATAGACATAAAAATATCTTTACTATGAACTTTACAATATAAAATTATGGAAGTCTAGTAGCCCACAGTACTTATAAATTCACACTACCTTAAAGAAATCTCTTTGGTCCTGTTTTGTGTTCTGGTGCTGTTCCGAATTTAGAGCAAATCTGTCTGTCTGGTCTCTTTGTTGGCTTGGAGTTTAATTGCAAAACTTATTTTTTCACCTTTGCTCCACTATGATGACAAGATTGTTGGATCATACTATGTTGAGTAATAATGTTAGCCTCTAAGTCTCAGCTAACACCACAAGACCATTTGTAGGCGTGTCAGTGGTGGATCAATGCATTAAGAATCGTTTACAGCAAATGCATATATTTACATCCACTAGGTCATATGGTAAATAGACCAATCCTCCGTTACAGTGTGAAATTTTTGTTGTGAATTTTTGTTAAATTTACCCTATTTTAGATTTATAAATTATATATTTATATTAGATTATTAACAGAGAGATTTTTTCAACACATTTCTAAGCATAATAGTTTTAATAACTTATCTCTAATAACTGATTTATTTGATCTCTTCCATGATGACAGTAAATAATATTTTACGAGATATTTTTCAAGACACTTCTATACAGCTTAAAGTGACATTTAAAGGCTTAACTAGGTTAATTAGGTTAACTAGGCAGGTTAGGGTAATTAGGCAAGTTATTGTAATACGATGATTTGTTCTGTAGACTATCGAAAAAAATATATAGCTTAAAGGGGCTAATAATTTTGACCTTAAAATGCTTATTAAAAAATTAAAAACTGCTTTTATTCTAGCCGAAATAAGACTTTTCCAGAAAGAAAAAAATATTATCAGACATACTGTGAAAATTTCTTTGCTCTGTTAAACATCATTTGGGAAATATTTAAAAAAAGAAAAAAAAATTCAAAGGGGGCTAATAATTTCTGACTTTAACATATATAAATATATATACAGGGCTTTACATTAACACCAACCAACCCGCCAAATGCGGGTAGATTTCATCTCTGGCGGGTAAGACAGACACCTCCACTAGCCACTTTGGCTGGTTGGAAATCATTTTTAAATTGTAGTTTTCTTAAAAGCAGGGTTTTAGAAAGTTTTCTTAGAAGCATCACGACTGACAAAAATAACTGTGTTTGCGCCAGCAGAAAGCAGGTAAATACCGAACAAGAGGATGATCCCTCGCACACACAGATGATGTGATGCGCGCAACCTGTTAAAAGCATGCGCGCTTCTGTTTACTTGCGCGAAGAAATTCCTGCATCTCTTTTAATGTTGCTGTAGGCCTCTTGGAAGCCTCTCTGGTCAATTTTCTTTTAGTTTTTTCATTAACATTGGAGGGATGTCCAGTTCTTTGTAATTACACTGTTGCTCCATATTTAAATTAATATTTTCTATAGGATGCTTTTAACTTTTGAATAGTAGTTTGTTTTAACAATAAATCCCATTTGTTTCATTCTTTTTAGTTTCTTGATTACTCTGAGAGTACTCTCTTAGAGCTACTGAGGAGCCTCCTTGGAGCATGCACGACGGTTTTAAGTCTCTGTTTAGTATGCAATGTTCACCAAGTAGGCAAACTAGACCTTCAATCATGCCTATAAATTCTTTGGGGGCAATTTTTTGTCTAGGTCAATGGCTCCATCTTGTGGCCTGAGTAATTCATTAACTTGCAACTAGATTTTTTCTGTATATGATAGGTCTTTTATGCTCTCTCTGGCAGCAAGTTACATTCTGCAGTATTAAGTTTAAGTTTGACATTTCTCTTATTTATTTTTTTATAGTTTTGTCTTCATTTAAAATTTGAAATGTAGGTATTATATCTTTGACCTGCTATTGCTGTGCTATGCCAAAAATCATCTCTTCATCTTGCTCAATGATATGCTTTTTTATTTATTTATTTATTTATTTATTTATTTATTTATTTATTTATTTATTTATTTATTTATTTATTTATTTATGTATTTATTTATTTTTTACTTTGATTCATATGGACCCTAGATGTGCACAAGAGATTTTTCTTTTTTTTAATTCTTACATGTTTTCCCAAGAGCAGGAAAATTGGATAATAACAGTATTTATGTTTGTTGCAGCATTTGCATTTGCATATGCTTTACTTTTTTTTGTTTAAATGGAGAGCTCTGCCTCCTAACTGATCATCCTTTATGTCACATGAAGTTTTATAAACTAATTTCGAGATGAGCATGTGATTTGATTGATCACAGCTGGTCTCGCATCAATAATCATTGCTAGTTCAATCAGATATCATTGCTAGACCAATCAGATGAATTCTAGCCTCCAATAAATAAACACATTCATCCTACTTTATGTTAGTTTTAAAGAATCCCCCATCCACCCCTTACCTCCTTTACCAGCTGGAGTTCTCAAGACATACCTGATCTCGGACCCCCTGTCATGCTACATGACCAGGTGGGAGCCCTGGGCTCAAGTATCTCTGAGCTCAGGGTTCTCTCCTGGGACAACATGTCAAGTCCTCAAATTATATAAAGCAATAGCTAAGTGTAAACTCTTGAAATATAATTCTGTCACAAATGCAGTCATGCAGCTCTCAGAACTCAGTTGTTTGCTTAAATTTTTTTTAGGTCTGTGACAAAGTGTCAATCATTCTTAAGGTTTTTTAAGAATGCGTGAAGAACATGTCTATACACTATGGTTAGTTTTTACAAGGTTCACAGAAGTCTTTAAACTCTTTCTTTAGGACCATGCATTTTCCTCCTCTCTAAACTGAAATGTGTTACAGACCTACATTAATTGTCTTCAGGATGCCTGCAACATGCACCTTCTCAAATTTAGCTCATGAACTGTTAAATATTCTCTTACTGTGCAATAAACGTACAATACTTTCTCACACATCCAGATATTTTTGACTACCTGCATTTCTGTTTAATGTTTATCGCCTTTTTATATTTAATTTTGTGTTGTCACTTGTTACTTTATGTACAATGGAAGCTTTTGCTGCCAAAACAAATTCCTTGTGTGTGTGATAAAACACACAATTGGCAATAAAACTGATTCTGATTTTTAGAGACCTTACATGCAGGTTTAATGGTGACTGTGGCTGTAGTTGTGCCATTGTAGCTGTTAACATTTATTCTAAACCTCTGACGCTATATTATATTTCATATTGCATAAGGACTCAACACACAGTGCTATGTAACTAGTCCAATCTTTATTTTGTCTTTCTTTGCCCCAGTCAATAATCAATATCTCCTCATATTTGCATGTTGAGGGCTCCCATAACCCTTTAGTTGATTTTTATTATTATTATATATTTTTTGCCCTCTGAACTTCATGCCTGTAAGTTGTGAAGTCTACTGTTGTTGCAGAAAGCCCCTTGGCATTAAACAAATAATAATATTAATTATAATAATAAAAAATAGTACTGTGAAGTTTAAATGTTGCCGTATTTGTGATTAAAATGAGAGACGGTGGACGTTGATACAGGCCAGGGAAACCACTTTTAATGAGCTATTGGAGATTCTTCATTCAAGTGATTTAATATGTTGTGCAAATGCAAGGGCATTTTGAAGTTCTTAGAAAATGGGGATATACAAAACAGAAAACAGGTAATAATATTGATCCTTTTAAAGGAGATGATTATGGTGATTGTTTGAGGTTAAGTTATTAGGTTAGGAAAATTAAATTTGCACAGGTGAGAGTTAATTGGCACAATTTCACACATAATCATCCATGTTTACAGGAAATTGTGTAACAGGTAACATTGACCAAGTTTAATACCATGTTATTAAACATCATGTCACTAACATCATGGGTTAGTTTAAAGAACATATCATTAATTTGCAGAAAATATTGTTGAGTTTCATAAAATGTCAAGTAGAGAAGTGTAAAGTAGAGAAAACGCTAAAAATGCCCATTTCAGCGTACTAATTGAGTGATTACAGTCAACTGAGAGTTATGAATGATTCTGGACAAGATTGTGTCTCTATTTTATACCAACAATGTGTTAAGGGGATGATTTGAGTGGTTAAAACATCTCCAGGAATCAGGGCTGGAAAATTACATCCGTTAATGTAGTTGGGTCTCGGGGTCAGAAAGTCTTCAAAGCTACAATCATGCATTATCTAGATCACCACAAATATTTTTTTGTTTTGTTTTTAAAAGCATGTACTGTAGTCATGTCCAAAAACAAGAGTTTTTAGTTTTACATGCTTGTGTTAATTTATTGAGCAAAAGATCAAATGGATAAACAGTGCAGTATTTTTTTTTCACATGCTTCATTGCTCATATTTACTAATACAGCATTATAGGAATTATAATTTGTACACTGATTGGGCAACTCTGCCATATGAAGCACAGATATCCTGACATTTTATCCTACCCCTCAGATTGTGCTACCAACACTATATCTGAGTGGTTCAGAGGTTGGAGTTAGGGATTAGGGTTGGTTTAGGTCAATATTACTGCCTCATCACACCACTCCACATCAAAACACAATTTGATAGGTAGCATATTCCAGCATCAAAATGTGCTTTCTACTTTTTAAATGGAAGGTAGGAAAATCTGACAGGTTAGGACAAATTGACAGAGTTTTTTAAAGTGTTACAAAACTGCTGCAGTCCAAAACTAGTTTAGGTTAAAACATTTATTTTCGATGGGATTTAGAACTTTGGCATTGAACATAAGACTATTATTTTTATATTTTAAAATGGAATGTTTCTGATATGCCCTTGTTTTGACATTGAGTCATCTAACATAAATAATTTTAAGTCCTTTTTTCAAATGTAAGGTTTGTGCTTCTCCATCTTTGTTTTTTAGTTCTATGAGTGACTGTGCAACCGATATGGTAACACTGTATAGAACAAAGCAAAATAATCATTTATTGTATTAATTTTTAAATGACCTATAGGGTCAAGTTGTTTGGTGGACTAATTTTAACCTTAGCAGCTCACTTCTCCACCAATGATGATAGCTGTGCTATTTTTAGTAGGGTGGGTGGCAGCTGTGAAAGCATTTATTGGCTGTAAACGGACAACGACAGAGGCCCCAGTACCATCAGACAGATGCATTGTTTGGTGGTGAAAAGGAGGAGAGATTAGGAACACTGAAAGTCATATATTAGACACACATGTATACATATAGAGGCATTTCGGGAAGCTCAAACAACAAACTGCACCAGCACAAAAAATTGGAATTCAACCAGAGTGGATTTACAGCACATCAGTATTAAGAAGACTGAAACTCCTGCCATGTGTTGCAGTTATTTTCTATAACTTTTGGAATTGTTCTACAACAATATGACTTTTTAAAAACCACAACAAATACAGGGATTAAAGGTTATTCTTGAAGAAGAAAGTCTGACGTCAGGGTCTGTATCCTCTTGATCTAAAGAAGTGGTCCTGAATGTTAGTGTTTTGGCTGGTCCTAAATGCTAATTTAATACTGCTGTTGACACGTGAGTTTTTACTTTTTTATATTTGTATTTGACTTCTTTTGTAATGAAAATGTAAAAGTGTCATGAATGACTAGACAAACTGAATCACACATATAAACCTTTCTAACAAACATTACAAAAAAAATTGTGACTGTTAATTTTTATCCATTATAAAATTACAGATAAATACATTTTAAACTCACTAATGTTTAATTCCTAAACTTATTTTTGGGTCAGATTTTTTCTTTTGTTTGTATATTTGTTTTTGAAGGCTGCAACATTAATGTAAAGTACAGTATACAGGGAAATATCCAATTATCTGAAAACTTTGAATTATTACATAAGTAGAAATGTGAGAGATGAAACACATATATGACATAAAGACACCATTTCATTCAGCTATGGCCATAACTGACAACTTGATTAACATAATATGTGTTAATAGTTTATATTACCTTTTTATTGGGCATCACATGCAAATATGATGTAATCCAGATCAGTAACAGATTAGTAGTTCAGTATTAAAATATGAATGAAAATGAAAATTATTATATTATGAATGTTATACAAGCACACATAAATGGCACATAAATGGTCAGCTTGCTGCTAAACAAATTTATTTACAAATCTAACTGTGAGTGATGTGCTTAGATATTAATTATACTTAATATAATATACTGTTGTATTCATCGACTTGTAAATAAATGATCCTGTTATTACAGCACGGCTCATATTAACTGACTCAAGCATGACTCAAGTAAAATTGCCATGATCCTATTACATACTACATGCACTATGACTATGTGGTAGACTCATTGTCTTTTCTACTGTGATGACTGACCCGATAGTAATCTGGGACAACTTCTCTTAAAGATCCAGCAAGGCAATCTGATCTAACGAACACCCCCAATCTCTGGTCGGAGAAATGTTGGGAAACTTTGCTGTTCGCTTAAAATCAAACAGAGATAGTGTTAGTGTTATTTGCATTTACACACATATTTAACAGTTTGCAAGATTCGTTTTAACTTTTTAAGAAGGCCGCTGGTTCAAGTCCCATCTGGGTCAATTGGCATTTCTTTATTGAGTTTCCATGTTTTCCCTGTGTTCGCATGGGTTTCCGCCGGGTGCTCCATTTTCCCCCATAGTCCAAAGACATATAGGTGAATTGAGTAAACTAAATTGGCCGTAGTGTATGTGTGTAAATGTAAGAGTGTATGGGTATTTCCCAGTACTGGGTTGCATCTGGAAGAGGATCCGTTGTGTAAAACCTATGCTGGAATAATTGGCGGTTTATTACGCTGTGGCGACCCCTGATGAATAAAGGGATTAAGCTGAAGAAGAATGAATGAATGAATGAACACTAAAAACTGAGAAATCTGTGCATGTATGAACTGACATAAACACATAATGTGTGAATGTAATTTAAACAGTGTTAAATATTCTATACTCTCTAAGACATTGAAAAGCAGTCTGACTGAAATTTATTTGGCATATAACTTTACAAGGACTAATGAGCACTATCAATGAGCAATATCCATATTGTGTTAGAATTAAATTAATGAAATGTATGCTTACAGAGAGTTTGTTAGCGTAGAGCTCTCATTTGAATCATAACAGTAACTTTAGTGTGATGTATGGTCCCTTATATAGAAAATAGAATCTTGATGCTATGAGTGTTTGTCCAAGTGGCTCATCTTAACATGTTTTGTCTTATGATGCACATGGCCAGCTCTCCCACATCTTTATTTGGACTGGCTATTTTAAATGCTTCCTCCTGATATACAGCACCAGCTGTCTGGGCTTAAGAAGGGAAGGGGACTGGAGTTATCTTGACTGCAGTAAGAGGACTTCCTTTATGCAAGGAATGTTTCACTATGTCATTTACAATCTGCATAATATTGAGCATTTGCAAAAAGGTAAAGGTAGTTCTTCCTATTAGCGTAAATTGTGGTAAGATAAATGCAATAACTACAGTACTGAAAACGGCACTTACCGTGCATACTAATGATCGATCTTATTTAATCTACTGAAAGTTATTGTATATGCATAAGAAGCATATTAAATACAAGTATCAACAAGTCGAGAAATAAGTCAAATATGAAGTGAGTAGTGGTGACACAGTGGCGCAGTAGGTAGTACTGTCGCCTCACAGCAAGAATGTTGCTGGGTTGTAGGTTCGAACCTCAGCTGGGCTGGGTCAGTTGGCGTTTCTGTGTGGAGTTTGCATGTTCTCCCTGTGTTTGCGTGGGTTTCCTCCGGGTGCTCCGGTTTCCCCCACAGTCCAAAGACATGCAGTACAGGTAAATTGGGTAAGCTAAATTGTCCGTAGTGTATGAGTGTGTGGATGTTTCCCAGAGATAGGTTGCGGCTGGAAGGGCATTCGCTGCGTAAAATCGTGCTGAATAAGTTGGCGGTTCATTCTGCTGTGGCGACCCTGGATTAATAAAGGGACTAAGCAGGCAAGAAAATGAATGAAGTGAGTGACATAAATATTGTCATTATTCAACACTATTACTATTGAAATAAAAATGAAACAAATAACTTTATCTTACTTAGTTCTTAATAAAATACACAAGTGATTATATCCCTTTTTTTTGTTTTAAATAAACATGTTTTATTACTGTTATTTATGTTTTATTATCACGCCAGATAAATAAGAGCTAGCCCCGGATGCCAGATCCTTGAAAATGTTTGTTTCTCTGGCAAGCCAGCGGAGCTGCCCAATACCCAAACCTGTTAACCAGTATTCAACTGAATAACAGTCTCCAATATAGGAGGTGACTGAGAAAGCTAGAGAGGAGCAGAAGCAGCAGATGAAGTAATGATGATAAAGAAAGAGCAGGGTTTATTGAATAATCTTAGTTGTATATGATTCAATGCTCAGACTCCGTCTGACCAGTGTTACTAAGTGTTATTATACCACAAGCAACAGCAATGGAAAATTACAACATTTTCCAGAGACAATACAGACCTTGAAATGGATTCTCTTATCTCTTACTCATAAAAACAAGTGTCGCTTGAATCTACAGTCATATGATTATAACAATATGGAAAAATCAAATAATAATAATAATAATAAAGCAATAGTTATAGGAAAATATAAATAAAATATACAAACATAATTAAATGACAAATAATAATAATCAAATCATTAACTAATGATCAATAAAATGATAAAATGATAATTATATAAATGACTAATGATCAAATGATTAAATAATTAATAAAGAATAAATGAATATAAACAAATAGAATTAAAACACAACACAAATGATTGGTTGTTTTCTTGGAACAACATACACATACGTTTGGATTCTCAGATCCTCAGTTAGAATCTTCGTTATATATTAAATAATTAAAAAGCTATTGCTTAAAAATGGGTAAAACTTAATTGTTAAAAGGAGAGTGGCCATGTATAATGATGTAAAAGCATAGTTCACCCAAATATGAAAATTCTGCCATCATTTACTCACACTTGACTCATTCCAAGCCATTTTTTGTTCTGTTGAAGAAAGGGTGTAAGGAATTTTTTTTTATTTACATTTACAGTAAAGTTACAATCAATAAGTATTATACTCTGAATGGACAAATCAAATCAATTAATGCTAATAATATTAAATATTAATTAATGTTAATAAATTAATTATTTATTTGAATAATTAAAGATGGCACATTCTAATGTATGAAACTATACATTTTTATCCCATGCTTTTTTTTTTATTTGACTCTTTGTATAAAATGGGACAGTGTTTGCCTACACGTACCTACATGTCCTTTGCTATTGTCAATTGTTAGCCAAAATCTTATATATTTGTTCATTAGGTTTTTAATGTTTAGAGCAGGGGTGACCAACCCTGTAACTAGAGATCTACCTTCCTGCAGATATCAGTTGCAACCCATATCAAACACACCTGTCTGTAATTATCAAGTGCTGTTCAGGTTCTAATTAATTGGCTCATGTGTGTTTGTCAGTGTTGAAGCGGAAATCTGCACAAAGGTAGATCTCCAGGAACGAGGTTAAGCACCCCTGGTTTAGAGTAATGTTTAGAATCATAATCATTTGCTAAAATCACCAAATTTTTTTAGTGTGAATCACTAAGATAAAATGTTTAAAAAAACAAGTAAATAAAGGAATGAGGATTAAATAAAACACTCATAATGCACAAGTTATATGGGCAGTTGTCTCAAATGTCATGTTGAAAAGCGATGACCTCTGTAAAATTACCTTTTTTTCTTTTGCAGATCTTGGTATGTGCCACAGAAACTTGTGTCATTCCAAATTCTGATAAAACAAAAACAAGTGACAGTAAAAATAAAAATGGATGTGTTTGGTGGTGCTCCACGTGTGCTTGGTTACCCACGGCCAGTTCTAGTGAAATGTGGAACAGACGCTGTGCTTAAATGTCAGATAGGTGGAGATCCTCAACCAGACGTGATATGGGAGCGGAAAAATGAGTCTATTCTTCCTGAGGGTCGTTACCAAATTACCCAAGATGGCAAGGTGTACACACTTTACATCTCTGGGGTCACTATGGAAGATGCTGGACAGTATATTTGCAGAGCCAAGAACAATATTGGGGAAACATATGCAGCTGCTACCCTTAAAGTGCAAGAGGAGCCTCAAGAGCAGCAAACACAGCCAGCCCAACCACCACCACCCCAACAAAATGAAGTAGAAGTAATTCCACCAGAACAAGATATCAAAATGAAGATACAACAACAGGTTGAGGTGGAAAAGAAAAAAGACCCATTCCAAGACAACAAGCCCTATTTTTTGATCAAACCACTTTCCCTGAGAGTAGATCGTGGAGAAGATGCTGCCTTCTCCTGCAAGATCTCAGGTGATCCTTTGCCTCAGGTGGTTTGGGAGAAAGATGGTAAGCAGTTGAATGAGATCTATGAGAGTGCCCACTATCGTGTGGGCCAGCAAGATGGTGGCTGGTTCCAGTTAAAAATTTTCAAAACCAGAACTCCAGATGGAGGTGTCTATATGTGCAAAGCAGTCAACAAGCATGGAGAAGCAGTAACTGGAGCAGTGCTCCTGGTAGAGCCCATTCCAGAACACAGAGAGGGAAGCATGACAAATGGTTACACCAATGGTCATTATTCACCAAAACATTCAAGGGCCAAACACTCAAAAGAACCTCACCTGAATGTGTCAAAGGCAAAGAAATTCACAGTCACTGAAGGCAAACATGCCAAATTCCGTTGCTATGTCACAGGAAAGCCTAAGCCAGAGATTGTATGGAAGAGAAATGGAGAAAGCATTATGCCAAGTCGAAGACATCTCATTTTTGAGGATAGAGAGGGATATTACACCTTGAAAGTACTGTACTGTAAGCAGCAGGATACTGGACTCTACATTTGTGCTGCATCAAATGCCCTGGGAAACACACTGAGTGCTGTGCAACTGTCAGTTAAAGGTAACTTTATAAACTATGATAACCACGTTTATAAAACTAACATACATCTCGATTCTGCATTTTCATAGGGAAAAAAAAACTTTCAGTGTAACAAAATAAGTGCTTAATATGTTTCTGTAGGTCCCTTTGCCAAATACTAAATCATTAAAGACACTGTTATTATTGTGGTTAAACTTTACTTTGGTGGTTTCCCTTAGGTAGAATCTGTAAAATGGCTGTTGGGGAGCTATAAAAGGACATGTTACACTCTTAATAATAAAGGTACCAGGGAGAACCAAAGCAGGGTTTCAAAAGTAATGACATAGAACCTTTTTATGGTTCCCCAAAGAACATTTTAAAGGAAAGTTATTTAAAGTCATATTTTGTAAAAAGCATTTGAGTGGTTTAAAGAACATTTAGTCCATTATAAAGAACCTTTTCTGCAATGCTTTGTTTTCATGGATGTTAAACATTTTGTCAAGAAACAATTAATGAAAATAAAGAAATCTTTTTTAAGAATGTACAATCTATAGTGGGTAACTATATTTAGATATTAAGTCATGCACTGAGCAATGTATTTGACAAACACTGACCAATGGTTGATGAGTGATGAATGGTGAGAAAAGCCACAGGGCTCAGTGCATTCTCCAGTGACAGCATCATTGCAATCTTATCAACAATGCGATGAGGTATAACATATATCTATGGTGCAATTAAGCCTGTAGGATTATGTTCTTTCCTGGAGACTGCATTACGACAACTTTTTTTAAACACTGTCCTTGGCTTGCCATATCCTATTTGATGTATTTGTAATTGGAAATTGGAAATGTATTGTGTGGGGTGTTTATTCTTGTTCATGGAAGTTCTCTAGCAATGCAATATTCAGTTCCAATTCAGACCCATTACACACTTCTGCAGATACTGGGATTCTGCAGATACTGTAGGTAGATCTCAAGAAACAGGATTAGGCACCCATGGTATAATGTGTAGGATCAGATCAGAGGTTCATATTTCCACTCTTGGAGGGCCAATGTCCAGCAGATTTGATCTTTAATGGCTTCATCACTCTTGTCTAGATTTTTTAGTCCTTAAAAAGGCCTTACAGCCTTAATTATCTGTTTCATTTGTGTGTGCATTTTGGTTAGAAGTGAACAGTAACTATGTTTCCACAAGGTTGTGAATAAACTTTTATGCACACAATTAAAATATTGCATAAAACATGTAGATAAAACATTATTTTCACCCAGTGCAAGAGAATAAAAATAGGCACTTTTTGGCGAAAGTGGCTCAATAAATGAATATTTATTTTAAAATATATTGTTTCTGCAAACTGAGAAACTACTTTAGTTCTTTTTTCCAGCAAATTAAATAAGTTGCACCACAGAAAAGCTAATAAAACACAGAAACAATCTCTGTCAGGTTATCTGAAGCAGTGCCTGATATTTGTGAAAACACTGCGTGAGACAACTAGATACAGTAAATATGCAAAATCAATTTGGTATCAGGTGTTTTCTGATGGTGGCAAATGATGAGATTCATTCACTGGTTATTCTTGTTATGCAATCACATTATCTGCTGAGACAAAAACACATGACTTTTTTGATGTGCATCAAGGAATTTAGGATCATATTGATATCAGCTCAAAAAGTATTTTTATGCAAATATAGATACTAGCCCTTCAGGAACAGGTTTGGACATCCCTTGTTTAGATAGTGAATGTTTAATCTAAAGTATGTAACATCTGAACTATGACACTCTTTATTTACTGGGTAAACTTAAATGATAATAAAATTGGCAGTTTTCTCTTTTGCTTATAGAGCCTCCAGTTCGATTTAAGCGAGCTCTTCAAGATGCAGAGTTCAGAGAGAGAGATGTTGCTGTTCTAGAATGTGAGGTTCCAGAAGAGTCCATTTCCACCGCATGGTACCTGGAGGATCAGAGGTTGCAGCATGGAAATAAGTATAATATGGAACAGAAGGGCACATGGAGAAGACTAACCATACAAAATGTTGGAGCTGATGATGATGGAGTTTACCTGTGTGAGATGCCTGATGGTGGAAAGACCATTGCAGAATTGGCAGTTAAAGGTACAGTATAAAAAGATTAAAACATTTTTGAGGCTGTCAATGTTACCAGTTCAATTCAATTCATGTTTATTTATATAGCATTTTCACAATGTATAGTGTGTCCATGCAGCTTAACATAGAAGTTCAATATTGAAACTGTCAGTCCAGTTTTCAGAGGTTTAGTTCATTTTACTGTGCTTTAATTTTCCCTGCTGAAAGTCTAAACACTGAAGAGCAAATCCAGCGATGCTCAACTCTACAAGTCCCAATACCAAGCAAGCCAGTGACTACATTGATGCTGTTAATTCAAATAAACACCTGTACTTTACCTTCAAGAAAAAATTAAATCATGTTGATATTGAGTACCCATAGTGTAGTACTGCATCCATCCTTTATCTGAAAAGTCTTTACTTTTTGAATACATCTTAGACAAAGTTACAGCTTCTCTGTAGAAATTTCTGTACAATCTACAATTATCTTCTGGATAAAAAGAGCAGCTGGAGGTATGCTTGGAGGTGGGTCTATTGGGTCAGCAGCACACAATCAAGGCAGCTTCCACTTAGCAACTGACTACATTTTGTGATATTGCTGTAAATAAAACAGGAAATAACTTTGTAATTATAATGCTTCGATAATTACAACCACATTGGTGTAATATGCTTTTAAAATACTCACTGATGTCTACACTCAAAAAATTATTTATGTTTTTGCTCGTTCAAACTACTTATTTAAAATGTGTTGAAACAACACAATTCTTAAGATTTTATTGGTAAAACAATTTTTTTATGTTCAATCTACATACATTTGTTAAAAGTGTTAAGTTAACTTAATCAATTTGTGTTGGGACAACATGAATGAATTGTGTGGAACCCTGCATTTTTTACAGCGTATGAAAGACAACAATAATCATTTGACACACAGACCTTACAATTTGTGTCTGGCACACACTTTTCTGGAAAAAGCACCATAAAAGGATTTCCACCCTAGATTAAAACAAAAAATTGCAAAACCAACCGGAAGTAAGTTTTTTAGAAAAAAAAAATACTTTACTTTGAAATCATTGATTGAACCTTGACTCTTGCTTAAGTATGAGAGTCCAACTCTTTAACAGAGTAAATAACTTTCATAAAAGCATGAAAAAGAATTATACCAATTAAACCTTTTAAAAAGGAGTAAAGCCTAAAAAAGCCCCAAAAGCATTTCAAATAAGGTTACTGTTTAATTTATTTTCATGGTATTTGAGAATACCTTTTGGTATGCTGTTAACTGCTTTGCAACTAAATTTCAAATATGGTAACACTCTTTAGAGTATCAGAAGAGATTTGGTGCCCCATTCCCACATCTGAACCTACCCGTCACTGGGGACATGACTAATTTTCAACAAAGCATGCAAATGCAATCATACAAATTCATATGAATTAGCTACTAAATTAAAAAGTTTTAAGTTGTTTAGAGATCATATTAAATATATTGACATGATGGGCTGCACAGTGGCGAAGGTCGCTGGTTCGAGCCTCGGCTGGGTCAGTTGGCGTTTCTGTGTGGAGTTTGCATGTTCTCCCTGTGTTCGCGTGGGTTTCCTCCGGGTGCTCCGGTTTCCCCCACAAGTACAAAAACGTATAGGTGAATACGTGAATATAGGTGAATTGGGTAAGCTAAATTGTCCATAGTGTGTGTGTGTGTGTGTGTGTGTGTGTGTGTGTGTGTGTGTGTGTGTTTGTGTGTGTGTGTGTGTGAATGAGTGTGTGAATGAGTGTGTTTGGATGTTTCCTAGTGATGAGTTGCAGCTGGAAGGGCATCCGCTGCGTAAAACATATGCTGGATAAGTTGGTGGTTCATTCCGCTGTGGTGACCCCAGATAAATAAAGGACTAAGCTGAAAAGAAAATGATTGAATGAATGAATGTTGACATGATGTACAGTAAATGCAAAATGATCAGAAGAAGTAGTTGTTGGTAGAATGTCAGAATATCGGTACAAACCAATTTAAAGATTTTTTCTAAATGAAGAGTTGGTAAAGTGTCTTTTTTACTCTTATGACAGTAGTTGGTGTGTTAGTTATTATTATAAGTTGAATGTCTTTTACGGTAAATTTTAAATAAGTAAAACATTTGACTTGTCTCACAATCACTGAAGTCAGCAGTGCAGCTTGATGTACATATGAAATAGAAAGATCTGGCTTATTCAGTTCACTTATTTTTCTGGTAGGTTCGATTGTGAAGAAACTTCCACGGAGGTTAGAGGTGATGGAAGGAGAGAATGCAGCGTTCTTTGTGGAGGTGGAACAAGACGATATGGACATCTGCTGGTTTAAAGATGGACTGCAGTTGCAAGAAACACATCAAACCATTATCAAATCTTTTGGCAAAACTCACATCCTGGTCTTTGTCAATACATCATATCAAGATTCTGGAACAATCACATTTATGGCAGGCAGATCAACAACGAGCTCCAAACTTAGGGTCAAAAGTGAGAACACATACATGATTTTGTGATTCATAATAAGCAGCACAATTACAAAAAAGTATAAGTTTAATATTTTGATTCTGATATCTTTGTTTTCATTCAGCTGCACGACACTGCCCACCCATCTGTCCTGTGGGTGTCCAGATGAACACTGACTGTTGTCTAAATGGTGTCATCCTTTCCTGGTCACCATCGCCTAATTTGCAAAACTCCACTACTAAGTCAGTGTATGTGCTAGAACGCCAAGAAGTGGGCTCTCAGGAATGGCAGCGATGTCTGACAACAGAGACAGGCACTTCTGCTGAGGTCCTGGGTGATAGTGTGCCATGTGAGGGTGACTTCCGTTTCCGAATCTGCTGTGTTAATAAATATGGAAGAAGTGGGCATGTGGAGTTCCCCAAAGTAGTACATCTGGGTAAGATTTTTTTTTCAAGCTGTTGACAATAATTTGCATAAAAGTAATTGCAATTTTGTAAGTCAATAATCAAAAACACCTTACACTTTCAAAAACTGAAGTAAAGACACAAAATAGCAGTGCGATATAAAACAAAATGTCTCAAGTTAGCCCAAGATAATAAAAAAATTTAAAAGGTTACATTTGTTTCATTGCATGCTCTGTCAAATATTCAGTCCAACAAAGTGGAAGCAAAACCAAGTAGTGATGTTCCTCTTGACAAGACAGTTTTCTTCTTTGAACTAATTTGGTGTCCCACTTTATATTAAGTGTCCTTAACTACTATGTACTCAAATCAAAATATAAATACAGTGTACTTACTGTGTTCATAATGTATCGTAGAACAACTCTGGTGCCCTTGAGGTGGGATATAAGTAGGGTTAGGGACAGGTTTGGTGGTATGGGTAGGTTTAGGAATAGTAGATGAGGATCCATGTGCAATTTATTTAAAGAGAAGTCTTGCAGGCAATGGTCTAAAACAGGGGCAAACAGTAGCATATAGATAATCCAAAAAGCGTAGTCGAAATACAGGCAAATGGACAGGCTAGGCAGCAAAGAATCAAAACAGAAAACAGACAAGGGATCAAAACACGGCACGACAACCAGGAAAACACTTTGTAATGTTCGCTGGGCAAAACAAGACTCTGCAAACTGTGTGTGAATGTGAGCAGTGTATATAGTATGTGTAATTAGTCTTTGATCAGCTCCTAGCTGTGTATGTGTGTGTAGTCATTGGTTGCAGATTTGTGGTTCTCCAGCGATCTGCATGGGCTAGATCGCTGGTCATTGTGACATAAGGGATGGTCAACAGTATAAATACAAATGTAATTACAGAAACTAAATACAAATGTAATCACGTTTGTATTTAATTAAGCATAAGTGCAATGTAAAAACATGTATTTAGACAACAAGTACATCGTAACACATTATGCATTTCAGTAAGTACATTTTAGTGAAGGCCACTTACTATAAAGTAAAACTTTTTTTACCCTGATAGAGGTATCACCAACCCAGGCTCATTCTGAAAACGTACCTCTACACACGTTTTAGGAGGCTGCGAAATACATCCTGGGAGGTATGTTTTTTTTTTGCTGTTTTTGTTTTTGCCAATCCACGAGAGGCTGCTGTGTACACTTTTTGAGATCTCAAATCTCTCTCGCTAGTGCCATTCGCGTCTGCTGTTCTCACGTAAACCCATCAGAGGTTGCTGTTGACTGACTGTTTTACTGACTGGCTGACCGACCAATCAACTGACCCACCTTCCTCGTTCCCTAAACCTAACCAATTTTATCGATTGATCAACCCACCCACCCACTTCCCTTAACCCAACCAACAATTTTCAAAAGCAATCCAGAAAAAAGAAAAGCCCTTGTCTGATTTTTACCACATCTTCAGATATTACCACATTCTGACCCTGTTATTTGCTCGTTTATTTTATTTTTTGGATTCGGTTTTTGTCTTACCTGCTTTCTGGAACCGCTCTTCACCGGACTCAAACCCCGTTGTTGTGGTCAACTCCTCTCTGCGTCTCAAGTCCGCCGATGTACACGACAAGCTAACAGGACAAACTGGTTGCGGCGGGAAAGTCATCCACATGGAGGTAAGAGGTCAGCTGGTAAGCGCGAAAGAAACACCGTTGCACCGCCCTGTAGCGTTCGATAAAAAAAATTAATTGAATTGCAGACATTCGTACCTCTGGCTACATAAGCTAGCTCTCTGCAACTCTCACATGGTCATCCACTGAAGCTAACCAGGGCTGCGCCTGGTCAGTACCTGGATAGGAGACAACATGGGAAAGCTAAGTTGCTGCCTGAAGTGGTGTTAGGGAGGGCAGCAGGGGGCGCCCAACCTGCAGTCTGTGTGGGTCCTAATGCCCCAGTATAGTGACGGGCACTCTATACTGCTCAGTAAGCGCCGTCTTTTGGATGATTAAACCAAGGTCCTGACTCTCAGTGATCATTAAAAATCCCAGGATGTCCTTCAAAAAAGAGTAGGGGTTTAACCCCGGCATCTGGGCCAAAACTGCCCACTGGCCTCTGTCCATCATGGCCTCCTAACCCTTTACATATTATAATTGGCTTCATCACTCTGTCTCCTCTCCACCAATCAGTTGGTGTGTGGTGTGCGGTCTGGCACTAAAATGGTTGATGTCATGTCATCCACGCACATTCGTGGTGGATAAGGAGATCCCCCCCCCCCCCCCCCCCAATGTGTAAAACGCTTTGAGTGCCCAGAAAAGCTCTATATAAATGTAAGGAATTATTATTATTATTATTATTATAACTTGCTGCCTCCCGAAACGTACATAGGACTACGTTTTCAGAATGAGCCTGTGTTGGGTATCACAAACTAAGTAAAAACATAACATTAGGAAATGGCCAGGGCATGTTAGTTATCAGTTGGGCATGAATTTATATTCTACAATTTATAATTACTGTGCTACAGTGTGTAAAACTTCTCAGGATGAAGGAAGCCACCAGAGTTAAAATTCAGATTCAGAGGTGTTGGGCATTTTGGTTTCCATATAGCGAAAGTGGTAGATGAATCACAACAGACTAGAAGAGTATAGGCTCTTCAAGAGAAAGTGTTCAGAAATAATTTTAAAGGTATTTACAATAGGTTTGTGACCTATTGTAGGTGTTATTTAAAAAAATATAAGGAAGCTTTAAAATATAAACTATAAAAACACAGTTATTTTTTGTTATTTTATCATTTTTAGGCCGTATGTTGATGTGTTTTGAGATGATGTCTAGTATTATTTGCAGCCCCAGGTCCAAAGATCAAAAGCCCCCTGAAGAATGCTGTGGTGACTGAAGGGGAGGATGCTGTGTTCTCTATTGAACTCTCTTCAGAACTGATTGGCACATGGTTCCTGAATAGCCAGCAGTTGCAAGGAAGTGAACACTTCTCCATGACTCAGTCAAATAATCAACACATCCTTCGAATCCGCCAAGTGCCAAATGTGTATGATGGAGCTGAAATCACTTTTATTGCCACTGGTGTACGAGATTCAGCATCCCTACAGATTAAAGGTCAGCATTCACATGATTGATTCAGCTTTTTAAATTTTTTTATTTTAGTCACCCTTGTAGGACCTTGCACACTTAATACTCAATTATGTATTGCGTTAACTTTAAATTAGCTCAAAGGGAATATAACTAAATTTAAAGTGGCTTCAAAACAATAAACTCTTTTAAACTGAACAAATAAATCGTCCAGCGCTCGTTAGAACAGAAAGGGCTGTTGACACACTTCGAAATAAAGTAAAAACACTAATATTTAAGCATCTAGGTATAAGGCAATATATTCATAAGTATACACCGGCCACTTTCCTTTAAATACAAATGAGACTTCATTGACTACAAACAAAACTAACACAAACACACATACGCATACGCACACACACACATTCATGCCGGTTGCAGATGAGTAATAGAAGGAAAAGAAGAGATTAGGAGAGATGTTATCTAAAACCTAACCAAGCAAACCAAATAATCAACTCAACCTTTACTGTTTCTCAGACAGGGTTATCTATCATTTAACCGGAGTAGCAGATCATACACCAGTTCAGCAACGGATCTAGAAATGTACTTGCGTTCCTTGGTGATGTGGTGAAATCCGGTAATTCAAGTTGGAGACTGCTAAAATCGTAGTTGTGTTGACCGGTTTCGTGACACAACTTACCTTTACCAGACTCTCGACAGACAAAAAGTAGAGTAAACAAAAGATGGGGAGTTTGAGGCTGTTCTCATCCCATCTTAGTGTCCAAGTCCAGCTGGACTGGACCTGGAGGAGAGTTCTGGAAGCGGAGCATCTCAACTCCTCAACAGCTGCTGCTGGTGCAACTGCTCTGGCTCTGCTGAGACTGGAATAGACTCTGCTCTGCCGTACTCTGCCTAAAGAGATTTGGGATGATAGTTTTAACCACCAATGTTTCCAGCCCGTAATAGAGCTGGATCAATAAGGCATTGTCCGTGGATCTGCGTGACAGTCCCATGTTCGCACACACAGCTTTGGCGTGACTCACTCACATGAGCCATGGTGCTTAGATATATAGTATTAGCCATACATTTATAATATGAACATGATACATTTTACATATCTATAATTAAAAGAAATAAAAGAAAGGGAAAGGGTTTCACTCATTCATCTCAAATAACACACATAATGGTACATTTGTGATAATTCAAAGCAAAGTTCAAAGTTAACATATACAGGATTCAGGTGTCATACAAGAGCAATAAAATGACATTCATTAAAAGTCTGTTATGAGGATGATCTGATGAACTTTAATATTAAGTAATAGTTTATAAAATTCAGAGAGGATTTGTTTTTTTTTCTTGGGACCAAAGTCAGTCAATTCTCTGTCTTGCATGGGAGTTAAAACCCCCATTTCCTGAGGTCAAACACAAGCTCTTTGTTAAGAAAAGGGTTCTCGTGATTAGTTACCCATTCGTTTTAAGTTAACTTGATCAGGATAATGGGTCCGATGACACTTAACTGATGATAGCCTCAAGGCATCCGCTTCTGTTCTGTACTGCAACAAAAATGGCCTGACCTTCTGATTTTGGTCAGAGACCAAAGTGGCTGTTGATCAAGGTGACTCTGATCACAGGTCGTCACCTTGGAATTATAAGGTTCTATCTGCGTTTTGAATGATTCTGAGATATTGAGCTTCAAAGTTTTTGCATTCCATAGCAAACAGTATGTGTGTAACATTTGTTTTTAAAATAAAACGTCTTAAAATGTAAACAACTTTTAGAAAAACATCCCATAATGTAAATACGTTGTTCGAATATGTCATTAACTCAATTTTGACAAAATGTCAGATAGAACCTTATAATTCTAAGGTGACGAGGTGTCGACTCAGTTATCGGTGTCTGCATTGTTAGGTCCCCACACCATGAAAGACATGCAAATGTTGATAAACATCAGCTTAAATTTACGTTTTTACAATCTGTCCCACCTAAAGTCACTATGATATGGAAATAGTTACAGTTTATGACATGTTTTATGGGAGGGAAAAATAGGCTGGTTTTAGATTTTAGTTTATATAATGGCTGGAGTAATCTTGCATACACCATTAGAAGGAAATCTGTCAGTAAAAGATTAAGTTTTGACATTGTTTATAAAAAATGAAATAGACAGTTTTGTTTTTAAAAAAGACACGAATAAATGAGTGAAAACCTAGCGATAAGATAAGCTAAGATCAAATAAGATAAGATTTTCATTCTGACTTTACATCTATAAATATCAAATTGTCGTACTTGACAATACATAACTGCACTCTTTTTAACATAAATGACTTGACTCTATCTAACAGAAATGTTTATCTGTTGAATTTTGCAGTATCTGAGGTGAAATTTTTACCATTGTCAGAAATAGACACCAAAAAGAGCACTGAATTTGGCAATCCCATTGTGCTTTACTGTGAGGTGTCCCAGCCCACAGCCACCGTCCAATGGTTCAAAGATGGAGAGGAGCTACATGCAGAGGAGGGTCTTAATATCCAATCAGATGGCAACATGAGAAGAATCATCATTCATTCAGCAGAATACTCTCATTCTGGAGTGTACACCTGTCAATCAAACAATGACATCATCACATTCAATGTGAATGTTGAAGGTACAAACATATACATAAATACATAATATTTTGTTAAATTCATCTAACCATGACTTAACAATTGACACTTACTGTAATATTCACCTCTCAGCTTTGTCCCTCTATAGCTCCTTCTTCTGGAAAATTATTAATAGATCATTATTTCCAGAAATGCATGTATTTTGTGGTAATATACTCTTCTTTTATTCCATCAGCACCTCCTGTGTTATTTAAAGAAATAAAAGCAGAAGAGAGGCAGAAAAGCGCTATGGAGCTGGATCCTGTGGTCCTGACGTGTGAAATCTCTCAACCAGAAGCACCTTCCTGCTGGTTTAAAGATGGAGTTGCAATTCTTCAGTCAGACAACATCACCATTCAATCTGAAGGCAGCATGAGAAGACTTATAATACGTTCAACAGAACTGGTAGATGCTGGGACATATACTTGCCAAGCAGGCGATCAAACTATGTCATTTTCTGTCAACATTAAAGGTAAGAAGAAGAAAAATGCGTTGTCCTCTTTAAAGGCCAAAATTGAAACCAGCAGCATTTAGTGATTCCAAACACAGTTCCTCCTTTGAAAGTTTTTTACAAGATGTTCTGAAATAGATAAATCGTGTAAATAAATGAATCCTGTAAATTAATGTTTACATCATTCACCTTTGGTCATGGAAGCTTAAGGAAATGCTTGCTTGGCATAATTGTTTTACAAACATTTTGAAGTGCAAGGAGTTTTGATGAACACACTTTCAATGCATGATCAATCTCACAAATTTGTTTTAAAATATCAGCACTTTTGTTCTAAACATGAGTAAATTTATATAAGTAAAATAAGTAATTTAATGAAGGCTTTTTATGAAGAAGTTTTTTGTGGGGTGAACTGTTTTGTAATAGAATCATAATACATTCATAGATTTCAATACAGATTTTTTTTTTATCATGATCCTTATGTTGAGTCATAATATATTGAAATAAAACAAAACCAATGTAATAATTGTTGACTGACTTTCATCTAGAACCTCCAATTACAATTGTGGATCCAAAAGATGACATCCATATGGAGCGCTATGTCTCTGAGGAGATAGTCCTAAACTGTGAGCTCTCTCGATCTAATGGAGAGGTTCAGTGGTTTAAAGATGGCCTAAAGCTCCAAGAGACTGACAATATCTGCCTCAGAGCTGAAGGGCCTTACAGGAGGGTGATCATTCTCTGTGCTTCCAAGCGGGACTCTGGAGAGTATGTATGTGATGCAGGAGGTGACTCGATTTTCTTTCAGCTCTTTATTACAGGTATGTAACAAAAAAAAATTCATGCATGTTTCTATTGCCATTTTTTCCATCTGTTTTATTCTTCATTTTTAAAACAAATGAAGTAATTCAATCAAGAATATTTGTTAATAATTAAGCCTTTAGACTGTTTTTTGAATAATAATGATTACAGTAAGTCTAAATGACTAAATAATGGATGCTATAAAGTTAAAAGTAATTATATAATGATTATTATACAATTATCATTTAAACCAAAAATATGTTATATTTATTTTAGTATTGTTTATTTCGATGTTTACCCAGCTGTTATGCTCTGATATCTTTCTTAAACCCAGAGGCTCCAGTTCGCTTCGTATCTCCCTCTGAGTCAGAGGTAGAGGTGTGCATAATAAGCTCTGAGAAGCTGGTTCTGAACTGTGAGATCTCCAAAGCAGATGCAGAAGTCTGCTGGTTTTGTGATGGCATGGAGGTGGATGAGAATGATAACCTGAAACTGGAGGATGATGGGATTTACCGCAGGCTGGTGATTCCCTGTACAACCATAGACGATTCTGCAGAATATGTTTGTGAGACAGCAGATGATGCTGTCACATTTTGGGTAAAAATAGAAGGTAATTGTCTTTTATCTACCTTTAGATACCATTAAATCTACCTTTTTGAGTTTAATATAGCTGTGGAATATGTTTATTGTGCATATGTGGTAATCTAAAATTAGCCCTGAAATCCCTTAACATGAAGAAAATGTGCAATTCAGTTACCTGTACTATGGTATAGTAGATAGTATATAGACCATTTTGAGGGATATAAACAAAAACAATGGTTTCAGCATATTGCCTGTTTTACATTTTTTATTTCTATAGCTTCTGAGAAACCAAAAACTTCTAAGTCACAAATTGATAAATAATTTTATGATAGCTGTTATAACATCAAGTTATGATTGAATTGCTTCTTATTACAGTTATGAAATAGTTTGATAACAAGCAGGAAATTATCATGGGCCAATGACAT
>CAIGQZ010032936.1:493423-508951 GCA_903798205.1 Danio tinwini | reverse complement strand
TTTGTGAACAATTGTTAATTGTTTCTTTGTATTGCAGGAGTAGAGGCTTCCAGGCAGGCCACTAGTTGCCCCTCGTGTGCGATGGTGGGATATGGCACAGAGTGCAGTGTATGTGTTGTGTGCTCACGTGTGCTTGTGTGCGTGTGTGTGTGTGGTGCACTTGCGCTAAGACCATTTTATTTTTGTGGAGTTTGGTGTTTTAGTAACTAGCTTACCGGCCACTGGTAAGCCTCTAACTCACATTGTCCCTTTTTTTTTTTAAGATTTTTAAAGATTCTTTTAAAGATTTTTATATTGAAAACTTAAATAAAATAAAGTTTTGTATTTTTGGTATTCACGTCTCACGCCTGTTCCTTACACAAAGAACCTGTGTTAAATTCCCTGTGGTCAGGGTGGTGTAGTCAGCTTCAATCTAGTATTAATTTACTCCCAACTTACTACTCTGCCACAGTTAGAACAAAAACTCCTTTTAATATGGAAAATATTTATTCTATTGCGTGGCTTTGTTTTTTATATAAAACCTGATTTAAATCAGCCTTTAAACTTAAATGTCCTGTTGGTCCTCAATCTGGCAACATGCGCTTGTGTTTGTTTTGATCCAGGAATGCAATACCTAGTTTAACCACTGGGTGTCAAATTTAAATACTGCACCTTTGAGTGTGTGTGAATATTTGTAAATATGTTACTGTTTTAAACATTATAAACAGCCTGTATGTTTATTTTATTGTACCTTGAACCATGGATGAAGAAGGCACTCTGTGGCATCGGGCCTCCTGTACAAATGTTTGACCATAATTTAAGACTCCATGACAATCAATTGGATTAACAATCAATACCTTAAAGAATATGGCATGATAAACACTTACAGTTTGTTTGAAACAAGAACCTTTATGATGAATCCTTTTGCTTCTCTGCAAAGATCTTTAAACATGCTTTCTTCAAATGCAACATTATAGTTCCTGATGTTCAGCAGAGTGTCACGGTCATTTTCCCCAGCAAATGGAGAGACTCCAGTGAGGCTGTAAATTGAACACATTATAAAGTCATGGAAAATTCATTTTAATTTAGCACTGATTTAAATGTGTTAGTGGACATTATAAACATACCATAAATAAGTTATGACACCAACTGGCCTACGAAGAGAAAGATAATTTTAGAAAATACAGAGAATCAAACACTATTTATCAAATGGTAGTTAAATGTATGCTCTATTACCAAATGTCTGTAGATTTAGAGATGGGTGACTGGTTTACAATCTCTGGAGCAATAAATTCTGGTGTACCATATTTGCAGTACAATTCTTCATTTGGTTTGACTTTCAGAGCATTGCCGAAATCACAAATACGGATGTGATCACTTTTTTGGTCTGCCATTAAGATGTTTTCAGGCTGAAATACAAACACGTTATAATTACTTGTTTCTAAATAGTCAAAAACAGTCATTTTGTATAGATTTTGTAAATCAGTTAGGTCATGACTGACCTTTAAATCAAGGTGAATTATGTCATTCTGGTGAAGATACTCAATTCCCTCAAGTAGCTGCCGTATAATAGACTGAACCTGCATGTACAATTCAGTGGATTATTTTAATTAGCCTGTAGGTCACTGAATTTGTTTAAATAGCATGCAGAAATAACAAATCTTAACTTGATACACAGTTAAAACACTAACCTCAGATTCCAAGATTGTTGTCCTTTTTGTTATTCTTTCCAATAGCTCTTCATAGCACCTTTGTAATCATTTAAGGAAATTATGGCAGCAAACATTTTATTTTTTTTAAAAGAAAGCATTTAGAAAGAATAAAGCATTTAAAAGAAACATATATGCTGGCTTGAGGATACAGTTCAGTAAGAATGATCACTACACGCCTCTTCTCAAAAGCATCATGGAAGTGGACAATCCTCTCATGGTCTAACTCTGCCAGAAGTGCCAACTCTCTCAATGCACAAGTCTTTTTCTTTGCTCGCACTGAAATAAATTTTGCTGCAAATGATTGGTCTTTTTTGTGTTTCACTCGCTTGACATATGAAAAAGCTCCTCTGTGAACAAAGACATTACAGACCTGTCAAATAAAAATACAATCAATAAACAGAAGTGCTCTAAGAAACGGCATCTGACCTGCCAATCTCTTTGTGTATATCATAGTAATCAGTCAGCATACGCATCCTTCGAAGAATTGTGGCTTCATCTTCCATTTGCTCTTCCTCTTCCTCAACATTTTGGGCTTTGGTAGTGAGTATAAACACATATATTACACAGCATATAAAGTAAACTTGTTTTACAGAGTTTTTAATACTACTCTTGTCTAAACCATATAAGTAGTAATGAGTTAGTTTAAATTACCTGTATGGACTGTGAGCTGTGCCTTACAGGACACTGACCCAGCCAAGTTCTTAGCAGTGCAAGTGTAGACCCCTTCATCCTCAGGCTGAGCATTGAGAACCACAAGCGAGCATTCTCTGTCATCATACACAAATGTAAAATGACTGCTCTCTGCAAGAAGAACACCATCCTGAAAGTCAAACAGTGCAAATGAGTGATGGATTTAGTATGGATTTTAGTATGGATTTAATACTGCATTGTCACATTTTATTTAAGCAAATCAATACATTTATTAATAGTTTTAATAACCGAATCCACTTTTGCTATTTTAAGGATAGAAAAATACGGTTTGTGCCACGGCGCATGGTCTAACAGGGTTGTACTTATTCTCTTAATGAGTTATGGGTGTTTTGAGCATAACGTGCATTAAACCAATCAGAGTCTCATCCCCCATTTCCTTTAAGACTCAGTTGTAAGTGGAAAAACTGAATGGAAAAACTAAACACTTGACTAGCGAGAAAACAGTTCAACAGACCATCTGTGCGATGATAAAGAATGAGTCTCCTCCATTCTGCCTCTTTACTTTCTCTTTACATTACGTTTACTCTTTACTTAACTCCTTTACTTTCGTAAATACACACTCCACTGAAGACATCCATTAGCCTATATATTTCTATTCGCTTGTTAAGTGCAAAGATTTGTTTCAAAACAACAAAATTCAAATTTCAGTTCTAACTTCCAGAAAATGTATAAATGAATAATAATAACAAAGTGTGGTCAAAAACCAAATTATATTCAAACACACGTCCTATTCTTATGCCTACGTGGTGATACACATCTCGGAAACCCGATAGGTGGACAAATCTAAACTTGATTTTATTAAAACAAATATAAACCTGCATACACGCATAACTATTGCGCTCTGTGATGGACTTTAGACCAGCTTTTACTTGGTCAATGGCGTGGTCTATTTTAGTTTCTCAAAATAGCAACGCACCAACAATGCACCTTAACACACTTTCCTTATAGACTGGCACACCCATGAGTCCACAAAGTGGTGCAAATGGATTTGCTATTAAAAAACGTGGCCAAAACGTGAAAAATAGGGTTGCGCTGATCTGAAAATAGCAACAAATTGCGCAAAATGTGTATGATAGAGCCATAGTGTCCCCTTCACTTTAGTGGGGCATTAGGACTCACATAGATCACAGGTTGAGCACCCCCTGCTGGCCTCACTAAGCCCACTTTCAACAGCAACCTAGTTTTCCCATGTGGTCACCCATCCATGTACTGATAAGGCTCAGCCCTGCTTATATTCAGTGAGTAACTAGTCTTGGGCTGCAGGTGATATGGCTATGGCATAAGATGGGTTGAACCATTTCATTTATGCCTACTGTTGTCATTAAAAATCTGTTTCAGATTTTTTTTTTTTTTTTTACAAAACAATCATGTGTTGTTGGTATTGTGAATATGAATGTATAAAAGTTTAAATAAATAAATACAGATGCTAAGTTTGAATGATTGTCAGTATAACTAAAAACAACTCAGGGTCAACTGGGAATACATTACTCTATCTACCTTTATGCAAAACCTGAAATACATTGCTCCTACCTTTAAAAATTACTCAAAAGAGGCCATTGTTTGTCATACATATCAACTTTACCTAACTCTAAATCTAACAGAAAGGTAACACCACATTTCTCAAACCAGTCATAGCTCTTAAGCTTTCTTAATATAGTCCTTGAGCTTTTTTAATATAGTTTCACAGAACTCACACCTGAGTACAAATGTATCAGTACAAAGCCAACATCAACAGCAACAAACAACAAACTTTAATCATAATTAGTTTGAAAATGAATAAATGTTGTTGATGTTTTTCTGCCTCCACACTGTTCATTTTAACAATAGCTTTTTAAACTATTTGGTCTGGTATCCAGAAATACAAGTGAGCACAAACCGAGGTGATATCTAAAGTAGATGTCTTCTTTTAATCTAGAAAACTCTAAATAAATTAGACATTATTAATAATTTGGATCAACCAGTTATATGCAATCTTATTGACTTGGTAATGTGGTATTTCAGTTTTACCCTGCCACCTGTAGGCAATAATTCTTTATTCTGTTTACTTCATGTCAAGTCACTTTAACATCTAATCTCATCTGAATGCATTTTGCTGAGTTTCACATAAATTATATATAGGGATCATAATGGCTGGTGAAAAGTAGTTGGACATAGCAGCGGGAAAAATGTATTTTATAGGGACAATTACAGTAGCATGATAATATTTTAATCAGATATTAACAAAATCAGTGTGTCAGTAAAGACTGACCTTGTACCAGAGAATATCAGGGTCGGGTTTTCCATCTACAACCACAGCAAAATGACATGTTTCTCCAACACACACATCCAAGTCCTCCATGATGGTCTCAAATGTAGGGGGCACTGTAATGGCCAACAGGAATACTTAAAACCAAATCTTAATTCCTTTAAGCACATTTAATAAAAAAAGAAAATCTCAATGTAAAGAATGTAAATTAAGGAACTGCTGCCTCCAGAAATCAACGATTATAGTCATGCAGTTATTTTAAAATATATTTATATCACATGGCACTGTCATCAGGCAAAAAAGCATTGATGTTTGCATTCTTTATAACTAATGTAAAATTGTTTTGTGTTAATAAAAAGAAAGAAAGTTTGGTGAGTTCAATGAAAACTTTATATTGTTCTGAATTTTTTTCCAGTAGTAAAATTTGAATGTTAAACACTGAATGATTGAATGTGCTGATTTTTTAAACAACTAATAATTGTAAAAAATAAATAACAACAAAATAAAAAATACATAAATAAAACATTAATCTGTAATTAAGGCTTTTACCTGTGATTGTTATAGATGGTTTAACATGTAATATAGTATATAGTTTATCAAATTAAAAAAAAATTTCCTCTTTTATTTTAAATGTGATCACTTGATAAATCCTACATATAGTTCACAAATTCATATTTCTCAATCAGCAGTACTAATCAAAACCTCATTTTTGTATTAGTTGATACTATTTCGGAAATAATGCTGTTTAATGTCATAGTCATACTGAATCAGTGCAACTTTGACCTAGTTTTTATAGTCCTGTTCTGAAATAATGACAGGGAACATTTTTAAGGCATATCACTTATTATTTAAAAAAATCTTAAAAGGTTACATACAGATTGCACAATAAATTATTGAGATGTCTGATTGCTAAATGTACTTTTTTTATAAGAAGAAGAAGAAAAAGAAGAAGAAGAAGTAGAAGAAGAAGAATGGAAAAAGAAGAAACAAGAAAAGCCTTCACCTGCTATGACCAACTGCAGAGTGCAGAGGTCGCTGCCATACTGGTTGTTTGCCATAAAAATGAGTTGGCCTACATCTGTGCTTTTCACTTTGGCAATGTGAAGAGCATGTTGGTCATCATCAGGGATAGTCATCTCTAATGCCCCAAGCTTGTTGACAAGCACCACACCCCTTCTGTTAAACAATTGTTCATATCCTTAATATTTACTAATTATTTTGTACTTTCAATGTCTGGCTTGTTTTACCACTAACCTTTTCCATGTACATGTTGCTTGAACGTGATTAATGGTTATTGTAATGGTTACAGGCTGGTTCTCAACTGCATACACAATATCAGGCTTATCAAGGATGACTGGAGCTTTACGAAAATACTGTCCTGTGATATAGGAAAAAATATTTATTGGGCAATGGCAAATACAGCATTTCACAAGCAAGTTACATTCTCACAAAAATAATCCAAAATTAAGTATCTATTAGAACTGCATTAATTAAAATGGCCATATAGCAGAAGATGTTTCAAAATCAAAATGTAATGCATATCAATTTTTTCCCCCACAAATCTATACCTCTGTCAACGAGCTGGACCAGGTCAGTTGGTTGTGAAGGTTTGCTCAGTGTTTTTCCAGTCGTACTAAGAACTCTGAAGGAATAGCACACTTGTTTAGACAGTGAGGTCACTGTATAAGAGGTGTCTGTGAGGTTGGAGGCAATGGTTGTCCACTGGGTGGAGCCCAGAACTTGCTGTTGAACAATATACGTCAGTGAAGCAGGATCTGAAATTAACAAAGGAGATGCTAAAGAGGGTCTAAACCATAGAACCTTTAAAAAAGATGCTTGTCAAGATGGCTGAGGAAAGGATTAAATTATCTGGCCAACTATATATAATAATATCACACACTGACGATTCTTTGTCTTAGTACCTGAATTATGAGGGTCGCCACAGCGGAACAAACCACCAATTATTCTGGCATATGTTTTATGTGGCGTGTGCCCTTCCAGTCACAACCCAGCACTGAAAAATTACCCCATACACTCTCTTATTCACACCAATTCAGCCAATTTTGTTTACACAATTAACCTATTCCACATGACTTTGGACTGGGAAAAAATGAGAGCACACCGAGAAAATCCACACAAAAAGCCTCCATGCCACTCTATTGAATAATATGTGAATAATTTATATGTATATGCAGTATACAACCATATTAAAAAGTTAGGACACCCAATGAAATTCAAATACCAGGACATAAAACATTATCTGGTCTTTGGCAGGTGTTCAAATGTAGCATATATAGAGCTCTATTTTAATGATATAAACAAATTGTCAAAAGCACACCGCTCAGGTACATTAAAGACATTTCTGAATCCACTTTTGCTATTTTAAGGACAAGGACAATTCTTGACATGCCTGCCACATACAGTAGTCTGAGGAGGTTGTCCTTATTCCTTTATTAAGATATGGGTGTGTTTTGGTGTAACATGCATTAAATCAATCAGTTTCTCATCTCTCATTCCATTTGAGAGTAAGTTGCCATCACATCATAGTGTATTCGCTATTTTCATAGCAGACTTTATGAATGGAAAAACACTTAACTAACAAGGAAACAGATAACCTTGTGCACAAGCAGACTATATACTGAATAAATTTGGGAGGAGGTAGCCTTTTTATTATTTATGTAAAGAATAATAATCTTTTTTTTTCCTTTAAATTTCCATATTTAAGGATATTTCTGCTGCTCATCCCTGAATGTGTAATAAGCAATTTTTACATGCGCCATTGACATAAATTAATCTATATTTGTACATGCCTATTACAGTGTAACCAATAACGTAATGCTATTAATCATGACAAAAAATACAAATAAAACAAAAAAGGTTTGATGGTAAAATGGCAACTTATCCCAAGATGTCAATAATAATCTAATAAAATATCAGGATAAGTTGGCAGTTCATTCCGCTGTGGCGACCCCTGAATAATAAAGGGACTAAGCCAAAAAGAAAATGAAGGAATGAATAAATAATGCACGGGCAGTTGAAGAAAGACAAAGAAAAATTTACCTATGGATGGGTCAAGGTTTTTTGGGTTTTTCCAACTCAATGAGATCATTCTCCCAGTTACAGACTCAATAACTGGAGGACCATCAGGTGGCTCAGGAAGGCTAACTGTCAAGAAGGAATAATGTGAGTGAGGCACATGCATTGAATACAAAATAAATATTATAGAAGGTTCCATCTTACCTGCAACATATAAATGAGCATAGCAGGCAGCCTTCCCCACCTTGTTGGAGATTACACATTTATACACACCACTGTGGTTATGGCAAACAGATTGAATGACCAGACTGTGAACATCCCTGTCTAAAAGAGATACTTGGTAGCATATGATTGAAGACAATATGTATTTATAAGACAGAAAATGTGAGGTACACAAATCTTGCGAATCCCAAGAAATCCTAAAGTGTGATTATAGTTCCTGTTGCTTTGAGAAATCCAGGTATTTCACCATTAATCCACACAATCAGGAGTTAGATGGGTGCAAACTTAAGCAGTACAAGTAAGTATCTCAAATGGATTTACAGTAGATTGTTTAAGTTGGTCGCATTCACTTGACATGCTGACCAACAGAATGCAATATATACAGTATATATGCACTGGGATGAAAGTGTTGTGTTTTGTCGTGCTGTTACACATTTTGGGCAGCTGCACAATACTTTGAACATAAGTGGTATACAGGCTATATACTGTATGTGCGTAATGTTTTTAATGGGTTTGAAGAATTTAAAGTGGTGCTTTTTACTCTGTTTCCCCAGACATTTTCTCTTGTTCTCTTATTAAGTACTTAAGGCCATCTTATACTTCCCCGCCAAGTCAATGTTGTACTGTAGCTCTGGTAAGCTTCTCACAGTTTGATACCTTTGTCCTACCCTGATGCAGACCCTGACATGCACTTTTGTAAGTATTTTGTAAGTAATTGTACGCAGAATGCAAGATTTGTAGCTTTGTTTCAGAGGCAGCAAAGGTGAGTCCTTCGAAAAAACATGCTGGCCAGACCTTTTACACATAAAACCTAATTTATACTTCTGCATCTCATATCTAGCAAGTAGTCAAAGCTGTTGTGAACATTTTTACTTCTGTGTTCTGTCTGTGCTGACAATTCCGAAACACTTGAAAATGGAGTTTCTATGTACCACTAATTTTCTTCGCAGGTATTTGGAGTTTATGCTGGAATCAAATGTAAAGCTACTCTAGAAGTAGCTGAAACCCACAATAATTTAAAGAGGAAAGGCGGGAACTGGCGAGAGTTCAACAACTTTAATCATAAAATAAACACAATAACACAATACAAAAATATTCATAAGGAGATCCTTCAAAAGGCTAGACAACTGTTAGAAACGTGCATCAACACTTTTTACTGCTTCCATGCTGACCAACATCAGCTTTTGTGCTTTGTGTCAACGCGACATGGAGTTTTTTTTTTAAAGATATTTGTGAGGTGTGCATCAGGGTCCGCATCAGGGTATGGTAACGATTATGCTGCACCAGACCTACCAAGTGCACTAGATGCAGAAGTAAAAATTGGTTTTTAGTACTATATAGGTATTCTGTTATTTAAAAAAAAAAGTATGCTGTAAATTTGTTTACACAACAGTTAATTCAGGTTCTCAAATCTAATTGGCTGAGTGCATTATTCTAGTGATAACAGCACTGTTCCAGCCTCTAAACATGGGTATCATTCCAACATGTTCAGATTCCTGCCGAGATCATTCTTTATATATATGAAATGCTATATGAAATTTGACAATTGGTCTTGACTGATTTACTTAGCATCATTATATTGTTGTTTCTTAAATGGTGTTTTTAATAAATGACATTTGGTATAACTTGCAGTATTATTTGACAAAAAGGGTTTGTATTGCGATTGGCAATTTACACTACATTGTTCTACCATCAGATGGTGACAATGTCCATATTGTCCATATTGAAGGGATACAGTTCTGGTTAATAAGAAATATTTACATTATTTATTAAATTACTCATTAAATTGTGTTTTATTAATGTCTACACCAGGGGTGCTCAACCCTATTCCTGGCGATCGACCTTCCTGCAGTTTTCAGTTGCAGCCCTTATCAAACTCACCTGCCTGTAATTATTAAGTGCTCCTCACGTTCTAAACAATTGGTTCAGGTGTGTTTGATCAGGGTTGGAGCTGAAATCAACTGGAAGGTCGATCGCCAGGAACAGAGTTGAGCACCCCTGGTCTACACCTACCCCAAGCCTAAACCCACCCTGAAATGTGTTATTCTTGTTGTACAGTATCACAAATATCATGCTATATTGAAGTGTGCATGTCCAAGTATCCACAGCTGTATCTCTTCTCAACTTTATCATCTCAAAACTTAAAAGAAATACTCAGTTTTTTTTTTTTTGAAAAAGGCAGATTTTACAAGTCTCATAGAGTTAATATTTAACGAACCATTTTTGAATCCATTCAGCCAATTTATTGTTGTGGCAAGGTCATTTTAACTTAGCTTAGCATAATAAATTGAATCAGATTTGGCCAATAGCATTTCGTAAAAAAAAAGAAAGAAAAAAAAGATTTTTTTTTTTCAAGATTTTTGATAATTTTCTTATGTAGAGCTTGAGTCTTCTGTATTTACATTGTGTAATAAAACAAATGGAAAATAAATATCACCAATAATGCTAGAAAGCATACTCTCATTCTGGCCTGATAGTCAAGAAACTCTGCTGCTGTACTATGCCTGCACCAGGCAGAGTGACATTATACAACTCATGAGAATGGTCTAATTTCAGAGGGAGCTTTGAAACCATGGAAACATGAGAGACAATGTGAGAGATGTGTATTTGATGTGTTCAACCAACTAACCAACCTTTTCCAATCAGGAACTTACAGTTAATGATAGTCCTTATAAAAATATATAAAATAACATAATACATAAACTAATGTTATGGATCAAACAATATATTAAAAAATAAACTAAATGCGGATGTCGTGGTGGCACAGTAGGTAGCACAATTGCCTCACAGCAAGAAGGGAACTGGTTCGAGCCTCGGCTGGGTCAGTTGGCATTTCTGTGTGGAGTTTTCCGTGTTTGCGTAGGTTTCCTCCGGGTGCTCCGGTTTCCCCCACACTCCAAAGACGTGTTATAGGTGAATCAGGTAAGCTAAATTGTCCTTAGCGAATGAGTGTGTATGGATGTTTCCCAGTGATGGTTTGTGGCTGGAAGGGCATCCGCTACATAAAACATATGCTGGATAAGTTGGTGGTTCATTCTGCTGTGGCGACCCCAGATTAATAAAGGGACTAAGCCAAAAAAGAAAATGAATGAATGAATGAATAAACTGAATGCAAACTAAGTGGAAACTATAAACATGAAAAAGTAATGCAAATATGTAAATAAAACTACTATATGCTATCGGATACTTGTAAAAGTTACATGGGTGCCTCATAACAGTCTTAACAAGAGAATTACAGTAAAAAAAAAAATAATGTACGACTCAAACATTTTTAATACAAGTCATTATGATTTTACCTCAGTGCTTGTGTTATCATTTGCTCTATACTACTTGTATACAACACTTTAAGTTCAGGTAAGTAGAAGTAATAAGAATGGCACAGAAATATCAGGCTTTGATGAAAGTCTGGTTAATTTGACTGCAGCGAATGAGAATAGTGTTTTTTGAGATTTTATAGTTAATAGAGTTATACAATATAACTCTTTTTGAGAGTTATAGTTATATTTTATTTATATATACAGTATTTAATTATTTTAGTAAGAAGCCTAATCTTGACAAAAACAGATCTCATTAATATCATAACATAGAATATCTTTCATGTCTCCATGGTTTCAAGGCACCTTCTGAAAACAGCTGATTCTCATGGAACAGCCATGGTACAGCAGCAGAGTTTCTTGACTATTAAACCAGAATGAAAATATAGTTTATAGTAACATTAGCCTATAAAACAGTAATTTTCCATTTTACTTTGGTTTTATTACACACTAAAACTCAAGCTTTAAATAAGAAAATTATCAAAACGTTTTTGAATTTTTTGAACGAATGGTCAAATCTGATTCAATTCATTATGCTAAGCTAAGCTAAAAGTGACCACACCAAAACAAGAAATATGGTGAATGGATTAAAAAATAGCTCAAGTCAACTGTTTAAGTTTATGAAACTTGTAAAATGAGCCTTTTTCAAAAGAAGGTGGAGTGTTCCTTAAGGGTATGGAAGCATATGAGTAGCATAATTCATTTTGAAATGTAATATGCAAACTGGCAATGCAACTTGTTAAATGTATTTCTGTATTTCAATTTGTATTTTCCAAGACATTTGTGCAATGTTTGGTGCAGAATGAATGGAACGAATTAATTTGCATTTCTCATTTCAAACATGGTTTTAAAATGTAAATTGTATCCTCATTTTAATGTTATATAAGTTGCAAAAATAAATTAAAAATGCAATACACAAACTGAATTTGATGTGTATAAAGTACAAGCAGAAACTGTAGTAAAATGATCATTTAAATGTTATTTGTCCTAAATGCATTTACACTCACGTCTAGGAAACGCAGGATAACATTTACAGCATAACCGTGGGATGTTTGCGGCAAAATTCATTTTGAAATGTAAGACACAAAATGATAATGCAATATGTTAAATGGTAATGCATTTCTGTATTTCAGTTTGCATTTTCCAAGACATATAGGCAATGTTTGCTGCAAAATGAAAATGAAAGAAAAAAGAATCCATTGTCAATTAATACATTGTGACCAAATGTGGACATTTCCAAAGGAGACATCATAATGACTAGCAGTGCTAATTGTGTTATACTGTATTGCTCATTTTTTTACTGTGTAATTTGTGGGCTGTAATTTAAAGTGTTAATGAGACCACACCTTTAGAGTAAAGATGGGCTGCAAACACCCTTTAAAATGCTTCTGATAATATTTTTGTGGACTTACATTGTGTCATCTTTCTGTCATTAGTGCTCTCCATCTTCTTGCCATTGTGGTACCAGGTGATTTTGGGGTATGGCAGACCCGTCACCCTGCACTTCAAAACTGCTTCTTTCCCTTCTATCGCCTCCAGGTCACTAAGTGGTTTTATGAAGTCTGGCATTGTCCTGCGTTCCACCTCTCCCTCAGGGACCTCAGGCTCCTCAGGGATTGATGGCATCTTCTCTAACCTTGACCTAAAGAGTACAAATACAAAGAAATAAGTGAAAGACAAACAATGTTTAATGAATTTGACATTAATACAAGGGCTTGTCTTCTTACATGTGTGTAGAAATGGTCAGTCGTGGTTCTTGTACGTAGAGTTCAGCTGAGCTCGCTGCTTTTCCATGAACATTTTGAGCAATTGCTGTGTAAAGTCCCTCACTCTCCTTGTTAACATGAGTGATTAGCAGAGAGTGATGCCCATTCACATTAAGAATGTGAATATTATCACTTTCCACCAGAGGTTTTTCTAAGACACAAATTAGGAGTGCTGAAAAATTACTTTTGAACTGTATTAATTTTACTTACTATCCTAAATAATAGATTGTATTTGTAATGTAATGTGTAATGTAATGTGTATTTATATAGTATGTAATGTATATTTATATATTTATTGTGTATGGCCATACACCCAAAGCACTTCACAATCATGAGGGGAATCTCTTCACACCACCACCAGTGTGTAGCATCCACTTGGATGATGCGACGGCAGCCACAGGACAACGGCGCCAGTGCGCTCACCACACACCAGCTATTGGTGGAGTGAAGAGACAGTGATAGAGCCAATTCTGTAGATGGGGATGATTGGGAGGCCATGATGGGAAAGTGCCGATTGAGGGACTTTGGCCAGGACACCGGGGTTACACCCCTACTCTTTACGAGAAGTGTCATGGGATTTTTAATGACCACAGAAAGTTAGGACCTCGGTTTAACATCTCATTCAAAAGACGGCGCCCACTGACAGTGTAGTGTCCCCTTCACTTTTACTGGGGCATTAGGTCTCACACAGACCACAGGTTGAGCGCCCCCTGCTAGCCTCTCTAACACCACTTCCAACAGCAACCAAGTTTTCCCTTGTGGTCTCCTATCCAGGTACTGACCAAACTAAAGTAAGATAAGTAAAATATTTATTTATTTATTCAATTATTTATTTACCACAGTGAGTCCAGGTAACTTCAGGAGGAGGAGATCCACTGACTTTGCAATTAAATTGTGCAGACCGGCCCTCAATCACCTCTAGTACTTCTAGTTTCCGTGTAAAGAGTGGCTCCTTGGATGGAATCACCAGAAGATTAGCTGTGCAAATGAGCTCTTCTGTACAATACAAGCAGGAACAAGATGCACAGTAAATATTATTCAGACATATTGAAAATAAAATCTATTACTTGCAAACAATGTTTACAAAGCCTTATCTTAAAGCACAAATTATTTCAGACACAGCTCAGTTTGCTTTTTTACTGCTGTGCTGACTCCTACCTTTTGCTGTGCTAAGTTTGCAAGTATAGCTTCCACTGTCATTTTCATGTGCCAATTTGAACAGAAGACGGCATCGGTGTCCATCAAACTGCATCTTGCAATCAAACAGTGCTGGCTGTATCAGCTTCCCTTTGGCTAGCCAATCAACATCCACAGCCTGTGAGCCAGCGATGAAACATTCAAGCAAGGCTGTTTCTCCTGCCTTGACCTTCACATCCTGCATTGGTCTGGTGATTATCAGCAATGACTCAGCAGGAGCTGCCAGGCAGACAATAACAGTTACAGTCCTGTATATCATGTAAAGTTCATGATGTAGCTGAAAATAGAACTATTTAACATTCATGTACAATGTCAAGAGCAAATGTAGTTGGGTTCAGATCCCAATAATTGACAGCTGAGACCAATTTTGGGATTGTTATGGTATTGATAGTTTGTAGTAAGTAAATTAAATTTCCAAATGCTTTAGAACCCTCAAAATACATTATATTTTTTACAAGAAATTTAACCATGTAAAAATATAGACTACATTATTATTATTATTATTATTATTATTATTATTATTACTATTATTATTACTATTATTATTATTATTATTATTACTATTACTATTATTATTATTATTATTATTATTATTATTATTATTATTATTATTATTATTATTATTATTATTATGTCTGGGTCTCTTTGGTCCAAGCTAAGCTTGGAACACTTAAAATGACAAAATTACATCAGCAAACAGCAAGAAGGTCACTGGTTTGCATCCCGGGCTGGTCAGTTGGCATTTCTGTGTGCATGTTCTCCTCATGTTTGTGTGGCTTTCCTCTGGGTGCTTCGGTTTCCCCCACCGGTTGTGGCTGGTGTGGCATGAGTTTGTGTGTGAATGTGAGAGTGTACGGGTGTTTCCCAGTACTGGGTTGTGGCTGGAAGGGATTCCACTGTGTAAAACATATACCGGAATAGTTGGCGGCATGGACGTTGCTAGGCCTCTTTTAGGGGGGCTGTAGCAGTAAACTGTACAGTAACTGTACAGTAAACAAATGGGTTGCGCCTATTTGGCTTATTCAGAATAATAATACAGTGTAATACAGGATGGCGCCGCGGATGGCTGCCTCGGTGTGGAGCTCTTCAGTGTTTGCACTATTTCTGTTAGTCTGTCCTGTTTTATGTTTATCAAACACGATCAGTTATACCAGGGATGAGCTGCTGAACATTCGGCAGTGCACACCAACTAATCACCAACTGGATTTTGATTTCTCTGGCGTTTTGCGGAACATTGTCATCGGCGGAGCAGCTGCTTTGTGGAAGAAATACAAGACCCGTCGGCGTGGAAAAAGAGCTGGCGCGCTCGTCAGGCTGAGACAGCGCGGCTTCAGAACAGCGCTGCC
>CAIGQZ010032936.1:457007-488423 GCA_903798205.1 Danio tinwini | reverse complement strand
ATATAATTTTAATATATATAATTCCCACATCCATGTTATATAAAAACTGAAAGTATGATGGAGCTTGATCTTTGCAATGAACACATTACTTTTATAAATTAAATATTTAAGAAATTGTTATATAGAAAAAGAGGACAAGTATTTAATTTAAGCTGGCTTTTCATTTATTTGTTAAAAAAATGTTTTTTTTTTTTTTACAACTGTTAGCCTTAAACAAATTGTAGCTGAAAACAAAAAGTCAAATATAAAAGGATTGGCATATGGCTGCATATCTTTTGCTATTGAAACAGATTGCTTATTGCAGCTTTAGCCAAGGGCTCCAGAATCCTTCTAACTGTATATGATCGCACTGCTGCCATTAATTTTTTTTGTTGGCTGCACCAACTTACAATTTTGTAAAAATTAATTGCTTTGTATTTTGGGGGTGTTTATGTGAAGGACCTTTATTTTGGTGTTGATGCCTAGAATTGGAAGTATGAGTGTGTGACTCTTCGGCTTAGTGGAGAAGTTACTGTTTTGTTTTCATTGGACTGATACTCCCTCAGCTTGCCCACTCCTACACATGCGAAATTTGCTGTCGTTCCAGTGCAAGCTGCTTCCCAGGCATCCCAGTGCATTTGTGACTCCCGACAGCATCCTAGTGCCTGTCATGTTCACTGCTCTTCAGCTTCACACTGACCCAGCGGTCATAATGCCAGTGGGCTTCACAGTTCAAACTCACAACATGGCCGCCATCAGTTTTCCCAGTTTTCCAATCTTTGGGATAGAAGATATCTACCGCCAGTTTACCAACTCACAAGAACCACCGCCAGTTCACCATCTCACAAGATGAATTCCTGTCCCAAGTCTCAAGTCCCAAGTCCTGTCATGTTTTCTGTTTGAGAGTCGCCATCACCTGAGCTACAAGATAGCCACCAGCGCCTGACTTGCCAGATCTGCTGTTGCCACCAGAGAAACTTATGCCATAGCTATCAATGCCACTGCCCAAGGTCCAAGTGTGGCCACTGCTGCCACTGGACCTACAGCTGTAAATGAAAAGTTCTGAAAAATTATTTAGAGCCTCTCTGTGGTGGTACCACAAAGCAGCACTTTCTGTGTAGTTTCCCTATGTTTGTGTGTGTGTGTGCATGCATGTCTGTGTCTGTGTGTGTGTGTGTGTGTGTGTGTGTGTGTGTGTGTGTGTGTGTGTGGGTGGGGGGGGGTCACCAAAGCTGGACCAAAGCAGAACCAAAGATCTCCCATAATTAGAGATTCAATTAGAATGGGAAGTTTGAATTTGAATTGAATTAGAAAAGATACTTGGTGATGTCAGTGTGATATCTGTTCAGTTACTGTTGAATTATCTGGTTAAAATAAAAATATAGTTGTGTGTCATTGGCAAAGCAGTGGTGAGAAAAAAAAATCTGATTGTATGATGGCCACAGTGATGTGGTATAAATTGACAATAGGATAAGTCACACCTCAAGAGAATTCTGTAATATTTGTCATTGAGATAAAATTTAATCCACTACTGTGGTTTTCCAATAATGCTCATTGAAAAGATGGACAGCATATACTGAAATAGAGGGTGGGGGTGCTGTTTACATCTGTTTTTTTTAGGATGTTTTGAGGTCAGTCATATGTAAGGAAGGAAGGGAAAAGGAAGAAGAGAGAGTGAGATGTGGGGAAAGTGAGGAAGCAAAGAGAAGAGAGAAAATTGATTTGATGAACAGTGAAGGTTCTGCAGACTCTGATCAACATTTTTTGAAAACAAAACCAAACCACCAGCATTTATTTCAACTGGTTTCAGGAATCAGAAGAAAGCTCTTGAACAATTCAGTTCACATGAAGCACACTGTAGCACTCCCAGGGGCGGTGGTGTGCATTGCAGTGTCAGAAGACGGTGACCAGCTTCCCGCCATCTCACTCACAGAAGCATAGGACCTAAAAGGGCTCCTCCCCAGAAAAAAGTGGCTCCAAACCCCAGATCACCTGTCGTTGTCAGCTCCAATCCCAGAGCACCTGCCAGTGTCGGATCTAGCCCCAGAGCACCCACCAGTGTAGCCCCAGAGCACCCCAGAGTGGGGCTTCCTCTGCCGGCTCCAGCCCCATGCCCTGCCTGCACCACCCAGACTTCTTGCCCTGCTGGCCCCACAAAGCTCCTTGCCCTCCCTGCAATGCCCAGACTCCTTGTCCTGCTAACCACAACCTGACTCCTTGCCCTGTCTGCAATGCCCATACTCGGCATTGTCGGCTCTAGCCTGGCTCCTTAACCTGCCAGCTCCCCATAGGCCTCCACCCTTGCCTGCCCCTGTCAAGCTCCCTACACTGCCTGTACAATGCTCCCTGGGAAACCTCTCCTGTTCCTCCCTGGTTTGTCATTATTCCTCCCTGGACTGCCCCATTGGCTGCACCTGGCCCCCTGCTTTGTTCAAGGAATTTGCCAAATCTGTCTAAGGGTTCATTTAAACTATAAGGCCCCAATTGTCCCACAAGATGGACAGTTCACTTCAATACCATACATGCTTTGCTAAATTCAGAATCCAATTATCTGAAAGAGTATAAAAATAGGCCAGTGAAATGCTGTCGTCAATGACAATCAATTTGGCATAAAAGCCCAGCATGTGCTCAGCTACAGCATCCTTTTTGCTTTCAGATTATTTCACGAGCTTCTGAGAGAGTCACTGAGGGTTTCTCCAACCGGTCTACACAGAGAGAGATCGAGAAGCAGCTTCTCCCGGTCCAGAGCGCGTATACGGAGTGGCAGACGGTCGAGCTGGGTTCTTCTCCCTTGCCTGGCGTCCATTGGGTCCGGTCCTCCAAGAGCGGTTTGTATAAGGAAGGAAGTTTCCTAAAAGAGCAACACGGTCATGCACCGTGTCTTTTTCAAGATGTCGCTCCGACCGTGTATTTCTGGATGTGGTGGTTCCCTGTCCCCGGATGATGGGAACGAGCACTGCGTTGCATGTCTGAGGGTCCAGCATGTTAATGCAGTGCTCGCAGGCAGTGCGTGCCGTCATTGCAATGTCATGTCTGTTGCGCAGCTAAGATCACGGCTCGCCCCTGCTAAAGAGCGACCCACACCAGTTGGAGTGGGAGTAAATCTGCCACCCTTGGGCTCACGGACCTCTCGCTCCTCCACGCGCTCCATCCAAACTTAAGGAGAGAGAAGCGCTCCGTCCTAGGATGGTTGCCCTCTCACTTGATGACACAGAGGATCAGATGTCCATCGCTGCATCGGAGGATGGGCTGTCATTGTCTGATAAGGATGCGAACCCGCTCCCTCCACCCTGGTGAGCGCATCTGAAAGCAGACATGATGGCCGTGCTTTCCCGGGCTGCTTCGGACGTGGTTCTGGTGATGGTTTATTCCCCAGCCCCGCGGCTGGACTGACTAGATGGGTGTTATGTGGAGGATATAAGAAGGCAAGACCTTCTAAGCCTTCCGTCCCCTTCTTCCTGCAAGTGCACAGTAAGCTCATGCAGTCTTGTAGGGCACCTTTATCTGCCCGATCTGCATGTGCTTCCATCCTCACCATCCTTGGAGGATGGGCTGTCAATGTCTGATGAGGATTCGAACCCGCTCTCTTCCTCCGGGGTAATGAGCGTGGCGTCGAATTTAGAAGCAGACTTGGTGGGCGTGTTTTCCCAGGCTGCTTCGGCTGTAGGGCCTGGAGATGGTTTTTCCCCCAGCCCCACGGCCAGACTGACTAGAAGGGTGTTATGTGGAGGATGTAAGAAGGCAAGATCTTCTAAGCCTCCCATCCCCTTCTTCCTGGGAGTGCACAGTAAGCTCATGCAGTGCACTGTACGTGCCTCCGCTCTCACCATGCATGCTATGGCCACCTACCAGCGCTCCTCCCTGCAGCCCAGCTGCACAAGGATGGTTCCGACCCAGGACTGAGCATGAGCTTTGCACCGCAACCGACTATGCTCAGAAAAAATGCTATGCCTCCCAGCTCGCAGGATTGGAACACTTCGCCAGTGGCTCGCAAGGTGTGGGAGAACGATTTCCTTTCTCTCACACCCCCAGCCCCTCCTCTGGGTGCGAGACGAGAGTAAATTTCTCACGTCCTGCTCTCCTGTGGGACCCCAGCACTCTCCGGTTGAGCCCACCCACTCCTCGCTGCCCCACCGCTGGTACAGCAATGATCGTGCGAATGAAGCCACTTGCGAGGGCTCTGCCTGCCTGGTTAGCTTGGGCCAGCCCATCGCAGGTGGTTCATTTGCACAATCAGACTCGACTATGTGATTCAGTTTGCGAAACGGCCTCCCAAGTTCACGGGCATGTATTTTACCTGGGCCAGTCCTGGGTCTGCCCCTGTCTTGCGAGAAGAGATTGCTGTCCTCCTGGCCAAAGATGCAATCAAACCGGTCCCTCCAGCCGAGATGGAGAGCGGGTTTACAGCCCGTACTTCATCGTACCCAAAAAGAGCGGTGGGCTACAGCCAATCCTAGATCTGCTCATTTTGAACCGCTGCCTTCACAAGCTGCTGTTCAGAATGCTTATGCAGAAGCACATGCTCTAATGCGCTCGTCTTCGGGATTGGTCTGCAGCAGTAGACCTGAAGGACGTGTGCTTTCATGTCTCCATACATCCACGCCACCATCAGTTTCTGCGGTTTGCGTTTAAAGTCGAGTCTGGTAGTACAAGTCCTCCCCTTTGGGCTCTCTCTCCACGGGTTTTCACCAAGCTCATGGAGGGTGCCCCAGCACCCCATTAGCTCGCAGGCATCCGCATACTCAATTATCTCAGTGATTTCAGCACGCTCACTGGATTAATTGATTATGCAAAGAGACAGGGTGCTTCGGCACTTCGACCTATTGGGGCTTCAGTTCAACCGAGGGTTGGAGCTGGACTCAATCACCATGACAAGATGATGCTGATGCTGATCTGTCTGAGAGAGTTCGACAGAGAAACTCTGGTCCCACTGATATTATTTCAGAGGCTCCTGGAGGATATGGCATCCGTAGCCGCTGTCTCGCCACTCGGGTGCTCCATATGAGATCGCTTCAGCATTGGCTTCACAATCGGACAATTCAATTTGGCATTTTAACTGCCTGGAGCTGTTGGCAGTGTATCTCACACTGCGGCATTTTTTTAATCTGTGTTAGAAGGGAAACGTGCTGGTCAGGATGGACAGCACAGCGGCAATGGTGTATATCAACCACTCGGGAGGTATTCACAGTCGCCGCATGTCTCAGCTCGCTCACTGTCTGCTATCCTCCTTCAGTTGGCTGGAGCTAAGGCTGTTCTTTTCGCACTGAGGGGTTGGCATTACGCATTGGCGAGACGTGGATATTATTCTATCCTGTCCCCCTTTCATAACCCATTTGAAAATCTCTTTTAGGAGAGATCTTCTCGATCACTTGACTCAGTATCTTTATGATTTCTGTCCAGGCAGACAGCTTTGCTGGTCGCGTTGGCATCGGTGAAATGGGTGGGTATCTGGAGGCATTTTTGGTCAGCGAAATGTGCCAGCATTTTGGGCCAGCCCACTCTCACATTTTCCTGAGACCCCGGCCCACCTAGGTGCCCTAGGTTCCTACAGCGCTCATTAAACTATGTAGTAAACCTGCACGGCTGCTCACGGAGGAGGCAGACCCAGCCCTTTATTGCTGTGTCCTGTTTGCGCTTTGCGTATTATACGGACCATACTCAGAACTTTATCCTCTGAGCAGCTCCTTATCTGTTATGGTGATCGGCAGAAGGGAAGTGCCGGATCTAAACAGAGATTGGAACAGCCCACTGAACAGTGGATGCTACCTCCCTCGCTTATCAGAACCAGGGCGAACCGTGTCCCCCAGGAGTGAGAGCGTACTCCACTTGGAAAGCGCATCCTTTTGGGTGTTAGCACGTGGCACCTATCTAACAGACATTGTAGAGCTGCGGGCTGGGCGACATCTAATACGTTTGTGAGATTTTTTAATCTTTGAGTGAACTGATTTCCTCACGTGTGGTGGGGAACCCTGGTGAATGAGGAAATTCAATTAGGTGTTGTAAAACGCTTGCTGCGCCTTTCTCACAAACACAGAGATACGTGTGCTTCCTCACTTTGTCACATGAGTTCCCCACTTGGCGAACCTTGCAGAGTTCCTCTGTGGCCCCCAGCATCTGATTCAGTGAAGGAGTCTGGTTTTGGCCCGTTATGTTGTCGGCAGGCTGGCTGGTAAGCCCGCGTTCTGGGTATAGGTGCCTGATATGTGTGATCCCCACTGGCAATCCCATATGCTCACTCAGCCAGATGTAGTCCCCCCTCTTAGGTGGGCTTGTGTCTTCCCTCCCCTCTAACCATCTTCTCATATGAATACTCCCCCTTCTCAGGGCTAGTCCATATGCTATTTGTCACCAAGTCTTCCCCTCTAGGCAGCAGGTGGCCTCTGCAGCGTCCTCCCTAGAATTCCTAAAATTTTACTAGGTGTATTTTTACGACTCCCCGAAAAATATATCTAAACCAGAACAGGTAAGTAAGGGCCAGGGGACACATTGGAAGACTGCACCTCTGGTGATGCAGGTGCGCTCGTGCTGCTGCATGGTGCACCCCTCACCAGAGACATGGTAAGGTTCTTTTGTTGTGCCGTTTTCCATAGATTTCCTCAAAGTGGATGTTTTTCACATAGCATTAAAGCTCCCCTCCCAAAGGAGAATGCTCTGGTTACTAAGGTAACTTACAGTTTGACAGCTGTGCATGCTGACACCGCCAACTCATTGGCATTTCATTGGCCCATTTTTATACTCTTTTAGATGATTGGATTCTGACAAAATCCCCATAGTGGAAGTTTTCCACATAGCATTTCCGTTCCCCGAGGGTCACCTTAGTAACCAGAGTGCTTTTTTTTTATTTGATTGCCTTAAAGATTATTGAAGAATTGGAGAATCTAAACACATCTCTCTATTCGAGCATAGTCCATTGATGGTATGCTTACTGCTCTTGCTTATGTGAGGATGCTGCTGAAAATAAATTAATAAATTAAAAAATAAATTTTGTGTAAGGATGTGCCATAGAGCAGTGCCTTGAATCTATTTACATTAGTCATTATAAAACCCTTCTCTGATGACACAAATAAACAAGCATGAGAGTTGTCTGTTGTCTAATGATGGTCATGCTCATGTACAATCTTTGCATATACTGCACAAAATTTGGTCATGTCTACATCATGGCTTACCCTGCAGGTTGAGTATTTTCATTGGATTTGCACTTTATTTCATTTATTTATTTTTGTATGAACTCTTCTGGATTGGTTTTATGTCATGGAGGCACTGATAATAAATATGTAGTCTGCATTGTTATATTATTAATTCTATTAAATCATAACCCATACATCTGGCTTATTAGTTGACAGAATTCACCACAGCTAATTTTCACCCACATTTGGTGGGTGGTAATTTTAAACACTGCAATGATATGTGTTAATTTGTTGTGGTGACTTGTCCACTATTACTTGTTATTATTTGTTAATTAGGACATAGCTTAGGTCTTAGATATCTTACCTCTGGCAACAGTGTTTTCCTTCATGATGCCCTGAAGCATTACCTCTGATCCAGCAGTGACCAAAGCATCTTTAAGAGGGAGTTCAGACATTGGAGCCTCTGCTATGCTCTTTTCCACAGGTGTGTGGGAATCAACTGATGTGTCTTCTGGGAGAATCAGGTAACAATTGTTGCTCAAAGACCAATTGACAATACAAACAGTAAAAGCTTTTTTAGTTGTGCTTTTTTTTAGAGAGCTTGAGATCATCAGCTCAACAAACTTCAGCTGATAATAATAATGCACTTGTGATTAATGAAGTGCTTCTGACATCCTTTCAGAAACGGACAAATGCAAGAGTGAAGCGCGAAGTCATTATCATCACCTTTTGGAATATTATGAACTCTGAATAACGAATTTACTTTCTAACAATAAGTTAACAGTACATATGTGCTGGTGAAGATTAAAGATACAGATGAGAGGTTTGCACTGACTATATGTTTTGTTTGTTTTTAAAGCCAAATATGGCCTAAATGTATGTTGTGTGTAGGTTTTCTGTAATTAGTAACATTTTAAAGACTGTAAGGGGCTGTGTTGATATATGTTGCATTTATTTATTAATTACACCTACGTTACAGTAGGCTATATCACATTGATTATTGATCTGCAGTTTTAATAAAATTATGTTTATAAAAGGGGTTAGTAATGAACATTTACACTTAAGTATTTATGTGTATAAAGCATCTGTTTTGGGAGAAGTGCTTCTCATATGATATGTAAACGACCAGTACAGCTTTACTTTGACATTTCCTTGAGCAAGAATGATATAGACTACAACTTTCTCTCATACACCACACCTACCAAAAGGGTACCATTGGTACCCTTTGGCAGTGGAGACACAAGCCTTTGAAAGGTGACCCGTACAGAACCGTATTGTACTGTATTGTACTGTACCACTCAGTGGAAACGAGGCATTAACGAATGCATTAAAATATATCACAAAGACATGTGTGATGTTTGAATCTTAAAACAGTTTTCTTTTTAATTAATTAACAACAACTTTGAGTTAGTCTTTAAATTAGTTTTTCTGAATTAAAGAAATTAAGGGTCAGATCAAATTTGTGGTAAATCAGCATTATACCACAGAGGATGTTGATTGGATTTAACTTGTGTTAAACCAGAATATTATTTTAAACATTTTTTAAAATTAATTTACAGATGTTCATCTAACAAACTGAAAAGCTTAAGACTTATAACATTTGCCAAGCATTATTTATTCATTTATTTTCCTTTCGGCTTAGTCCCTTTATCAATCAGGGGTAGCCACAGCGGAATGAACTGCCAACTTATCCAGCACATGTTGTTTTTACACTGCGGATGCCCTTCCAGCTGCAACCCAACACTGGGAAACACCCTCACACTTTTGCACACACTCACAAATACTACAGACAATTTAGCTTATTCAATTCACCTATAACGCATGTCTTTGGATTGTGGGGGAAACCGGAGCACCCGGAGGAAACCCACGCAAACACGGAGAAAACATGCAAAAACCACACAGAAACGCCAACTGACCCAGTCGGGGCTCAAAGCAGCGACCTTCTTGCTGTGAGGCGATTGTGTACCCACTGCGCCACTGTGCAGTCCTGCTAGGCATTAGTTACTTCATATTTTACCCTATCTGGCCATTCATTCATTCATTCATTCATTTAAAGAAGTTGGAAGAAGTTAAGGAAGAACTTTTACCTCTGTTTTGTCTAGTTGTTTGTCCTTCCTTTTGGTCCCACTCTTCATCCACGGGCTTATTTTCAACCACAATAGTAGGTATGGTCATTTTAAATGGCGCTGGGAGTGTGGAAATTGATTCTAATAATCTTGGAGGCTTTTGTGGGGCTTGCACCAAACCATCTTGCACCATAGGTTGGGCAGTTGATTTTGGCCATTTCCTGGACACATTTGTCCTTGGCAACATTGGTGAACATTGCCCTGGTGTGAAACTGACCTTTTCATTGAGGACTTGCCTATCTAACAACCGTGTGGGCTTAGAATTTTTCCACTGGTTTTCATTCATTTCAGGGGGAAATTCATTTTCAGGCTGTTTTGTTTTCTCTGCCAGGTTATTTTTTGGTAATTGGGAAGATTGCTCCTTTGGCAGGGTTGTCCATCTTTCCTTAGCATCTGGTACAACTTTTAAATTAGTGAAATTCTTTCCAGTTTCTTCAGTCTTCTGAATTACCTGGGTTGGAACTGACTCTGTGCTGACACTGGACTGCTTGTCGGTCTGGGTGAGCTGCTCCATTGAAAAGGCTTTTTTGATGTTAGACTTTCCAACTAGTTTCTTTATTCTGTGAAGCTCTTCTGAGAGCTTACTCTGAAAATTTTTCTGTACATAAGTTGACTGTTCCTCTAGAGAGGATGCTTTCTGCTTGAAGAAAGACCTCTTGAGTGCTACATCACTCTTGGTGTTGTCTTGAAATTTCCCTGCCTTACACTTCCCATCCTTAGAATTGCAAGTTGATGTTCGATTGAAGTTCCATGATAATCTTGAAGACACCTTTGGCATGTTACTGCTGTGGCTTTGTTCTTCAAATGCTCTCACTCTCTCTAAAATTTTGGAACTTGCTTGTGACACTTTGGGAGTTTGGATAGAGGATGGATCTTGTGAACCACCGCTCTGATGTGAAGCTGTGATTTTTGAAGATATAATAGGGACCTCAGCTCCATTCATAGCTGTTTTGGTGCCTTTAATCTTTGTTGCTGTTGAGTCTACTGTTGCTTCTACTTCGCTTTGGGTAATGGAGCCTTGAGCGTTGTGAGGTGGCTGGGTTTGAACAAATGGTGAGGCTTCCCTTGTTTTAAAATCCAATTGGCCCCTGAAATGAGGGTGATTGTGGAAAATGTTGTGTTATGACAGAAAATAAAAATAGAAAAAATGGGTGCACAGATTTGCTACTCATGCGTTTTTTAAGTAAAAGCATATTTAAGTAAAAAAAAAACAAATCATGCATTGAAAAACACATCAATTGGTGAAATATTGCAAATGTGGGAGCTGAATAAATGTAACAGATTGCAATTAGAAAACAAAATAAGTCACACCTAAAGCAATACAAATGTGTTTGATAGAAAAGACTTGGCACAGAACATCACAGCTTATCAAAACATGATGCAGGTGGAGTCAAAGTAAAGTAGAAATAAAAATAAGTACATAAACATGACATCACTTACATAAAATGTAACAGTAAATGAATATAAGGCAATGAAGATGTTCTAAAATGTTTGTTGTGACGTATTTAAAGCTAAATGTAATACATTTGTTCTTCTTAATTCAAGCCATTTTGTTCCTTGTCATATCCAGACATGTCAGCAACACTCATTCTTGAACGCTATAAATGGAAAAGGCCCTTCTTCTATAGAGGCTCAAAACACTGCCATAGTAGTCACTTGCTAAGGACATACTCTCCTCTGACCCCACTGCCACGTAGTACACACTTATTTGTGAGGCTCGCACAAGAGCTTCAATCCCCAGGTGTCGGACTGGAGGGCTCTCAACACACCCAGCATTTGCTTGCCTGCCAGGTGACAAAGGATCCTGAAGACCAGGAGCTCTAGAGCCCAGGGCTCGCATCTCCCTCTCCACTACTAGTCCATCAGATGGAATATGGGAAAGCATTGCTCTCCCCCTCCCTGAAAATACATAATAATCTGTTATAATATAAAAGTGTTAAAGTCCCCTGAAATAAAAAAATATTTTTATGGGTGGTCAGAAATAACATGAAGTCAGAAATAACAGACAGAAATAGCCCCCTTGTTTATGTTTTCCCCATTTTCTGTTTAACGGAGAGATTTTTTTAACACATTTCTAAACATAATACTTTTAATAACTTATCTCTAAAAACTGATTTATTTGATCTTTTCCATGATAACAGTAAATAATATTTTACTAGATATTTTTCAAGACACTTCTATACAGCTTAAAGTGACATTTAATGGCTTTACTAGGTAAATTAGGTTAACTAGGCAGGTTAGGGTAATTTAGGCAAGTTATTGTATAATGATGGTTTGTTCTGTAGACAATCACCAAAAAAGTTAGCTTAAAGGGGCTAATAATGTTGACCTTAAAATGGTTCTTAAAAAAGTAAAAACTGCTTTGGTAGTCAAAATAAAGCCAAAATAAAACAAATAAGACTTTTTCAGAAAGAAAAAAATATTATCAGACATATATGTGTGTATAAAAAGGTGTAAATATATATATATATATATATATATATACACCTTTTTGTCGAGGTAACACTCGAGTGGCATAAGCTAGTGGCAACAAAATAGCATGGAAGGAATAATAATTCACGAGTCAGCATGGACTACAAAACAATTGTACACAGTTCAATTGCCCTGAATGCTGTATTTTGAAGCAGATAGATGGTTGGACAGACTCAGCCTTGCAGTAATAGACTGTGGCTGTCAACAACTCTAGCTGATAATATAAACCAAACACTCTTAGCTTTTTTTTAAAAGATCTATTTCAAGAGGACTTTAAAAACCTTTTTCCGGGCATTATTTACATAAGCTGATAAATTAACACATTAATGACTACAGTCTCAATAGCACAATATTACATTTATGGTTTGCAGTTACATTTTATATTTTTCTTGGAACAATGTTTCAGAAAATCTCCATTTGTAAATAATTTGGCTAGGGAAGTGTTTTGTGCTCCATTGTGAAATATGGAATATTGGTGTTACAAATGGAATATTACTGACAAGAGGGAAAATCTGTCAAGATGTTCTTACCCGTGGGTTGGCTGTTGATTGCTTCCCCCTGGGGAGGCATGAATTGTTCCTTCATCTCCATGGAGACCTGAGGCTCCGCACTTTCATCCTCGGTACTGTTTGAGTCTGAAGGAGTTGAGAATGAGTTGAATATATTATTATTCTATTTATATTTAATATATATACTCCAACTGATGGATATGATATATATAGTTGAAATCAGAATTAGCCCTCCTTTTCCCTATTTTCTGTTTAAGTAATAGAAGACTTGTTCAACACATTTCTAAACATAATAGTTTTAAAACTAATATCTAATAACTGATTTCTTTTATTTTTGTCATGATGACAGTACATAATATCTTGCTAGATATTTTTCAAGATACTAGTATTCAACCTAAATATATATTAAACAAATACTAGTGTTTTTGTTTTAACCATATTATATAATATGTTACTAATTGCATGATTGCAATCCCATTCAAGAGCCCAGTTGCAAAAGATGAGGATTTTAGTAATGGATAACAACAATTACCATTGCTTTGCTTCCTGCACAAGCGAAAAACTTCACTTCCATAACGGCAGCAAGCAGAGGTGGACAAGAAAAGACTGTTACTATAGAAACCAGTGTCTGCAGACATGCACTTGTGTGGGAGCATATACATAACACACACACACACACACACACACACACACACACACACACACACACAGACACACGCGCACGCACGCACACACACCTACAGGCTAAATATTATCATTGAAGAGGCTTAATCTGTATGCCACTTAATTTCTTAGAAATAACAAACATAATATAAAACAATAAATACATTAGTGTCTACATGTAGTGTCTTAGCAGCTACTCTGTTTACAAATCTCTGCAAAAAATATTCTGCAAAACATAAATTCTGTAAAATTATGTTTTACTTCCTACAAAACAGGTTTGCCCTTTTAGACAATTTTGCCAGAAGCAAAACACACCATGAGTGAATCTCCCAAACGTCCAGCTAGAATGCCCAGCTCTCTGGAAAGACAAAGAATAAAACTGTCTGTTAATTTTGGAAGCACAAAATAGTCCAGATTTTTTTAAGCCTGCTTGATTTATAAATTTTGTAATTTTTTTTTTGCCGGTGATGTAAATTTTTTGATTATTCTTCCACAACATACAGTTTAAGGGTGATGGTAACACCAAAATTGTTCAAAGGATCTTATATCCTATTTCATAATCTTACCTTTTCCTTTTTGTTCTCATGCTTGCTTGCTAGCGAGCAACTGGGTTTTGAAGCTACTCCTAAGGACATCTCTTCATGTTTATTTTCTCACTGCCTGATCGTTTTATTACTCTCCAAATAACTGAAAAATTATCCTTCCTCTTAATGAAATAACATCACCAATTGTCCTCAGTGACACTGGCTCTGTTGGTTTCAAAGTCCATTCCTCAGGCTGTACATACGCAGCAAACTGTTTCACAGCTGGGCAAATATCTTTAAAAAAAGAAACTATAACAACTATCACCTATCCTAGAAACATAATTAGTGAAATTAGCCAATTACAAGAAAACTCTCTGATCAAATATACTTTCCCAAGCCCACGTCTCGGGATAGAATGCTTCAACTCACCTGGAATCTTTTCTTTGACCAGATTTTCTTCATGACCTCAGATGAACTTCCTTCAATCTCCAACTGAATCTCCCTTTTAGAATAAACAATAAAGCCAACTGCCGTGTTTCTGTGGAGAATACCAGCTGTCTATTTCTGATCTGAATCCTGTATATTACTGCTTCCTGTGTGCATGTCTTATAGTTTTAGTTGTGCAGTTGCCAGAGCTTTTACCTCATGACGAATGTACCAAAATCCATAATTATACAAAAAGCAATAGAAACAGTAAAAAAAACCTAACACGATCCTTTAGATTTCAGAGTTTTGACATAAGAAAAACATTCCTTAATAAACAACAAAATCCATTTTCCAAATCCAAATCCATCTTTCGCATCCCCCAAGCTTAAACGACAAACATGTGATCTTCCAAGTGAATTCCAAGTGATAAGATATTCCAAGTCACAGCAGGTGGTGGAGGTCAGATGGATCCTGGTCACAACAGAAGGGATGAAAAATCCCTTTTACAGACACCCACTTGCATTCTCTCAATCCCTTTTGGAGATAAAGAAACGGGGGAGTGGTAGAGAGACAGACTAAAAGGCTAAACAAAGAACAAGCAATAGCCAATAACAGGCAGTTTGTAGTGCAATTAAGCAAAAACAACATTTTCAGCAGGCTTAGTGTGCTCTATCTTTTTCACTCTCATCTTATTCTTTGTCTCTGGTGCTGGTGTGAAGAGAGAGACTTGGTCTCAGCGCAAAGCATCAATTATATATTCTGTCAGGCTGTGGTGACGTCACGCTACTCCCATGTCGATGGTGATGCTTCTGGAATGAGAAAGAGGGAAAGCTGGCACAGAGCAATAACTTTCCCATGTCTTGCTACAATGACCTAATTGCATAGATCATTAAGTGTATGCAATGAAAACATGTATATGCTTAATTTTATCCTACCTAAACCTAACATTATGTGCACTGCGTGGAGTATCTTATTCAACCACTAACTTGCACCAAGGCATCAATAAAACCACAGAGTATAAAATAATGTTAGAGATTGATTATTTTTTCTTCATAAACAAATCAGACATATTTCTCTATTTGTTTTGCAACTTAATTCTTATTTTTTTATTGTAATTTGTAACATTTTATTTCAGTAAAACTTTAAGTTGGTAGCTTAAAGTTTAAATTATTTTGCAAATTATGCTGAGCCAGATGCACACATATGACGCAAAATTACAGCAGAAACCCCACAAATGTAAAATGGTGCACAATGAAAATGCAGGTAAATCAATGATAGTAAGAAGAAAAGGCAGCCATGAATAGGACACCATAGATACAGCTAGAGAGTTTTGTTTGTTTGCTGAGTATGTAAAGTGGCCTTGATGAGCTGGACAACAAAGAACAGGCATGTGTGATATATTGTCTGGTAAGAGACAGTGGAAAGTGGGAGGAGGCTGAGAGTCAGGCAAAGGCGAATCATGGCTGGTGGAAAGAGATCTGGGCATACAGTATTAAGCTCTCCTGACAATGCGCAAATTAAAGAACACAGACTAAGCAATCTGAATTCCATAATGACTACAGTGATCTACCCAGGGCAGCGCAAATAAAAAATTTAAGCTGAAAGCAGCGATTATGGGGCCAAGCACTACAGAGGCAAAATGATGAGCAAGCAAGTGAGGCTCAAACCAGCTGCAAAAAATAATATGGACATTTAGAGACACAATGGTCGAAAAACTATAAATACAATCATTGCCTTTAATGTGACATAATTGTTTATTACTTTTGGCAAAAAAATAATCAAAAAATAACATCAAATTTACCTAAAGTAATGAATGTGGTGAAAATTAAGCCCATCAAACTGACAATTTTCAAAATTGCCTTAAAATGCCCAGCATAGAGAAATTGCACATCATTCTACTCAGTATGTTGCTCTAAATCTAAAGAGAATTACATTATTTTGGCCAAACTATTCAGAAGTTCATTCATTCTTTTATTTTCTTTTCGGCTTAGTCCCTTAATCAGGGGTTGCCCCAGTGGAATCAACCACCAACTTATCCAGCATATGTTTTACGCAGCGGATGCCTCTCCAGCTGAAACCTAACACTGGGAAACACCCATACACAGTCTTTCACATACATACACTATGGCCAATTTAGCTTATTCAATTCACCTGTACCAAATGTCTTTGGACTGTGGGGGAAACCGGGGCACCCAGAGGAAACCCACGCCAACACAGGGAGAACATGCAAACTCCACACATAATGCGGTGCTCGCGGGCAGTGCATGCCATCACTGTGATGGCATGTCTGTTGCACAGCTAAGATTGCCACTCGCTCTTGCAAAAGGTTGAACCACCCCTGTTGTCACCCACATGCCGGTTGGCAGTCGAGCAGATCTGAGGGTTACAGTGGGGGTCAATCCTCCACCCTCATGCTTGCGGAACTTCCACTACTCAGCGCGCTCCATCCAAGTTTCAAGTGAGAGAATCACTCCATCCTCTCGGATGGTCGCTCTTTCACTCGATGACACAGAGGACCAGATCGGTCCTGTGTCATCGGCTGTGCCTTGGCTGTGCCTAGGCAAGGTGTGATTTATTCCTGAGAGCACCTGTTGTCTCTACAAAGACATGCAGGACAGATGAATATTGAAACGATAAAACTGGATTGCCCCAAAGATTTAAACGGACAAGGTTGAAGAAACGGGGATCGAAAGGAGGTATTAGGACCAGGTTAAGGAAGTGAGGGTTGTGTTTCCCTCTTCCCATAATAACCTTGATAAATGTGCGGTCGCTAAATAATAATCTGGAAGAACTGACTGCTAGGGTAAAAGTTAAAAATGACTTTAAAATGAGTAACCTTATTTGTTTAACAGAGACATGGCTGAAAGACGAGACTGAAGTTGTGCTACCTGGTTAAATCACGTTAACAGCTGACCGGGACAAACATGCCTCAAATAAATCAATCAGGGGAGATATGTGTGTCTTTATGGACAAAAAATGGGCAACACAATTTCACATCCATGAGAAAGTGTGCACTCCCAATTATGAACTGCTTTCTGTATCCTTCAGACCTTTTTATCTCCCATGGGAATTTGGACAGATCACTATAATTTTGGTTTATATACCAGGACCCAAATACGAGAATGCCACGGCTCGGATAAGTGAGAGTTATAACAACGCACTCACATGTTCAGTGGATCAGCCCATTTTCCTTCTTGGGGATTTTAATAACTGTGAACTCTCCTGTCATTTACCAACGGTAAAACAGTACATATGCTGCCCCACACATCTTTCAAGGATTTTAGATAAGTGTTACGGTAATATACCTAATGCTTATAAGGCAGTGCCACACCCTCTAATGGGTAAGTCAGACCATAATGTTATTTATTTGTTGACCAATTACAAAACTAAACTAGAACAAAAGAAGCGTAAGAGTAAGAGAAGTGGCGATTTGGTCTGAGGACTGTAAAGAGAGACTGAGAAACTGTTATGAGAATACAGATTGGGACAATTTCTTTTATAATTGTGTAAATGCAAATGAGTTAACAGAAACAATAACATCTTACATTACTTTCTGTGAGAATAATGTTGTACAAACAAAAACTGTTAAAATGTACCCTAACAACAAGGTTTGGGTTTCACATGAAATGAAGAAATGTCTAATGGAGAGAAGGGTGGCTTTTGCACGAGGTAATATGGTCCTTTTTTAAAGATAAAAGACATGAACTTAGATAAATTACTAAAAAATCTAGACAACAATATAGAGATAAAATGGAGAAACAGTTTGTCACTGGTGATGCTCGTAAAGCGTGGAGCAGTCTAAATAATATGATGGGCAGGGAGACTCTGAAGCAACACTGCTTACTTACAAATTCTCTTTCATTTGCAAATGAATTGAATAATTTTTATAGTAGGTTTGATAAAACTACACATGAAGCCAAGTTTGACCAAGTGCTTAACCATGTAGGAAATAATATTACTTGTACAGAAGAAGAGATAGCTGGTAGTCTTGCACATGTTAACTCTTATAAGGCACCTGGCCAAGACGGTCTTAGAGGGCGGGCAATTGCAGGGTGCATTTACCAACTGAAAGGGTTTTTTTTACTAGATTATTTCAGATCTTGCTTGATACGCACACTGCTCCACTTTCTTGGAAAAAAATAACAATTACTCTTATTCCTAAGAAATGCAAACCTGTATTACCAAATGATTTTAGATCTATTGCCCTCTCTTGTCTTCTAAGCCTCCCGTCCCCTTCTTCCCGGAGGTACACAGTGAGCTCACACAGAGCTGAAGAGTACTCTTCTCTGCCCGATCTGCCTATGCTTCTGCTCTCACCACCCTTGACGGTGGAGCAGCCAGGGGGTACGAGTTGATTTTCCAGGTCAAGCTCACCATTGCGGTCAATCTTTGGACACCATCAAACAGTGTTTCAACACCAGACTGCTGGCCTCACGACTAGTTGTGACAGCCTGAACACAGTCAGTCTGGGACGCTATGCCTTACTATGCCTTGTCAGAACGCGGACTCTCTTCTCTCACACTCCCAGCCCCCCTCAGGACCCTGGGAGATAGGTGAGAGTGAATCTTTTGCCTCCTACTCTTCCTCAGGACTTCACGGCTCCCGGGGTGGGCTCTGCTATTCCGTGCTGCCACATTGCTGGTGTGTCGTTAGTCGTGCCGATGATGCCCCTTGAATGAGCTCTGCCAGCCTGGTTAGAGCTGCCCAGCGCGTCACAATGACTCATTCACACGATCAGACTTGGCTACGCAATTCAGTTTGCCAAACAGCCTCCCAAGTTCATAGGTGTGTATTTCACCTGGGTCAGTCCTGTGTCTGCCCCTGTCTTGTGTGAGGAGAAGGACGCAATCGAGCCGGTCCCTCCAGCCAAGATGAGGAGCGGTTTTTTTTAGCCCGTAGTTCATTGTACCCATTGTGTGGGTTACAGCCAATCTTAGATCAGCGCATTATGAACCACTGCCTTCACAAGCTGCCGTTCAGAATGCTCACGCAGAGGTGCATCCTTTGGTGTGACTGTCCTCAGGATTGCAGCAATAGACCTGAAGCACGTGTATTTACATGTCTCCATTTTTTCACGCCACTGCCAGTTTCTGTAATTTGCATTGGAGGGGCAAGCATGGCAGCACAATGTTTTCCCTTTCGGGCTCTCTCTGTCTCTATGAGTATTCACCAAGCTCGCTGAGGGTGCCTTAGCACTTTTCGTGGCCATCTGCATACACAATTATCTTGATGATTGGCTTATTATAGCTCCCTCACGGGATCCATTGGTTAGGCACAGGGACAGGGTGCTCCGGCACCTTGACCTGTTGGGGTTTTGGGTCAACCAAGAAAAGAACAAGCTCACCCCACATGCAGAGCATTTCTTTTTGTGGGTTGGAGCTGGACTCGATCACCATGACAGCACGCCTCTCTAGAGAGCACACCGAGCTGGCCTGTCTAAAAGAGTTTGACAGGAAAACTGTGGTCCCACTGAAATAATTCCAGAGGCTACTGAGGCATATGGCATCCACAGCTGCTGTCACACCACTTGGATTGCTCCATTTGAAATCGCTTCAGCATTGACTTCACGATCGTGTCCCCAGGCATGCATGGAAATTGGGCACGCATTGGGTGGCTGTCAATCTGCTGTGTCGCCGTGCTCTCAGCCATTGGACGGACTCTGCGTTTTTACAGGCCGGTGTGAAGAAGAACACACTTGTTCTAGAAGTGTCCAAGCATGTAGTCATTTTCACGGATGCTTCCGGTACGGCCTGGAGGGCCATGTGATGCAGGCATGCAGCTGCGGGTCTATGGAAAGGAAACTGGTTGCATTGTTGTATTAATTGCCTGGAGCTTTTGGCAGTGTATCTTGCTCTACACCGTTTTTTTTACCAGTGTTAGAAACACGGGGAAACACGTGCTGGTCAGGACGGACAACATGGCAACAGTGGTGTATATCAACCGCATGGGGGGTATCTGCTCTCACCGCATGTCTCAGCTTGCTGTGCAGACGATGTGCTCTCACGACAGCTTCCATGCCCAGGAAAATGGAGGCTCCACCACGAATCTGTCCAGCTGATATGGGCGCACTTCGGAGAAGCCCAGGTAACCCTAACTGCTTCTGCCAAGAGCACCAATTGCCGGTGGTTTTATTCCCTGACCGGGCCCTCCTCGGCATGGATGCACTGGCTCACAGCTGGCCTTGCAGTATGTGCAAATACACGTTACCCCCAGAGAGCCTGCTTGCACAGATACTGTGCAAAGTCAGGGAGAATGAGGAGCAATTTTTGCTAGTTGCACCATTCTAACCCAACTGCATCTAGATTTCAAAACTGGCAGATCCATCTGAGGAAGGACTTTCTTTTCTAGGGACAGGGCATCATCTGGCACCCACATCCAGATCTCTGGAACCATCACGTGTGGTCCATAGATGGAGCATGAAAGACTTAGGTGACCTACTGGCTGCGGTGGTTAATACAATCACTCAGGCTAGAGCACCTTCTACGAGGCATGCCTACGCCCTGAAATGGAGTCTATTCACTGAAAGGTGCGCTTCTCACAGTGTTTTGCTTTCTTTTTTTCAGGATAGGTTGGAGTGGAGGCTGTCATTCTCCACACTGAAGGTTTACGTTGCTGCCATTTCCACTCATCATGTAGTGATGTAGAGCTCTTTTCCTTGGCTCTCGACGAAGGCGGTCAAACTTTTTCCCTCTCCGTCCCTTATCTTTCCTGGCTGGCTCTTCTTGTCTCGTCTTATTCTATCTCTGAGGCTCTCCGTGTCCTGCTATCCAAATGAAAAAGGTATTATGGATCTGATCAACTGGTCTCTGAATGCGATTGACACCATCTTTTCGACGAGAAGTTTGGGCTCGGGAGAGCCCACTTGTCCTGTCGGAACGTTTGCAGCTGGATACGTGATAGATGGGTGGGAGAAGTGGCACGTCGTGTGCCTGGCTGCTCTGTTTCTGGAGGATATTGAAGATATCTACCTATTCTGAACTTTGATAACAGGGTTTCTGCTGATGGGCTTATGCGGGGCCCTGGGGTATCGATGATTGATGAAAGCGGTCAGTGCTGCTCAAAACCCCATTAAGCTGGCCGGCTTGATTGAAACTATAATGGGCAGATATGCTGCTAATCAGACTGCTTTATTAGACTGCAAATTGGAAAACATCGGGGTGAAATTAGCGGCTTTGCAACAAGATTTGGCCAGGACTGGAGACAGGTGACGGACATTAAATATCTGTGAAATTGGCGGATATTGACCTAAATTTGAAATACTTTCTTCCCTTTCGGCTCCCAGTGTTTTTCCAGCCAGACAACCTCGGCTGGAGAAAAACAACTTCTCCCGGATAGCAAGATAAGAAGACGCTCTGAAATTCCTGCTCCCTGTCAAGGACACCTGTTGGACTCTACAGGCTTACACACACACATATACACAGCTACAGATAGACTTTCACTACCTAACCCTTCATCTTACGCCTTCGTGTGCTTTTATCCACTGGAGGGAGTAGGCGGGTCTGTGACCAGCGCCTCCATGGCTGCAGGAATCGACGGCTGCCTGCCCTTGCCGGACTATATCCACACTCCCTTTCCCATCCCGTTGCGATGTATGTCATGTCTATGTGTTTTATGTGCTTGACTGCTGGGGCTTTTTTAAACTCCCTGATCTCACACTGCTCTAACTCAAGAGCAAGGTGAGAGGGAGTTTTTTTCGCCTCTCTTTCCTGAATTGTATCTTACTTCCTTTTTCTAAATGCTACCTCTCGTTGACCTATCTTCCTCTGAAATGTGATGTTTGTGTATGGTCAGGGGGGTCCAATTTCACTATATGTCAGTGTATGTGAATACATGGAGGTATATGTGACAAATAAAGGCTTGATTGGTGGATTGCAGCACAGTGGAAAGGCATAACCTGTGGGTGGGAAGGTGATTAAATCCATCCCGCCCCTCTCTCATGCCCTCTCAAGCCTCTGTAGTGCTCATGAGCCTACGCGGAGATCCCTTTGAACCACTCAAATCAGTATACGTGAGATTTCTGCTGGTTGCATTGGCATCAATCAAGAGGGTCGGGGACCTGGAGGGATTTTCAGTCAGTGATTCATGCCTGGAATTCAGGCCAGCATACTCTCACGTTATCCTGAGACCCCGGTCTGGATATGTGCTCAAGGTTCTTATCACACCCCTTAGAGACCAGATATTGAGCCTGCAAGTGCTGCCCACGGAGGAGTAAGACCCAGCCTTTCTCTCTAATACAGAGATACGTGTGCCTTTTTCACTCTGCCTAGTTGAATTCCCCATTTGGCGAACCCTACAGAGTTCCTCTGAGCCCTCCAGCATACAACTCAGTGGAGAAGTTGGGTGTCTGGCCCATTACGTGTTTGCATGCCTGCTCAGTCAGCCGGCATTCTGGGTTTAGGTGCCTGCTATGCACGATCTCAAGTAAGAAAATTTTATTGGCCAGTTTAATTACTTTTCAGAATGATTAGCTTTATGACAAAATCCCTAAAATGAAAGTTTTCCACATAGCATTTCTTCCCTGCACCCCCCCCCCCCCCCCCCCCCCCCTCTGGGAACAAAGGTTATGTTTTAACATTTTTGTTTTTCAGCCACTAAAAACGTCTGCCAAAGATTGACTGTTTTTACCTTTTACAGCATTGATATAGTCAGTTAAATAGACCTAAGCTATCATTTAGTTCTTCAAGCAATAAAACAAGATCAAAATCCATTTAAACAAAATTTAAACAAGTGATGTACATGAGGAGCAGCGAAAGGTTATGAAAAGTTAGTGTAACTCGTTGTCTTTGTAAGTGTAATGTAAAAACATGACAGGACATTTCTGTTTTAGCACTCTTTTTTTTCCAGATTTTTATTTAGTTGAATAACAAAACTTAAGTAAATAGTGCTTTTTTACCTAGCCTGCTTTACTGATGTTAAGCTGGTTTTATATTTGCACATTGGTTCATTTTTGAACAATGACAACCTGTGACACAGAACCTATATTGTTTATCACACTACTTTAAATATTCGATCTGAAATCGCATGGCTGAAAAAGTAGGACTTTGTTGCAAAGTTTCAGCTTTGGAGAAATGCTTGTTTTATTTGCTTATGTTGAACAAAGTGCAGAGTCCAGCAATCATGATTGTATGCATGAAATATTGCACATGATGATATAATTTGCTTGCTACACAACTGAAAACATGCTAGATATAACAGTTTTTTCAAAAAGTTTTCTTCTTATTTTTTTTTTACATTTTGAATTGTAGTATAATTAAGTTTTCTAACTGGTGATTGGGTGACATTGTCTAGTGTTTTAAGATTGTCTATGGTCAAAGCTACTTTACAAGGACGAACAGGAAAGGGATACAATTATGTCTGGTAGTATGGAGTGTAATAATAGTTCACTTTTTTTGTAGTTCTACTTAGTTCAAACAAATGTCACTGTTGAAGGATAATCCACTGAAGAGCAGATCCACTGACCCCAAGCAAGCTAAAGGCAACAATGGCAAGGAAGCAAAACTTCACCCATAGTTAGAAATAGAGAGTAAACTTTGGAACCAGAGAACCAGTTCATAGCTACAGAACAGATATTAGCAACTTTTCCTGGAGGGCCACTGTCCTGCAGAGTTTTGGTCCAACACTAATCAAACACATCTAAACAAGCTAATCAGTGTCTTCAAGATATTAAAGACATCAGTGGCCTTAAGAACCATGATTGTTTTTCATGATAATGTGTAGGTCCAAGTAGGCCCAGCATTTCTCATTTCCTTCCAGAAGAACAACTATCTCTACATTACCAATCAGGCCTGTATGATAGAGTGGCCAAACTACATTACAGCCTACATGGAGTTTGCCAAAAGATATCTAATAGACTCTTAGAACAACTACTGTATAATTCTATTGAGAAAAAAGTATATTTTCTGATGAAACAAAGATTAAAATATTTGTCCCAAATGTCAAGTGACATGTCAGGAGGAAAACAGGCACCACTCATCACCTGGCCAATCCCCTTCCTACTATAAAACATGGTTGAGAAAGAATCAGTATGTAGAAACTAGGAGACTAGTCAGAATAAAAAGATGAATGCCACAATGTACAAGAACATATTTCTTTCCTCAGGACAATGACCCTAAGCACACAGCTAAGATAGCAAAGGGGTCACTATGGGACAAATTTGTGAATGTCCTTAAGTGGCCAGACCACTTGTGCCCACACCTAAATCAGATTTGAATATCTAGTGCCAAATATTGTAAATAAACCTGGATTTCTAGTGTCTTGAGTGTTTATATGGTTGTCTGAATGAAATAAGATTGTAATTATGACATCATAACTGAAAAAAGAAGTAAATGTAAAAACTGCATTCCAGTTCATTAGGTTAACCTGTATCGCAAGTCTCCCAGTCTACAAATCTTGATTGTTTCTTCTACTTTATTTGGTTTCTTGACCAAACTGCAATTCCCGGCAGAGGACAGCATTTGACATTCCAACTGGTTTGTATGAGTATCTAGTAATTATTAGGCAAATCAACAAATGGCATACATATACACTAATGCTTTACCAGTTTGTAGTTTTAGACCTAGTTGACATCTTAATCTTCCGCTGTTGTTTCAAGGTAATTTCCAGCATGTTTTGCAGATGTTGTCTCAATTGTAAAGAGGTCTGTGTACTCCTGAACTGTCAATTGTGGACTTTTGCCTCATTTCCATTGAGTGGTATGGTTTAGTTCAGTCAAGTACAGTACAGTTTGGTATAGGTAAACTTGATCAGGCTTGCTTTTCCACTGCCATACATTTTTTTTCTTTTTGTAGGCATGGTGTATGCCAAAATGTTGCCAAGTCAATGTCATTCTCACACAAAGAATAAAGCCATATGAGCCAATAAAGCCAAATAAAGATAGAAAGCGGTATTATTAACACTTTGCACATTTTAGATGCCCTCATCATCAACAATAGAGGACATACAGCAGAATGATTGGCTGTTTGTCACAAGAAGAGCTTGCTTTTACTGTATTATTAAGGTGTCATTAATTGACTCTATATTTAAAAATGGTGCCTCCTGCTTCCAAACCATACCACTTAGTGGAAACAGGCCATTAATCATGATTGATTATGCCACAAATTTAACAGCGACCCAGATAATGTTTCCTCAAACCTCTTTTATGTCTCTAACCTTGTATGGCCAGATTATCTGCACTGTGTTCTTTTTCAGGACATCCTGGGGTCCTAAATAAAACTGTACAAAGAAAAAAGTCTAAGCATTCATGTTCAGGCTAGCCCACAAGATCAGAGCACAGACTCGTCTGTCCTTGAGTTATTTTGAGGAATTAGTCTCAAACTCTCGACTCATCCATGAACACAATAGCCATCAGATAGTGGGTCCAGGCATGGTTCAGTTGGTCAGCCCTGGCCTGGTTGGAAGAGGTATGCCAGAGCACAGTTCGGTTGGGTTTTGGTGCGGTACACTTGTAGTGTTTTAGCACTAACTGAAAGACGTTAAGCAGAACTGAAGACGCAACGTCCCTTTTAAGGGACTATTTCATATGGATTTATTATTAATTCTTACCTTTCAATAAACGCAAACTGTCATAGTTTATTAAATATACAAACCCCTCACTACATGACAGCTGCCAACTGCAGCACAAGGACTTGTCAAAAGGCATGGATCAAATATTTGATTTGTGTGTCACTGCATCCCAACCGGCTAAAAACAACAGAACTAAAGCAATCGTCACTTTGCTGAGCAAGATCGCTTCTCTTCTGTTAAATTGAATAGTCGTATCATCGATGACGTAAGCATTCTCGGAATTGGAGGGGGGGTGGGACAACCATGCTTTGGCATGGTTCAAGGCAACTGTGCCCAGTGAGAGTATGCCCTTAATTGAGCGTAGAGAACGTGAGGGGCTGTAATACACCAGGAGCTCCCTAAAATACTGGGGAGTTAAGCCATTCAGAGCTTTGTAAGTAGTCAGTAAGATTTTTTTTATTTATTTATTATAACAATTCAAATGTATGCAATGTTCAATAGGGAGTATCAAATGCAATGCTAAAAGGACCGGAGTAATATGATCATATTTCTTAGTTTTGGAAAGCACTAAAGCAGCTGCATTTTAAACTAGCTGACGATTGATAATTAGGCCTACAGGGCAACCACCTAGTAACAAATTACAATAGTCTATTCTAGAGGTCATGAAAGTATGAATAAGATTTTTATTCATATGCCGAAGCTTGGAAACATTTTTAAAATGAGAAAATGCAGTTTTACAGATGCTTAAAATGTGGTCTTCAAATAACAGGTTGCTATCAAACCAATACAGCATCAATTCATCTTGGGAATGACAGATACAAGACCTACACAGTGCACAGAGGGATTTGGAGCCATTTTTCTTGCAGAACAGTGGCCAGGTAACTATGTGATGCTACTGTAGGAAAACGTTTCCTGACTTACCCCAAAGTGGCTCAATAATATTTTGATCTGGTGACTGTGCAAGCCATGGGAGATGTTAAACTTCACTTTCATCTTCATCAAACCACTCTGTCACTCTGTCTTGCTGTGTGTATTGGTGCATTATCATTCTGAAACATGACACTGCCTTCAGGATACATCATTTGAATCATTTGGTGCACATGGTGCTTCAGAATGGTTTGGAAGTTGTTGGCTGTGACACGTCCATATAGCTCAAGTATTGGGTCTTGGGAATGCCATGATATTGCAGCCCAAACCATCACTGCTTAACCCTAATGCTTCACTCTGGGCATGCACCAGTCTGGGTGGTATGATTCTTTAGCGCTTCTGTATACTGTAACTTTCTCAGAAGTGAAAACGGTGTGGACACATCAGAGAACAACACATGTTTCACATTCTCCACAGTTCAAGATTTTTTTTATTGCTGGCACTAGGGCTGCACGATTAATCATATTTTTTTATCATGATAATGATATTGGTGACCCACGATCAGTAAATAAATATTGTCACAATTTTACAGTACAAAGACCAAGTTGTTATTTTAATGGGCAGAGTTTAGGGATTGTACCACATCACAAGCAAGATGTGACTGTGTCTAGATTGCTAATGTTTTTTTTCGAGGAATGTGATGCTGATCATGTACTGTATGAGTCTTGTGCAAACTTTGCTCCTGTTCAGTCCAAACGCCCCAAGTTAACACAACAAATCTCATTAACCACCTTAAAAGCCATCACAAAGTGGCTGTGGTCAGCAGGACAATGAGCTCAGGAGAATTCGCTTTGCATTTTTCTATAAGCTTTACTAAACCCAAAAACATTTGTTTTCAAAATGAGCCATTTACCTGTCATGTTGACAGAAGACATACTCCTGACAGAAGGCTCCTGTCTCAAATTTTTTTGGAATGTGCAGATCTGACTGACAGCAAGACCCACTGGCAATGGGGTTTGCTGCCCAATCCAGTCCTCCAGTTCACAAAATGGCCACCTCCTGATCTTCTTGAATTCCCCGAATGGCCAGGGGTGCCAGATCCTCTTGAATCCTCTGAATGGCCAGGGACACCAGATTCTTTTGAATTCCCCGAATGGCCAGGGGCACCAGATCCTCTAGAGTTCCCGGAATCGCCAGGGGTGCCAGATCCTTCCGAGTTCCCAGAATGGTCAGAGCCACCTGCGGATTCTCACAAAAGGCCAGAGCCACCTTCGGAGTCCCACAAAATGGCTGGCAAAGCCATGTGACTTCCCAGAGCCGCCAGAGCCATGTGACTTCCCTGAGCCATGTGACTTCTCAGTACTCCTTGAACCCAAGCCTCCTGACCCACTGTGATTGAATGAACTGCCAGTGCATCCTAAACCTAAGCCTCCTCACCCACTAGGGGCTGAATGACCTGCCAGTGCCTCTTGAACCAAAGCCTCCTGACCCACTGTGGTTAATGACATGCCAGTGCCTCCTGAACCAAAGCCTCCTGACCCACTGTGGGTATATGACTCGTCTATGCCTGCTGAATCAAAGCACCCAGACATACCGCATCTCCACGTTCCAAGCCCTCTGCAGCTCCACGCTCCAGGTCCTCCGCAGCTCTACGCTCCATGCTCTCTCCAGCTCCATGCTCCAGGTCCTCCAAAGATCCACGCTTTAGATACACCTCCACTGCATAGTCCTGGCCCTCCATCCCTCCCCCTTATCCGCCTCCGCTCCCCCTCCCGCCTGAACTGTATTGGGAGCGTCTGGAATCCACTCCTTAGAGGGGGGGGGTATGTCACGATCACCAGCGATCTAGAACTAGAGATCGCTGGTAAATACACACACATTCACATGAACTACAAATCCGCCATGTTATGGACTACAAGCCTCAGTCATGCAACACACACACACACGCACAGCCAGTTCCAGATCCTGACTCATTACACTCGCACAGCTGAAACTGCTCACGGACTGATTTATGGACTATTTAAGCAGCACAGACACATACAATGTTGTTGAGACTTTTTATCTGTTTAAGTGACATAACAACGTGTTTCCTTTGTCTTGCTTTGCAGTTTTTTAAACTTGCCTTGTTTATTTGTGTATTCCTGTCTGCCGCCTGCCTTCTGACCATCTGCCTGTGTATTTGACTACGACTCTGGATTGCCCGTATACATCTGTTTGCCCCTGTTTTGATCATTGCTTACCTTACCTTGCTAATAAATCTGCATTTGGATCCGCACCCTTGTTGTCAATGTCACAATCCTGGCTACTGAAGACTCAGCCTCAAAATGGATCCATCGGGTATTAAAATCATTCGTCTTCGTTAGGAAGCACGTTCTGTCGAGGAGTACATGGAGGACTTCATTAATCTGGCACATCTAACAACAATGAGTAATTTATGCCTCATGATCTTTTTTCACGGTGGATTGTCTGAGCCCCTTTATTCCAACATGCCACAGCATAGCCCCCACTGGACTTTAGAATATTATATTGATCTGGCACTGCAACTTAGTGAGTCTCCCTTCACTGTAGGCAAGGTGGAGGAGACCCCTAAATTTTTTTTTTCACTGTAATGTTTTTTCTTTTTTTTTGGGGGGGGGGGGGGGTCAAAGGACAGCAAGACCCACTGGCAATGGGGCTTGCTGCCCATTCCAGTCCTCCAGTTCACAAAATGGCCACTTCCAGTCCTCCAGCTAACAAGATGGCTGCCTTCAGTTCACAAAATGGCCTCATCCAGTCCTCTAGCTCACAAGATGGCTGCCTCCAGTTCACAAAATGGCTGCCTCCAGTCCTTCAGCTCACAAGTAGGCACCACCAGTCCTCCAGCTCACAAAATGGTAAGCACCAGTCTGCCACTAGCTCACAAGATGGCTTCTTGTTCCAAGTCTGTTCCTGCCATATAGTTCCTGTTCTAGAAATGCTATCACCTGAGCCACCAGAATGGCCACCACCACCTGAGTTGCCAAAGCTGCTACCACCAACAGAGGGTCACTGCCAGAGCTGCGAGATCCTCCAGAGTTGCCAGATCCCCTTCCTGAGTCCCCAGAGAGGGCTCCATATCCTCCTGAATTCACTAAATGGTGGGTGCCAGATCCTCTTGAATTCCCTGAATGACCAGGGGCACCAGATCCTCTTGAATCCCCCGAATGACGGGCGCCAGATCCTCTTGAATCCCCCAAATGACCAGGGGCACCAGATCCTCTTGAATCCCCCGAAAGGCCAGGGGCGCAAGATCCTCTTGAGTCCCCCGAATGGCCAGGAGCGCCAGATCTTCTTGAATTCCCAGAATTGCCAGGGGCGCCAGATCCTCTTGAACCCCTCGAATGGCCAGGAGCACCAGATCTTCTTGAATTCCCCGAATGACCAGGGGCACCAGATCCTCTAGAGTTTCCGAAATCGCCAGGGGCGCCAGATCCTTCAGAGTTCCCAGAATGGCCAGAGCCGCCACCTGAGTCCCTCAAATGGCCAGAGCCACCTGCTGATTCTCACGAAAGCCAGAGCCACCTTCGGAGTCCCACAAAAGGCCAGAGCCGCCACCTGAGTTCTACAAATGGCTGGCCGAGCTGTGTGACTTCCCAGAGCTGCCAGAGCCATGTGACTTCCCTGAGCCGTGTGACTTCTCAGTACTCCTTGAACCCAAGCCTCCTGACCCACTGGGGTTGAATGAACTGCCAGTGACTCCTGAACCTAAGCCTCCTGACCCACTGTGATTGAATGAACTGCCAGTGCATCCTGAACCTAAGCCTCCTCACCCACTGGGGCTGAATGACTTGCCAGTGCCTCTTGAACCAAAGCCTCCTGACCCACTGTGGTTAAATGACATGCCAGTGCCTCCTGAACCAAAGCCTCCTGACCCACTGTGGGTATATGACTCGTCTATGCCTGCTGAATCAAAGCACCCAGACATACCGCAGCTCCACGTTCCAAGCCCTCTGCAGCTCCACGCTCCAGGTCCTCTGCAGCTCCACGCTCCAATCCCTCTGCAGCTTCACGCTCCAGGCCCTCTGCAGCTTCATGCTCTCTGCAGCTCCCTGCTCCAGGTCCTCAAAAGATCCACGCTTTAGGTACACCTGGCCCTCCATCCCTTCCCCTTATCTGCCTCATGGGGGGGGGGGGGGGTATGTCACGATCACCAGCGATCTACAACTAGAGATTGCTGGTAAATACACACACATTCACATGAACTACAAATCCGCCATGTTATGGACTACAACCCCCAGTCATGCAACACACACACACACAACTAGTTCCAGATCCTGACTCATTACACTCACACAGCTGAAACTGCTCACGGACTGATTTAAGGACTATTTAAGCTGCACAAACACACAATGTTGCTCAGTCTTGTTATCTGTTTAAGTGACATAACAACGTGTTTCCTTTGTCTTGCTTTACCGTGTTTTGATCCTCGCCTTGTTTATCTGTGTATTCCTGTCTGCCACCTGCCTTCTGACCATCTGCCTGTGTATTTGTGTACATCTGTTTGCCTCTGTGTTGACCATTGCTTACATGACTTTGCTAATAAACCTGCATTTGGATCCGCACCCTTTTTGTCAGTGTCACATCCCTGGTTACAACTGGACTGTAATAAATTCACAAAATACTAAATATATCTGCTGAGCTTGACTGGCTATTATAGGACTAATATTACTGCAGATAATTTCAGTTAATACATTTTTGGCAGTAGAGAGGCAGAGAGAAACTTGCACATGAGACTTATGTGCCACCGGATGGACACAAAACAAACTACAGTTAGAAAAACATTACTAATTATTTACAGATCATCACTATTCTGTGACATTCCAATCTTCTTGTTCAGTCTGACTTCACATACATAGCCTGTAGGTCCAAATATTTAGATGCTAGATGTTGAACGTCAAAATCACAATCACAATGTCAAACAAAACATACACTCGTTGTGTGCTGTAAAACTACTATAATACTACTAAATTGTAAAAATATTGTCAAATAGTGTCAGGGATGCTGCAAATCTAAAAAAAGGTCATGAATAAAAGTTGAGAAAGTATTCTCAATTAGAGATTTAGTATAGATTTAAACTTGACAAACTATCCTTTTTGCCTCACAACTGAATTTTCCCGACAATGCCAATCATGTTAAATGAAAAAACTTGATGATACATATAAAAAACAGAAATGAAAAATGAAATGAAATGAAAAATGAAAAA
>CAIGQZ010032936.1:418422-428754 GCA_903798205.1 Danio tinwini | reverse complement strand
TTGTGTGTGTGTGTGTGTATATATATATATATATATATATATATATATATAAACACCCCTCACAGATCTCTCTTTTAAATTAATACAGGATGCTTTTTAATATGTTTGTTCATATACATTACTTTATTCAGTACCAAAGCAAAAATTTGAACTAATCTAACAAATAATCAACTGAAGATCAGTCCAAAAATTAGTACACCCAAATTAATATGTTGGGGGAAAATAATTTTTACAGCAACAAAAATATATAAAATTTAGTTTAAATGCTGTAGTTTGTATTTTTGTTTTGTTTGCAAAAAGGTTACTTACATTTAAATGTATTATTGTACTATTCTTAAAAGATTTTTGGTGTGTTGTGGTAGTGTATATATATACACTATTAAGTGACTATAAAGTTAATCATTATTAAGAGGTTAAGTGAAATAAAATAGCATCAAATTACGGCTGCATCCAGATACTATTGATATCCTCGACAGAGCTATAGCTTGTTTAACAACAAAGCAGGCTGTAGCTGTGAACCCCCTTAAATTAAATCATCCTTAACCTAAGATTCAGTGTCATACAAATGCCTGAAATTATGAAAAACACGCATTTACTTTAAAACATGTGTAAAGTTAGAAAAACTCTTCAGCTTGACATACGGTCATATAGGAATCTACAATGGTCTTGTAAAACAAAAAAATGTTAATAAACAATACATGAAAACATATTGCATTAATACAAAAATACATGTTTGTATTCACATGATAAACATGTAATCTAAAATGTTAGGCTAATTAATTGCCAACAAATGGCATTACTGGAAAGTCTTAAGACGCTTAAACCATAATATTGCAGTGTTAACAAAACAACTATGACAAACTATATATCATTTGAATGCTTAATGTATATAGTTTCCATATCTGGTAATTTTTTTTTATATCTGGTGATTTTTTTATTAATATAAATGGTGCAGGTTTATTAATTTGTGGCAAGAATACTCATTCGTAATGCAACCCAGATTTCAAATTATTTTAGATGATTTTAGAATTAAAAAATTAAATACTACCAAACTGCTCGTACTGCTTTAATTGTGATGTCTACTTTGCAAATATTGTCAAAAGTGTGAAAAAATATGGTTCATATTCCTCAAAACACACATAAAAATAGGGGGCGCCCTTACATTGTCACCAATGGAAACCAATGGTTGTGATGTTTGCTACTGTGCCCATGCGAAATCTTCCTGAAAGCTTTCTTTTTTTTTGTTTGAGATATCAGAACAAATTGTATTCCAATTTTGAAGCTATTTATCTCTGTCAATTGTGGGGTAAAACATTTTTTAAATACATATGTCATGTAATACAATAAAATATACATTTTATTTTCATACACTTAAAGGCATTTAACATTTTGAACTTTTTTCACGCTACAATCCGACAATTATCTTCTTTAAAATGAGACTAAGCTTAAATCTATACATGTCCATGTTCAAAAGGTCTAGGTGACAGTTAAGGGGGTTATTTATGACATGCAGGTTAATGCATATTAGATGAAAAAAATATATATTGTGCTAGAAGCCAAAGTTTTTACACGATAAATATTTAATACTGTCACAGACGAATTTAGTTCAACATTATTATTATTATTAATTTTTTTTATTATTATGCTGTTGTAGTTCTTAGTATTATGACAGTTATCTGAACATGAAAATTAAGTATATGGCATGATGATAACGAATGATAACGAAGTAAAATGACAATTAATTAACGTGCCGTCATGGAAATGTACTGAGCAGCTTTACTGTTTGCCTTTCAACATCAGCGACCTCACCTGTGGGCTGGATCTTCAAAGATACGGACAAGTCACGGCAGGTCATTACCTGACATGAAAAACCAAGTCTGAGGTTCTGTGGTCAGGAGAAAGCTTAAAGAAGCTGTTGTGAAATGTTAAACTGTAGGTGTACTCAGACACTATTTGACTCCTCTGTTCAAATAAGCCACAGACTGGTAAAGTGATGTGTTGGCACAATGCAGTAATTCGCAGTATATTAAACAACAGATTTACTTTTATAAAGAGTTCTCGGTGTGGCACGTGGCACATATAGGCCACAGAATATCACTTAGAATTGGCAAGCCTACATATTAAAGATTAAATTTATCAGAAAAATGTATATCTCACAAAATATGAATATAATCAGAGAGAGAGAGAGAGAGAAATCTGAACACCGAAACTTTCATCTTAGCTAATGTATGTTTTGTATTGACGTGTCTGTAGCCTACTGACAATTAAAATAAAGTAAATCAGTGCATGCCTTACAAAGAATAGTGTAAATTAATTATTGTATACTCCTACTACTACTACTACTACTACTACTAATAATAATAATAATAATAATAATAATGTCTACACATCACGATTCATAGCATGATTAAACTTGTTTAAGATGCAACGCTAAATGACCACAATGTTGTCAGAATTCCTCACTCAGGCCATTAACCGCGGACAAAACATAGTTTAACCATCTTTCAAGTTTTACAAGCCGCATCTTTGTATCAGTGAAAAGAAATCAGCATTCTCAAAAGTCACTTGTTGTCCCGGTAAACGGGCAGTCCCAGCAAACTTTAAGTACAAACTAAACAGAAGCACAAACATGCACATACCTTCGTCTAACAAGTGATTAGTAGCTCCTGTCTTCAGCTGTTGAACAATGCTTGTGTCTGAACCCCGACACAAGCGTATCAGTCACTTGTCTCTCAATTAACTTCCACCCACTTTATTCACGATAACCCATAGACTGTGTGGAATCCACAACACGTGAACACCCAGGGCTTCACCTCTTTTACACCCACACCTAACGAGGCCTTTAAACCTGAAATTTGAGCTCATCTGTCCCGCAGTTTCAGTTGTAAACGGTGATAAGAATATCTTTTTTCCATCCCAAATAGCCATTTATATAACCATATATATTTTAGATGATTAACCAATGTAACAATTAATTGGTTCCGTTTAATTTTTTTGAGAAAAAATTTACTTAGTTGGTCACTTCTCAATGGAAATTATTGTACAATAGCATTGAAAAATTATTAAAGCTTATCTGTGACCGACCACAAAACCATATTGCAGATTTATTTTTGGCTATAGACAAAAAATAAATAAAATACATTGTACGAGTCAAGGTTAGACTATTCTTTTAAGTCAAAAATCTTTAGAATATTAAGTAAATATCATCTTCCAATGAGTTTCTTTTCATAAATAAATCAAATAATAATTTTGAAATTCTAAATTGTACATCTGCAAAGATGATGTCCTTTATATATTTAATGAGTCTTAGATCACAAATAGTTTAATCTCAACAAAATACTCTCCTATCTGAAAAATAAGCAAATACAAAAGTCTGCAAAATAATTAAGTACTATTTCCCCCCTAAATAATTGTATTCTATTTTAAAATATTAATGATAAAATTGATCAATTTCTATAAATACATTTTTTATAGGTGGCAGACGTTAAGATGTTGCAGTAGTTGTTCACTCCAGATACAAAGAATATAATTAAATTTGTTATTTTTAATTTGTTGTTGTTTCACGTTTCAGAAAAAGCACAACTCTTGCATTCCTAAGTCTTTTGTCTATGCACAATACACTGGAAAAAGGCAGACAATCAAGCAATTTGCTGTTGCTGAGAACCAGAGTGTAATTGCTGCGAATCCTTGTAGAGGTGCTAAAGAGGTTGTTCAAAATCCCATTAATAATTAATATCAGGAATATAATCAATTAATATTTATTTTACATGTACCTAACAAAGCTCATATTATTAAGTGTTAGTTTGATTTTATCCAGTACATAAAGTTGAAGTCAAAATTATTAGCTCTTCTATTCAATTTTTATTTATTTTTTATTCTAAGTATTGCTTACTGTCACTATGGCAGGGACAAAATAAATGAGTTATTAGAAATTAGTTATTAAAACTATTAAGTTTAAAAATGTGTTGAAAAAAACTAATCCATTAAACAACACTTGATGATTATTTTTTTATAATTAAAATAGAAAAAGTATTAAATAAAAAGATTATTGTTAATAAATTAAGAGCATTTATTTCTTTGATATAAAACGTGTTATTAGGCTGATAGAAACTCATGGGGAGTGTTAGCCATAGCTTCTGGGTGGAACTGAAATTAGGTCAGATCATCTACTTCAAGGCTTTATGAATTATGAGTTTTAGATACAAATATACATATAAAGAGTATTTAAACAGCTGTGGCAAAACTAAATGCTTGAATGTTCTTAAAAAATACAATAAAGTAAACTAGCTGTAATTGTAACTGTCTGAAATCAGGTGGATAGGGTGTGTAAGAATTGCTTAACTAATACATGTCAAAACAGATTAAAAAATTGCTTAATGTGCCATGTATGCCATACTAAAAATATGCAACCTAAGAATTCCAGTACATTCCATGTCCCAAGAGCCAGTTTCTTTGCCTGACAATTGGGTTGTCATGGTCGACCACCACCTGTTCCACAATGCATTGGTCCCTTACGGCTCCCCCTGCAGGTGGTGAGCCTGCAGGAGGATGGTCCCACGTTGCTTCTTCAGGCTAAGCCTGGCCGGGTTCTGTGGGAAAAAACCCGACCACGCATACAAGCCCCAACCCCAGGCCTGGCTCCAGGGTGGGGCCCTGGCTGCGCCATATCGGGTGACTTCACGGCACCTCCAAGTCCGAGACCATGATGCTCCACCGGAAAAAGATGGATTGCCATCTCCAGGTTACCCCCGGTGGAGGAGTTCAAGTATCTTGGGGTTTTGTTCACGAGTGAGGGAAAAATGGAACATTTTTCAATTAAATTCAATTCATCTTTATTTGTATAGCGCTTATACAATGTAGATTGTGTCAAAGCAGCTTCACATGGAAGTTTATAGTGAATTGAAAAGTGTCAGTTCGGTTTTCAGTGTTTAAGTTCAGTTTAGTTTAGTTTAGCTCAGTTCAGTGTGGTTTAATAATCACTACTGAGAGTCCAAACACTGAGGAGCAATTCCATCGATGCGCAGCTCTACAGATCCCGAACCATGCAAGCCAGTGGCGACAGCGGCGAGGAAAAAACTTCACCAATTGGCGAAAGTGAAGAATTTAAAAAACCTCGAGAGAAACCAGGCTCAGTTGGGCACGACCATTTCTCCTATGGCCAAACGTCTTGTGCAGAGCTGCAGTCTAGGCGCAGTAGCTGGACCTCCGCGAAGACACGTCTGTCCTTGGAGCATCAGAGGAATCAGTCTTATGCTCTCCATCATGACCACCATAGCAGCAGCTCAGGATACGGCCTGGTCCGGGAGCCTTGGAATCGTCTCGTCGCTGGTCTTGGATCGCATCAGTGGCACTGCATAGTCTGAGGGCCTCGAGATGAGTACCCCCATGTGGAAATACAGAATAAGGAGAATAATTAGCGTAGCTGCTGTTCATAGTGTATATAAACAAGAAGCAAAATCGTGTGTGGGGCACATCATGCGTCACACCGCTATGTAATGCACTAAGTGTATGCTTTGCTAAAAAGATAGGTCTTTAATCTAGTTTTGAAGAGTGAGAGTGTGTCTGAGCCTCGGACATTATCAGGAAGGCTATTCCAGAGTTTAGGGGCCATAAATGAGAAGGCTCGACCTCCTTTACTCGATTTAGCTATTCTAGGTACTACAAGAAGCCCTGAGTTTTGAGATCTTAAAGAGCGGGTTGGATTGTAGCGAGACAAGAGGTTGGTTAGATAAACAGGAGCTAGGTTATTTAAGGCTTTATAGGTGAGAAGCAATATTTTAAATTCAATACGAAACTTAACAGGCAGCCAGTGTAAGGAGGATAAAATTGGGGTGATATGATCATATTTTCTAGACCTGGTAAGAACTCTGGCAGCTGCATTTTGTACTAGCTGAAGTTTGTTAATAGAGGATGCTGGGCAACCAGCAAACAGAGCATTACAGTAATCCAGCCTAGAAGTCATGAAAGCATGAACTAGCTTTTCTGCATCTGAGATGGATAGCATATTTCGCAATTTAGCAATATTTCTTAGATGAAAGAAGGCAGTTTTTGTGACATGGGATATATGATTTTTAAAGGTTAAATTGCTGTCTAATATGACACCCAGATCTTTTATAGTAGAGCTAACGCTAACTTTGTATCCCTCTAATTGCAGGTCGAGTTGTGAGAACTGCTGTGTACAGGATTTAGGCCCAATAAGTAATAATTCTGTTTTGTCTGAGTTTAAGAGAAGAAAATTGTTGGTCATCCAGTCTTTAACATCTTTAATACACTCAGTTAGCTTAGACAGTTTAGACATCTCATCAGGTTTAGTTGAAATATATAATTGAGTATCATCTGCATAGCAGTGAAAACTGATCCCATGTTTTCTAATAATGTCCCCCAGGGGAAGCATGTATATTGTAAACAGCAAAGGGCCTAAAACTGATCCTTGAGGGACCCCGTACTTTACCAGTCTTACTTGTGAAAGTTGTCCATTAATATTCACAAACTGGTAACGATCAGCTAAGTATGACCTAAACCATTGAAGAGCCTGTTCTTGGACACCTGTAGAATATAAGCGGTCTATGAGAATATTGTGATCAATGGTGTCAAAAGCGGCGCTAAGATCTAGTAGAACTAATAGTGAGATGCACCCTTGGTCAGCAGCTAAGAGTAAATCGTTGGTTATTTTCACTAATGCGGTTTCTGTGCTGTGATGAGGCCTGAAACCTGACTGAAACACTTCAAAAATATTGTTCATCTGCAGAAAGGAGGATAATTGGGTAGAAATAACTTTTTCTAGTATTTTAGACATAAACGGAAGATTTGAAATAGGCCTATAATTAGCTAGGTTGCTGGGGTCCAGTTGTGGTTTCTTAATAATAGGTTTAATAACAGCTAGCTTGTAAGGATTTGGAACATGGCCTAAAGCTAAAGAAGAGTTGATAACGTTAAGGAGAGGTTCTCCTATAACAGGGAGCAGCTCTTTCAGTAATTTTGTTGGAACATGAGATTGACCGGTGGATTGGTGCAGCGGCAGCATTAATGCGGTCAATGTACCTGTCTGTTGTGGCAAAGAAGAAGCTGAGCCGATTTACTGGTCAGTCTACGTTCCTACTCTCACCTATGGTTATGAGCTTTGGGTCATGACCGAAAAGACAAGATCTCGGATACAAGCATCCGAAATGAGTTTCCTTCACAGGGTGGCAGGATACACCCTTATAGATAGGGTGAAGAGCTCTGTCACCCGGGAGGAGCTCGGAGTAGAGCCGCTGCTCCTCCACATCGAGAGAAATCAGCTGAAGTGGCTCAGGCATCTGTTTTGTATGCCTCCTGGACGCCTACCTAGGGAGGTTTTCCAGACATGTCCCACCGGGAGGAGGCCTCGGGGAAGACCCAGGACACGCTGGAGGGACTACGTCTCTCAGCTGGCCTGGGAATGCCTCAGGATCCACCCTGAGGAGCTGGAGGAAGTATCTGGGGAGAGGGAAGTCTGGGGTTCTCTCCTAAGACTGCTGCCCTTGCGACTCAGCCCCGGAAAAGCAGTAGAAAATGAATGAATGAAGAATTCCAGTACTTTAGCCATAAAAAAACTAAAAAGCATCCCCTTCAGTGAGTACATGGTGAATTATTCTTTGCTGAATGTAATAGAAAAGAACAGAAATGCAGCAAGCTATTTTACAAGCAATAATAATCTCACTCTATGCCACTCATATTTGGACATAATGAAAAGATTTGAATAGTTTATTGTGTTTACAAAAATAAAAATTATTAGGATTTCCTATTGGCGACTAGTGCAGATCAATAAATACACATTAAATACATTTTACATTTACTGAAAATATTCTTGCAATATGCATGGTATACATCAACAGTTTCTACACTGTAAAAAGTAATTAGTTGACTTAAAGTGAGTAAATCCATTGCATTAAAATTATTAAGTAAATGAACGTGCTTAATTATAAAAAAATAGATTAAGTTAACTTAACAGTTCAAAGTTTACTCACTTCAAGTAAATGTTTCGCTTTTAAGACAATCTGTTTACTCACTTTTTAAGTCAAGAAACTAATAGCTTTTTACAATACCGTATAAAATAAAGCCAACTCACTACTTTTAGAGCAATTATAAAGAACTAAAAGTGCAGACATCACAGTCATCTAGGTGACACAAACAACTTGGCACAAAACTGCACATGGTAATATGACATTTTGTTTTTCTTCTGACCATTATGTTTTAAAGTGTCATCGCAAGCTCCCTTTTAATGCTCAATATACAAAAGATCAAACTGAATATTTAATAACAACAGTAAAACGCTTGCACAGAACAGCAGTTGCCTTCATGAGCTACATATACACCCGTCTCCTTACAAAACAAATCAACACACAAAATACTTCAGGTCGGAAATTATGTGCACCCATTTACAAAATGTGAGAGATGGTATTTTAGGTCACCAACATGTCTGAACATCTAACATTGCATTAACAAGTAAATCTGTTATTATCCTGTGACCTGCATAACTGAGTTACCAACTTTTGACAGCCCAATTAAAGATTTTTTTTCACCCTGAGATACAAATACATCTCCACATTCATACCATCTACAGAAATGCATTTAAAACAACCCTTTTGTGCATGCATAGATATGTATTATAAGGTGTATTGGTGTGTCTTGTACAAAGCTAAAAAGGCACATGGAGGAGACATTAGCGACATCAAGACAAGTAAAAAGAGAATTTGGTGGGGTTGTATATATAGGAAAAAAAACAGTCCACATTAAAGATAAGACAATAGATTAAAACAGGTCCAGTAGATTGAGGCAGGAATCTTCATGATGTAAAAAACTGTACTTTCTTTAACGTTATGACTAGATGTTACCGCTTGATCGTAGCCAGTTTGACCCCAAACATAGTTTCCCACTGATTTGTGATCCAACCAACCAGGTCTTGCACAAGCTCTTCATCTTCAGCATTTAAAGACCATGTCTTTTCTTTCTTGGCCATCTGTAAAAAGAAAAAAAAAGAAAACTAGTAAAAACCTCCACTTGTAGCCATATTGAAGCTATTGCATTCAATTATCTAATTCAGAGAATTAGTCTCTACAGTATTCTGTATTGTAATGTTGGAAAGATTACGTGAAGATGCACCCACACACCTCATCATACAGTTTTAGGTCCACCTTGCATGGATTGGATGAGAACAGATGAATGGAACTAACACAACTGATTGGCTGAGTTTCCTGTATGGTCACTGTACCACTGCTTATCTGGCCCTCAGGTTGGCTCTTGCTCCATTGGTGGTCTTCATCAAGGAGAAACAGCATTTCTTTTGTAGCTAGTACACTAACAGAGTCCAACGATTCATCTTGGGGAAAAAAACAGCAATATTAACAACATTTTAAAACCAGCAGGCATTGCTAAAGTGTAGAGGATTCGGCCTTCAAGCTGTTAAGATATAGGTTGTTTTCAATCATCACGTGGTTCTGGTGACGTGCAAAAATGAGACAGAGGGCAGGAAGTAAAAAACTGAATGGGAGACATAGAGGAAAGTCTGTACTTTTGCGATTTATATCATATTTTAATGGAAATATAAATAGAAAATAACCACATATGCTGGGCATGATCCTGACATAATGAAGAGGGCAGAGTTTTCCACTGAACTACAATATATTTGCCTGTCATTAAGGTGGTATATACAGTATAAGCTATTATGTTACATGAAAAAATACTATAGTAAATACTATAGTGTTTGGAAGCATACTATAGGTAATTACTTGAATTAAACTGTTGCAGTAATTATATTGTTGCTGTGGTACGACACAACTGTTGTAATAAATTATTCAATAGGCTTCAGTTTTGTATGCTATAATTATACACAATCACCACAAGTTACAGTATTTATTACAGTTTATCAGTTTACAATGCTACGGTATTCGGTAGCATTCATTAACAAAGAGTTGTACACATTATACACTTTACTACAGTATGTTGTTCAAAAACATGTTTATTATAAATGACTACAGTTTTTCCCCATGCGGATAGCTTTCAGACATCACGAAATAACAAATGAGCGTATACAAAAGTGTGGTCGCATAGTTTACATTATTATTTAATTACTTTTTGTAAGGGGGGAAAAAGTGCTTCACAATAATAACCGTCTAGTTTTGTCACAAGAGTTGCATTTCTTTTTTGTTCTGTCGTTGAACTTACCATCAACCAACATTCACCGCTGCTGTGCATACACTGTAAACCCGGATTTTGTGCTAATAAAAGATTTTAAGTGATCATTACTAATTATTTATTGTTCTTTAAGAAATTGTGTCATTACTAAAACATATTAGCTATTTGCACTAATCA
>CAIGQZ010032936.1:391900-413422 GCA_903798205.1 Danio tinwini | reverse complement strand
AACCCATCACTGGGAAACATCCATACACACTCATTCACACACACACATTCACTACGGTCAATTTTAGCATACCCAATTCACCTGTACCACATGTCTTTGGACTATGGGGGAAACCGGAGCACCTGGAGGAAACCCACGCGAACATGCAAACTCCACACAGAAATGCCAACTGACCCAGCCGAGGCTCAAACCAGTGACCTCTTGCTGTGAGACGAACATGCTACCCACTGCGCCACGGCGTCACCTACTAGAAGGGCATCCCCTGCATAAAATATATGCCAGAATACTTGGTGGTTCATTCCACTGTGGCGACCTCTGAAATAGACTAAGCTAAAGGAAAATAAATGAATGAATGGTTGCAGAAAAAAAATGCAGTCTGCCATTTTTTATTTAGACGCTATATTTATTTGTTATTACATATGTAGCCTATAGCAAATATGTGGGGGGGGGGGGGGGGGGGGGGGTTCAGCACAAAGCTTTGTTTGAAGAAAGAAATAACAAGTTAGCAATTACACTAAACCATGGAAAAATTTGGATCTGTGCCAAATGAAAGAGTTACCTGAGTGCATTCATTTAAGCCATTTGTATTGTGCATTGTACTCAGGCTGTTTTATTTTTGCATTTTATTGTATTGTATATTTTAGTTTACAGTATTTTCATTAAATTTTAAACGTTTTCCCAAATCTTCTTTCCTGCCTGCTGCTTATGCATATAATCTGTCAGAAAACAGATTAAGTTTTAATAGCCAGACTTCCTCTTTTTTCAATGAATGTACTATAACCAAGCAAAGATGAAAGAGGTGAAACTGACATTGCACAAGGCTCAAATTTTAAATCAATTCTATTAATCAAAGAACACAGCTGATTTTATTTTTGCACATGCTTAATAATTGTTTTAGTTCATTTTCAGCACAAACATCTTCCACACTGCTGCTTTCAAAAAATAGCATACGTAAACTGCAGCTGCAATCCTCAAGAAACACTGAAAAACCATCATTTAAAAACACAAGCACATCAGATGCATATCACCAACAACAGCACAGCACAGCTCAGTGACCACCCACAGAGATGAAGTACTTGCAGAGAAGAGAACAAAATGTCTGTTGTTATGGTATTAGATGTACTTTCTGTTTATTCTTCAAAGTTTGGTGGCATGCATGTTAGTGTTAATGAGCATTTTGGCATGCACACAAAACTGAAATCACAAAAATTCCTACATGAAACAGTCTGTGCGTGGGAGAAAAAAGGGCATCGGTGATGTTTCAGGATGTTCCTGTCTTTTTTTTTTTACAATGCGTGGGTTTGGTCACACCAGCTGAATGCTTATCACATCACAAGTCAAGCCTGCTGTGAGCCCTTTGGGCAGGGGGAGAGTCAGTCAGCAGGATACTGGGCTCTTGAAAGCTGAACCAGCCGCTCACAGTTGGATTACTCTCTTAAGAAGAATCGGATAAATCTGTTTTCTATGACTCTCCCTTTTTCCATCAAGACCCCAGAGTTTGGTTCCAAGGATAACAACAGGACCCTAATAAAAGCAAACCCTGATACATACTGTATACCTTTGTGTCCTAGTGTTAACCTGGGTAGCACTATTCTCAGAGTACGGCGAGAATCATTAAAGACCTGTAATGTGTGAATCACGCTGGAGAATAGATGAACTGAATAGAACATGTGCTAAAACAGACCATAAACTGCCTGGAGAAGAACATCACACCAAACTTAAGCTTTATTTTCTCTAATAATCTCTAATTCTTTAAATGCATCAGATACAAATCATTCTCCGAGTCTACCAGCACACATTCTGCCATTTATAGCTCCATCACAGACATGTCCGTGCATGCTGTAGTGGTCCAAATATCTAAAAATTCTTAATTCAAGAAGCGTTTTCTAGACAAGCAAAAAATATGGTCTTGTTTTCAGAAATAATATGTCAAAGCTAAGCAAGTCTTTCCATTAAAAAGCTAAATATTCTGTCAATAACTCAAGCAAAATAAACGTATTTTAAAAAGATAACAATATTATTTTGCTCACCCCCTTGGCTGACTGGGGTACTCCATATCTTTAGAAAAAACATGTGCATTTCTGAGTGGGCTTGACAAACCACCTGTAGAAACACTCTTACTATATGCACCAGACACTTTATTTAAACAGAATCTTACAAGGACTTATTCGGGAAAAACTACACTCACTGGCTACTTCATTAGGTACACCTTACTAGTACTGGGTTGGACCCCATTTTGCCTTCAGAACTGCCTTAATCCTTTGTGCCATAGATTCACCAAGGTACTGGAAATATTCCTCATAGATTTTGGTCCATATTGACATGATAGCATCACACAATGCTGCAGATTTGTTGGCTGCACATCCATGTCCACTCAAATCTCCTGTTTCACCACATCCCAAAGGTGCTCTATTGGATTGAGAGCTGGTGACTGTGGAGGCCATTTGAGTACAGCGGACTCATTGTCATGTTCAAGAAACCAGTCTGAGATGATTTGCACTTTATGACATGGTGTGTTATCCTGCTGGAAGCAGCCATCAGAAGATGGGTATACTGTGGTCATAAAGAGATGGACATGGTCAGCAACAATACTCAGGTAGGCTGTGGCTTGACAATACTCAATTGATACTAATGGGCCCAAAAGTGTGCCAAGAAAATATCCCCCACACCATTACACCACCATCACTAGCCTGAACCATTGATACAAGGCAGGATGGATACATGCTGCTGCTAAATTCTGACCCTACCATCTGAATGTTGCCGCAAAAATTGAGACTCATCAGACCAGGCAACGTTTTTCCAATCTTCTATTGTCCAATTTTGGTGAGATTGTGCAAATTGTAGCCTCAGTTTCCTATTCTTAGCTAACACTAGTGGCACCCAGTGTGGTCTTCTGCTGCTGTAGCTCATCCGCCTCAAGGTTTGATGTGATGTGCATTCAGAGATGCTCTTCTACATACCTCGATTGTAACGAGTGGTTATTTGAGCTACTGTTGCCTTTCTATCAGCTCGAACCAGTCTGGCCTTTCTCCTCTGACATCAACAAGGCATTTGCGCCCACAGAACTGCCACTCACTGGATATTTTCTATTTTTCTGACCATTCTCTGTAAACCCTAGAGATGGTTGTGCGTGAAAATCTCAGTGGATCAGCAGTTTCTGAAACACACAAAGCCCATCTGGCACCAACAACCATGCCACTTTCAAAGTCACTTAAATCACCTTTCTTCCCCAATCTGATGCTCGGTTTGAACTGTAGCAGATCGTCTTGACCATGTCTACATGCCTAAATGCATTGAGTTGCTGCCATGTGATTAGCTGATTTATTGCACAATAGGTTTCTGTCTTATGTAAAAGTGCTTGTATAGTAGGTCTCAGGTTACGTGTGTAATTTAAGAATTTATAGTGGAAGTATAGTTATTGTTAGATTACTGCTCTGGTATGTTAGTTATGGATAGGTTTAAAATTGTTCTGACATTTAGTGTTTTTTTCATATTTATGACTATGTAGCAGGGGCATCATAGTGGCGCAGTGGGTAGCATGATCGCCTCAAAGCAAGAAGGTTGAGATTTGAGCCCTGGCTGGGTCAGTTGGCATTTCTGTGTGGAGTTTGCATGTTCTCTTAGTGTTCACGCGAGTTTCCTCCGGGTGCTCCGGTTTCCCCTACAAGTCCAAAGACATGTGCTATAGGTGAACTGGGTAGGCTAAATTGTCCGTAGTGTATGTGTGTGAATGGGAAATGTATGGGTGTTTCCCACTGGTGGGTTGTGGCTGAAAGGGCATCCACTGCGTAAAACATATGCTGGATAAGTTGGCAGTTCATTCCGTTGTGGCAACCCCAGATTAATAAAGGGACCAAGTTGAAAATAAAATGAATGATTGAATGAATGATTAAGTAGCACAGTGGTCCTGCGAGACATGACAATTGGTTGCACTGTGTGTCCAGACATGTAGTGGAATGACAATGAACTGGATTATTTAGTTTGTTTTAAGGAAAAGTTCACTCAATTGTGACTTATATTTGAAAACAAGACAATATGTTTTGCTCTTCTAGAAAAATGCTTCTTTAATATTTTGTAAATATTTGTACTAGGAACAAGACCACCTCTAATTAAGAAAATAATTTTTTGCAGTGCATATAATTTCTTATCGTGCTCCTCACACTTTGCTTGGCTTTTGCAACAGAAGCATTTTGGGAGAAGAAAGTAAAAGCTTTCATATTTAATGACATAAACGCTCACCTTGCTGAAGGAATGCTAAGAGGTAGCGGAAAGGAGGGAGGCTTTCTTCATCACACGGAAGGCTGTCTTCACAGACTAGGTGCCTACAGGACAAAGATCAGAATTTCAATTTTAACAAATGATTTATAGAGTAATGTTTACCTTGGGCTTACAAACTAAAATGTTTAACTAAACTATACAATTAAAAGAGTCATAATAGTCTCACATGTTTTAGGATTTAAAGGTTTGCGCACCATCATTTACTTACCCTTTACATGTTCCAAACCTGTTTGAGTTTCTTTCTTCTGTTAAACACAAAAGAAGACAATTTGAAAAAAGCTGGAAACCTGAAACCCTTGACTTTCTTAGTATTTGTTTATCCTACTATAGAAATCAATGGATACATTTCCACCTTCTTTAGAGTTCAACTGAAGAAAGAAACTCGTAAAAAGGTTTGGAACCACTTGAGGGTGAGGAAATAGTGAGAAATGTTCAACTTTGTGTGAACTATTTCTTTAGGAATGGGCTTTGGGTACAACAGACAGACAGAACCACAAAGGAAAAACAACAACACCAAAAAAGCCTGCAACAGAGATAAAGAGAGGAGTTGAAGAGGGAAAATGCCTGCCTCTTTATACTGCATACCAGAGGTGGTGCTGAGGGTTGAGTCGAGTGGTGGAGATTCCCTTCAGCTTGCTGTCAGACTTGGGGGCCAATTCCCTTGCAACTTCTACAATAAAGCAGAAAGTTGTAGAGAGTAAGACTTTTCACACTTTTTTTTCCCATATACTATAAACTAGCCTTACCAAACAGCTTTCACAATTATGCTCACATAATTGCTGCATGACATTATACTAGACTGTACTGACCATTTAATTTAACAATTAAGTATAATTAAACAATTTAGTATTTAACAGACTGTTCACACTTTTTAAAATATAAATTAAGGCCCAGGTGGGGGAAAATACTAAAAACAAATGTCATAATTAAGCTACTTTATAGGTATAAAGCAGAAATTACCCTCTTTACACAATGTGATTACACGCACACACACATGCCTACATGCTTATCTTTATTCATTTTACATTAAATAACACAGACAGACAGACAGCCAGACAGACAGCCAGACAGAGACAGACAAACACAGACAGACAGACAGACTGTTGGCAAGGTTGACTGCCTGATAAGAGCCTCAAGCACAGTAGCAGGGAGAAGACACAGAGGTCAGCCATCGTATTTAAAAACTCAAGTATAAATGACCAAATAATGCAGGGCATGATTTTCTTTCTTTCCTTAAAACCTCTTATACTGTAACTGATATTGTACTCCTTCAGATAATACTTCCTACATATTGATAACTGCAGATAAAAGAAACCCCTGACAGGCCACAGCAGCTACTATTAGGGATGCATGATACCAATTATTTTCTTTCCGATCCAATACAAAGTAAAAGTATTGCAGATATCGATAACAATACTTCAATGAAATATTTTATAGTGATTTTTAATCACATTCAGTGTTATTTTTATAAAAAATATAATAGATATAATTCATTTTTATATTTATTAAAATGATAGAACATTATTAAACAAAAATTGGCTATATAACATCATGGGCCTTATCATACACCTGGCGCACTACGGTGCAAAACATGTATGGTGTGATTTGTTGCTATTTTCAGACCAACATCACCCTAATTTTTACCCTAGTTTTGCACAATGTTGTTTAAATAGCAAATCCATTTGCGTAACTTTGTGGACTCATAAGTGTGCCGGTCTAGAAAGGACGTGTGTATTGCTTGTGCATTGCTGTTTTGAGGAACTGAAATAGACTGTGACATTGACGAACTAAAAGCTGGTCTAAAGTCCAGTGCAAAGTACGTTAGTTATGTGCCTATGCAGGTCAAAACGCTTACACATTGCTTAATACACATGGGTTGTACAGCAATACACAAATATCCTTACATATGAAAAAATAAAGGATTAAAATGTTACAAAATTGAGTATTTTCTACATAAATACTGTTTAAAAACCACTACCTCCATAATTACATCATCATATCCAGATGGCTTTTTTCAGTTTATTAATGACAATTTGCATTCGTATAATGTTGTTATTATTAGCAGTATTATTTATTATATGCATATTTATATTTGTTTTAATAAAAACAAGTTCTAGTTTTTGAGACCTACAGTATCGTCACTATATGGGGCATAAGAATAGGATGTGTGTTTGGACATAACTTAGTTTTTTGACCACACTTTGTTATTATTGTTCATTTATTCGTTTGCTGGAAATTAGAGCAGAATTTAGAAATAGTTTTAAAACCAACTTTTGCACTTAACAAATAAAATTTAATATATAGGCTGATAGATGTCTTCAGTGGAGTGCGTACAACACAGTTTACATATCCACAAAAGTAAAGAAGCAAAGTAAAGAGTAAAATAAAGTAAAGAGTAAAAGTAAAGAGGCCGAATGGAGGTGGCTCATTCTTTATCCTCTCGCAGATGGTCTGTTTAACTGTTTTCTTGCTAGTGAAGCATTCAGTTTATCCACTTGCAAAGTCCACCATGTAAATAGCAAATGCGCGTGACACAACTCCTAAAGGGAATGTGAGATGAGACTCTGATTAGTTTAATGCACGTTATGCAAAAACACACACCCAATAAACCCAAACCTTGTTTAATTAGAAAAAAAACTAAACTGAACTTATTAACTGAGAAAAATAACTCCAGTGAAAGCTTCTTTTTTTGTTCAGTCATGATGACTGCAGCCACACTCAAGTTTTAAAACCTGCTCTGGGTCTGTGTGCTGTGTACTTTGAAAGTGTGAGGCTATGAGCAAACACTGACCCATTAGTGGAGATACAGCAGAGGAATATTATTGTTCCCATTCCCTTTCCTATTTAAGTAAATATTTATTTACTATGCGGCACTAACATTATTCCTATTATTAAGATATTCTAATATCAGTGATCACTCAATAAGAAAAAAAAGAAAAGATTGATACTTAAGGATCAATCCGCCCACCCCTAGCTACTACTGAATAAGGAAACAGTGTAAAACTCTGTGCTGGACACAAAAGTTGCTGTCTGTGACTTTTTTCACGTCTGTCTTCCTAGTAAATGTTTATGACTTGTGAAATGTTTATGCAATTGGCCAAAAAGCTTGTCTCAGCACTAACCTGCTTGAATCACATTTGATTTGAAGGGTGGGGATCTTAGACCCAAATTGTGCGCTTATTTTAAAATGCAGACTAATCCATCAATGTTTCTGAGTCAATTTGGGTGTGTAGATCGCTGCAGCTTACTTAACTACTAAATGACACAGACACTTTGATGTGGACAACACTGAACGTTAAGGTTTTGCAGGTCAGTAGATGATTCAGACGTTGATTTATTAGCTACTCAGATGGGTTTGGTTCAATAAAGACTATTTGGTTCAAATAGGTGACCTTTTTTAACCTACTTATTGATTGATCTTGTTCATAAAGTAAGAAAACTTCATAACAAGTAATACTACAGTGGTTGCATTGTATGCTGATTTATATTCAGCCAGTGAGCAGTAACTGAACTGAAATATTTTTATTATTAATTTATTTTACTATATTATTTATTTTTAAACCAATATTTTGATGTTTATATAAACTTTTGTCACATTTACCACTCAACAACCTAAATTATTTAATGTGCACACTAAAAATTAAGCACATGATCATTATTGTGGAAACTTTCAAAGAACTATTCATTTATCTTTTTTTGTGAATAAAAAAAAAAAGTAGAGCTACATTAGCAAAGAACTTGCATGAAATCTACAAAATACGTGCTCCAGAGAGCATCTCAACTAGGTGGAGTTCTCATAACGTCAGATAATTATGCAGTGACAAAGTTACTGAATGATCGAAAGGAAATGTTGTGAGGTATGAGGTATTTCGAGAGAGTGTATTGCATTTTGCAAATGATCCATCTAGTCAGGAAAAAAAGCACAGGACAGCATGCTTCAGTTTCACAGCAACAGTTAAACACATGCAAATAAAAGACTGAATACCCACACATCTGGGGATGATGATGACAATAATAATAATAATAATAATAATAATAATAATAATAATAATAATAATAGCAATAATAATATAATAATTATTAATATTAATAATAATAGTGGCACAGTAGGTAGTGCTGTCGCCTCACAGCAAGAAGGTTGCTGGTTCGAGCCTCGGCTGGGTCAGTTTGCATGTTCTCCCTGCATTCGAGTGAGTTTCCCCCACAGTCCAAAGACAAGCAGTACAGGTGAATTGAGTATGCTAAAATTGTCCGTAGTGTATGAGTGAATGAGAGTGTATGGATGTTTCCCAGTGATGGGTTGTGACTGGAAGGGCATCCACTGCGTAAAACATGTGCTGGATAAGTTGGCAGTTAATTCTGCTGTGGCGACCCCGGATTAATAAAGGGACTAAGGCGAAAAGAAAATGAATGAATGAATGAATAATAATTATTATTATATTTTATTGTTGACATTCAAGTATAGACATTATGATTCCGTATTGTAAAAATTGGAAAGTGTCAACACTATTGAGACCAAAGGTTCAAAAAGTCAAATCAGATTTTTTTTTTAGTTTCAAGTGCCTTTGCGCTATGCAGACGCAACTTGCAATGACCATCACCCCCTTCACAGGAGACTAAACAGAGGAGCATGTTTAGCGTCAAGATACTTTCTCTGAAATGTTAAATAGATAGATTGATGAGGTCCTTTGTCCCAAGGTGTCTTCCAGCTCTATAATGGCACTGAGGAGGTGTCATGTCAGTACTGAGACACACACACACACGCGCACACACGCACGCACGCACACACACAGAGAGAATTCTTTAAAACCCTTGATAGCTTATAGGGTTGATAGCTTGAAAGTATTTACAACTATTTAGAGTGAGTGTGTTTGTGTCTATTTATTTTATGTTTTGGAAACTCTTGGATGACTGAATTTCCTTCGGGATTAATAAAGTATCTAACTAACTTACTAACAATAATAACTCAACAATTTATTTAACAAAAGCAACTTAACAAAAGCAACCGATCCTTGCATTAAGCACATCCTCCTTTAACACTTTAGAAAGTCAGCCATTACTAAACATCTTATGTTGGTGCTTTTGAAAAACAACCCCAACACAACAGCATTACTAACCCAAAAAAGACGACACTTCCTGAGTGAAATTTTAGACAGCGAGTTTCAAAAAACATCCTGGAAGGGCAATGGCTTGACAGAAAAAAAGAGGCCCATAAAGTTCTTTCTAGTGTTGCAGGCATATTGAAAACCACAAAAACGAAACCTAATCAGTTATGGACTAAATGGACTAGCGTGAAAAAAAAAGTGTCAGTTTCATTGTTTAGGTCAATGTGCAGAGCCATTTTCTGTATTCAGGTCAATGTTTTGTGTTGCCGCTGCTGCATTGTGATCTTTGTAATGCCCTTTTTACAATTCTCTTCTTTTTTTTTTGTATATGGTGAAAATGAACACCATCTACAGTATAAGATCACTGGAATGGACCGGTAAATATTCCTTAAGGTCTGGTTGCACCTAGTTTCTGAAATGTGAAAAAGGAGTTAGCTATCTGTCATCTTTTAATCTTTTACCTTCCTTATAATTCTTATTTAACTATTTATTTATCATTTAAATCACTTTTCAATGCCATGCCAGCATCAAGCCTATCTTCACAGTGATCTCAGATTAAACTGAAAAAGATGCAAATAACAAGTTTTAAAAGACATTTCAAATTAACAGTAGACAAAAATATATTTTAAAAATTTCACACAATGAAATTGTGGGTAGAGCTGTATAATAAGTTCAGTATACATTCATCAGCCATTTTATTAGGTACACCTGTCCAACTGCTCGTTAACGCAAATATCTAATCAATCAATCACATGGCAGAAACTCAATGCATTTAGGCATGTAGACATGGTCTAGCCGACCTGCTGCAGTTCAAACTGAGCATCAGAATGAGAAAGAAAGGTGATTTAAGTGACTTTGAAAGTGGCATGGTTGTTGGTGCCAGACGGGATGGTTGTTACATTCGAGGTTTGCAGAAGAGCATCTATGAACACGTCTAACCTTGAGGCGGATGAGCTACAGCAGCAGAAGACCACACCAGGTGCCATTCCTGTCAGCTAAAAACAGGAAACTGAGGCTACAATTTGCACAGGCTCACTAAATTTGGACAATAGAAGATGGAAAAAACTTTGCCTGGTCTGATGAGTCTTGATTTCTGCTAAAACATTCGGATGGTAAGGTCAGAATTTGGTGTCAACAACATGAAAGCATGGATCCATCCTGCCTTGCATGAATGGTTCAGGCTAGTGGTGGTGGTGTAATGGTGTGAAGGATATTTTCTTGGCACACGTTGGGCCCATTAATAACAAATCAGCACCGTGTCAATGCCACAGCCTGCCTGAGTATTGTTGCTGACCATGTCCCTCTCTTTACATCCACAGTGTACCCATCTTCTGATGGCTACTTCCAACAGGATAACGCACCATGTAATAAAGCATGAATCAACTCAGACTGGTTTCTTGAACATGACAAGAGTTCACTGTACTCAAATGGCCTACACAGTCACCAGCTCTCAATCCAATAGAGCACCTTTGGGATATGTTGGAACGGGATATTCGCATCATGCAGGTGCAGTCGACAAATCTGCAGCAACTGCGTGATGCTATTATGTCAATATGGAGTCACAAAGGATTAAAGCAGTTCTGAAGGCAAAAGTGGGTCCAACCCGGTACTAGTATGGTGTACCTAATAAAGTGGCCATTGAGTGTATGTAAAATGACACAACGTGAGCCTCAAAACCCATTTCCATGTTATCTTGTAAATCCTGTGAGTGTAAAATCCTGATGCAAAAACAGGGCAATTAAAAACAAAACACAGACTCTGGCAATCCACGCGGGATTATTAATATGCACATTCTAGGCAGCATTTGATTGGACACATTTCCTAGTGAGATTACAACAATATTTTTTTCCCTTTTAATTTAAAGTTTGAATTATACTTTATGCTTTATAGTATATAAGCCATTCATGAGCATGGAGTCTCATCTGTTCACAGCGGGCCAGAATGTAAAATGCGGGATATATGGATTATGAATGTATCAAATACCACCCCAAAGAGGCATAAGGTCTGCCTAAATGCATCTTTTGTAAGTTTAACATGCATATTGTGAAATTTGCAATGCATGTTTGCAAAGAGGCAACAGACACGTCCATGTTAATAACTAGGCAACAAACTGCTGGATACACAGTAAATGTTTAATGCACATTTAAGCATCATGTCATACTGTATCACTCAGCCCTTGCTGTGATTTTTCTGCAGTGAAAAGATACCAACAAATTAAATAAGACTAATGTTTATGAGGAGATTGATATTATTCTCAGTGTTTTCATAAAAATTATATCCACAAACAGTGTTTCCAATGTATGTCATATGTCAGATTTATGTCAAATCATATATCACTGAAAGTCAAAAGCTGAATTTCCATGACCTATAATGAATAGAAAAACAGGCAGCTATTGTCCTGAGCAATCCTTACATAATTAAGCAATTCTGTGATTACAATAAGAAGATAGTTACCGTGAAATCAGTAATTCCCTGCAAAATCCTAAAGTGAGTGGCTTAGCAGACAAAAACTATTTAAAATTCCTAAACTTTCAATGTCTGGAATACAATTCTATGATACTCCAGAAACTGCATGCCAAGTGGAAAAAAATGCACACACTGAATAATGCTGAATACATCTCTGTCAGTTCCATTTGTTGAGTATAGTTATAATTTAGCCTATTGACAACACAACCCAGGAGCAAACTAGCTTACTCTGGTAGCATAAAGAAAGCACTCACTCCTAGCTAAAATAAACCACTTTTCTACTGCTTTAGTTTAAAAGCTTGCCATTTAACAAAGAAAGGTGTGTGTTTGTGTATGTGAGCATCAGACACTGACATGAGTTATGGGAGCATTAGAGCAGTGCTCATTATTATTCACAATCCTTCTAAATACAATCAAAACCACCCAAATCATATTAGGTCAATTACTGAGGCTGGAAAGGGACCTGTAAAAAATGTGTCTAGAGCCTTTTTGCCCTTAGCTAAGCCACACACCTTCTATTCAGACGGCACCTTTAAACAAATAAGTTAAAAACAACTCTGAATAAAGAACCATTCATCAAGAAAGAACATCTTTTGTTCACTTTGTCATGGTGAACCACTAACTAATCAATCAACTTGCTAATCCGCTGCTCACCAACATATTTTTAATGCACAAGTCTTTTCTACTTCTTGTTTCCTTCTAAGAAACCACACAGTGTGAAAAAGGAAGTCTTGCCTGTAAGCTTGCTGAAGAACCATTTGCAGCGGGCGCTGTTTCGCACAAGTAATGTGTATGCTGCTTCCCCTTCGCCAAACTCCAAGTGTATGGTCTGAGAACCCAAACCCACCTCCAGATAGCTGAGCTCACACAACTGATGGCTTTCTCTTTTCCGCAGCCAGTCTGAGGGTTGCCCTCTGCAGCAAAAAATAAAGACTCTTGTAAATCATAAGCAAAGTTGATTAATACAGTATGTTATAGAACATACAGCACATACTACAGCTGTTTTTCTTTTTATTATTATAAAAAACGTAGGATACATTTCCTTTGTCCATTAAGTGACAGGCATAAGATAGTGGAGATATTGTTACATTTATGAAAGTAACATTTTATTTTACGATATATTACGATATCATATTACGAACAAAGGTTGAACAAAGTGTCAAATGTATAATTTCTCCATTCAGACATGATGTCTATTTAGAAGAACCACTTACTGTAATTCACATGGTAGTGGGATCTTTAAGGTTTCATATAAACACCATTATTAATCATGGAACGACATAAGAATGAGTAAATGAAGACCATTTTAGGTCAACTATTCCATCAGTCATTCAAACACTGCAAGATGCACCAAGTACCATCATGTTGAGGGTGTGAAAAGGCACACAAACTGAGTGCAGATACATCATTCTGTATATAAATTTGAAATCTATTTATCCCTGTACATACCAATGTTCTACTCAACAATGAACAAGTTTGGATTTTGTATGAAATAGTGCAGCACTGCAAACTACAAGATTACAAGGATGATTAAGTGTATATTTTGCAAATATTTGTCAATTTACAAAGAAAAGAAAACCTCACTGAAAAAAGGTCAAGACATATTGTACCCTCTTAAGCTGAAGTCATTGTGTACATTAATAACAATTGGCGTGATGTAATGCATTTAAAGTCATAAATAATTATGTGTTTGATTTTTAAAACACTGTCATTACTGAGAAGTGTACAACATTCTTAAAGTTTAGGCAGGTTAAGGATTTAGGTTTCAGTTTTCTTCTAAAATGTTGTGTCAGTGCTGTATTGTTGATACCATGAACCTCTGTGCTCATCATACATTTTCCTTTTTATACATATGCTGAAAATACTCATATAAAAGTACAAAAGCAACTTTATGGGCTCTATTTTAACTAAGTGCAAAGTCTAAAGTGCATGGCGCAAAAGCATTAAGGGTGTGTCTGAATCCACTTTTGCTATTTTAAAGATGGAAAAATACGGTTTGCGCCCTGGCGCATGGACTAACAGGGTTGTGCTTATTCTCTTAATGAGTTATGAGTGTGTTTTAAGCAAATTGTGCATTAAGCCAATCAGAGTCTCATCTCCCATTTGCTTTAAGAGTCAGTTGCATCACACCATGGCACATTTGCTATTTACATGGCAGACTTTGTAAGTGGAAAAATTTAACGCTTCACTAGGGAGAAAAACAAAGCAAGTTAAATAGACCAGTGGTTCTCAAATTTGTTTCACCAAGTACCACCTCAAAAAAAAAAGGTCTTTAAAAGTACCACCATAATGAGCAGTATTTAAACGCAATAGCCAAGTAGGCCCATCATTTAAATTTATCATTTAAATTAAAATGTGCTTTTAAAAGTAAAAAAATTATAGGTTACTGTTCTTTAAAAGTAAAAAACAAAAAGTACTTAAATGTAAAGTATTAACATATAGTAGCCAATTCATCAACACCTAGAAATGTTGCCTGAACCTCATGAATACTGTATAGGCTATATGTCATCATATTCATATATAAATAATTTTTGATACATTTTGAAATACATGTAGCATGTACATATGACATATTTGATTCCTCCACGTACCACTAAAAGGAAGCCCGCGTACCACTAGTAGTACACGTACCACAGTTTGAGAACCACTGAAATAGACCACCTGGATAAAGAACAAGCCTCCTCCATTCGGCCTCATTACTTTCTCTTTACTTTACTTTTACTCTTTACTTTACTACTGTACTTTCGTGGATGAGAAAACAGTGTTGTACGTACTCCACTGAAAACATCCAATAGCCTAAAAATTTAATTTTGTTTGTTAAGCGCAAAGACTTGTTTTAAAACTATTTGTAAATTCAGTATATCCAAACACGCATCCTATTTTTATGCCTCATATGGTGATGCATATGTCTCCAAAACCCGACAGGTGACAAATCTAAACTTTTTTATTAAAACAAATATAAATATGCATATTATAAATAATATTGCTAAAAATACTAACATTATACAAATGCAAATTGTCATGAATTAACCGAAAAAAGCCCGCTCAACATGGAGGCATGGATGTTAAAATATTAATTTTGTAACATTTTAATCCTTTAATTCCTTTCATTTGTTAAGATATCTTGTATTGCTGTACATCCTGTGTGTATTAGGCAATGTTTAGGTGTTTGGACCTGCATAGGCGCATAACTAACATTCTCTGCACTGAACTTTAGAGCAGATTTTAGTTGGTCAATGACGCAGTCTATTTCAGTTCCTCAAAATAGCAACGTGCCAACAATGCACCTTAGCACACCTCCTTTTTGGACCAGCACACCCATGAGTCCACAAAAGGACGCAAATGGATTTGCCATTTAAACAACATGGTGCAAAACATGAAAATTAGGGTTTCGCTGGTCTGAAACATGTGCCAAACACGTCTTGTGCCTGGTGTATGATATGGTCCTGTGTTTTAACGTTGTGGATTTCATTCTCGTTGTGGATACCATTCTTAATCTCTCCCTTTTTTTATACAGTATCACTTACCAAATGTGATGTTGTGCACACACATGACTATTACATTCACCCAACATTAGCATATTTAAGGATTTTAGTTGACAATGCTTACTGCTCTTTCATAGCCTCCACTTAACTGAAAAATATAGCTTACTCAGACTGTGAGGTGATTTCTAAGATGTAGATGTATTGGTCTGACACAACCATGAGGGAATGGAACTCCACTGCATCTCCAAACTTTACAATGGACATCTAAAAAAAAAAGTGAAAATACAAAAAGGTAAATACAACAAAGATTAGAAACGAAGCACTTACAAATGTAACACATTAATTAATGATGGCTAAAAACTTATCAAGTATATTTGGAACATAAACAAAATAATGCAATTGGTTAGTTTAACGGGGTGCATAAAGAGATGGAATTAGTATTTTGAGTGCTATCAAAACATTAGAATTTAAACTTAACAAAAAGAGACCATTTATAATTGTTGCAAAATCAAAAGGCGAGAGTCAAAGGAGTGTACCAAGTCAATTCTAAAATAAATAATTGTCCTGCTTTGGGTTTCCTTGTTTCTTTGGAGAAAAACAAATGGTTAAGGCAGTAACAAACACTTGTGTTTGAGAAATGCACCCTAGATAGGATGAAAGTTATTGCTTGGATATCAATTATGATATATAGTGGAATTCAGAAAGTATCAATAATAAAAATTTAAAACAAGATAAATTTACTTTTAAGGAAAAAAGACATTTACAGACTAAAGACACAAAGGGCTTTTTTTTATGATCTACGTGCATAGTCTAAAGCGCATGGCACAAAAGTATTAAGGGTGTGTCCGAATCCACTTTTTGCTATTTTAAGCACAGAAAAATAAGGTTTGCGCCACAGCGCATGGTCTAACAGGGTTGTGCTTATTCTTAAAGAGTTTGAGCTTAAAGAGTTATGAGTGTGTTTTGAGAATAACGTGCAATAAACCAATCAATGACTGATCTGCCATTCCCTTTAAGAGTCAGTTGCGTCACGCCATGGTGCATTTGCTATTTACATGATGGACTTTGTAAGTGGAAAAACTGAATGCTATACTAGCAAAAAAAAAAAAAACAGTTAACAGACCATCTGCAGAGTGAGATAATGAACGAGCCTACACCATTTGGCCTCCTTATTTTCTCTTTACTTTAATCCTTTACTTCATAGATTAAAAAACCTGACAGGTCGACAAATCTAAACTTTTTTTTAATTAAACAAATATAAATAGGCTTAAAAATAAATAACACTAATAATAATAATACCAATTTACAAAAGCAAATTGTCATGAATAAACTGAAAAAAAGCCCTCACGAGATGAAAAAGGCATGGAGGCAATCGTTTTTATATTTATGTAGAAAATAATAATCTTTGTAACATTTTAATCCGTTAATTCTTTTTCATTACGCGTTTAAGGTGCACAACTAACGCGCTTTGTGCTGGACTTTAGACCAGCTGAAAGCTGGTCATACACGCAGTCTATTTCAGTTCCTCTGAAATAGCAACACGTCACTAATGCACTTTAACACACCTCCTTTATAGACCAGCACACCCATGAGTCCACAAAGTGGCACAAATGGATTTGCTATTTAAACAACGTGCTGCAAAATGGGAAAAAAAGTGGTTGCGTTGTTTTGAAAATAGCTCCAAATCACGCCAAACACATCTTGCACCTTATTACGCCGGGTCTATAATAGGGCCCTATAAGACACTAAAGTTTATTGGATGTGTTTATTTAACTCAAGCTCTTTCCAATTCTATCCTCCCTCTAAGGTAATGGTTAATATTATTTTTGTAGTCAGTGTTATTGAGGACTAGGTAGAGAGTGCCTTTAAAAAGCAGCGAAGCTCCTCTTCTCCCCCAAACACTTCCACATCCAGGAACAGTTGAAGCCGATGATCCACTGCTTCTGAAAGCAGGTCAAACTGAGCTGAAAAGAAAAATAAATATGGTGGAAAAAATTACCTTCTATTCTGTAATTCTGGTCATGTTTACAAAACACTCTATTACATTATTTAACTGACCATTCTAAAACAGGCCTAGCTTAGGCCAGTAATGCCGAGTTCAGACTGCATGATTTTCAAAGTAGTCACGGATGTTTTCACACTGCATGACTATCTGAGTTAGCGTTCTGTCGGCGCTGTGTTTACACTAGGGTGGATCGACGACAGGAGAGTTCATACTGCATGACTTTAAAATATAGAATCACAGACAACTTTGTGCAAACTACGTCTCACAGCCAAACAAACGCGAGAAGTGACATGAAAACAACGCAAGGTCACGTAATATATCTTATTTATTAACTACATAATGAAAAAAGAAGGCTTTAGCAGCTTTAGAAACGTGTGTTGCTCACCTGGCTTTTGAAGAGAATTAGCAATCTCTCCTCAACTTTTTTTACTTTTCGACCTGATTGTAATATTGATCAAATGATACGTCAAACAGACACAGTGCTCGTGCCAAATTTACACTAGTTTTTCCTCCATTTCTTGGGTCCAAATAAACTGAAAATGAGCGCTTTTAGCTTCTCCCCCAGCCTCCCGCTGTCCTGCAGGTACCCGTATTAGTGAATGCTGCTCTCTCATTGGCTGTAGGTGATCGCCGATGTTATTTTCAGCCAGAATACATTCACACGGCATGATTTGCATCGCCGACAGCTCCAGATATTTAGCATGCCAAATATCTCACGGGCATCGGCAACTCATCGTCGATTTTCTCATAACGCCTCCTTGATAGTTCATACTGTGTGATTGTCACTCGCGTGCACGAGCACTGACTTGCCTGTGATTTCAGGCATTTGTCGGCGATTTCTCAAAACCTGTCGGCGAGTCAAAATCAGGGCTAAAATCATGCAGTCTGAACTCGGCATAACTATAGCAATTTACAAAGATAAGTTTTAATCCACCTTTTTTGTTTGTTTGTTTGTGTTTTTTAAGGCCTCAATGCTAACATGTTCACAAAAAATAAATAAATAACAAAAAATCTGTCACCCGACCATCATGTAGGCTTTATTTTTGAGCCTAAGCAGTTTCTTTCTATTTAATATCTTTTAATAGACCACTTACCACTGTTTGATCCTTCAGTATACTTTGGTGACAGCAGTTCCTGCTTTTGATGGCTGTTGTGGCAGGAGCTGTCAGCCAACTTCTCCATTCCCTCTGAGTCACTTTGCGCCTCTCCATCAGTTATGCTGAAGTTGATTAGTTGAGAGGTTCTCTGCTCAACTTCGTTCTGATTGGGCAAACAATTAGAAAGGAAACTATGGGCTGTGTGAAAGTAAGCTCCCTCTGTAGAGGCCTCTGATTGCTGAGTCAAATGAAGTGGGCTCCCGTGGGATAGGACTAAACTCTGGAGGAATGAAGCAAATTAAGATTAAGTAAGAAAAGTAGAAAATTGTAGCATTATACATGGACCAATAATAATAATAAAAAACAAACATAAATACCTGAACCTCGCTGTGCTGGAGATGGTCAGCATTGTCCTGCTCATCAAAAGTAAAGTATCGGTCACCATTCTGTTCAAATGGTGTACTGGTGGAAGGAGCTGATTGAGCAGCTAACTGAACCACATGATCGCTATTGCACTCTGAGCAGATGACAGTACATTCTGTAGAAAATCATGAACCAGTCAATCCCTATGACATATGTTAAGACCAAAGCTTTTGATACATCCAGACAATATAATTCAGTTGAGTTATTATAACAAGAAAGCTAAAAAGACAAATCAAAATGACCCACCCATGTCATTCAAGATTAAACCCATCACAGAACAGTCTTTAACAATACATTTTCTTTTTACTTTGGACTTATTATAAGAGCGTTAACGCTTTCAAAATAAACACCTGCACTGATCTCTCCCCCATGCAGAAACAATTATGTGTTTAGTCCAGATGATCTGCAGGACACCAAACAAACAGACTGAAAACAGCTGAACAAATGTCCCAGAGCCTCCGGGGCGTGTCAAAGCACGCTTCAAAAGTATGCAGTGCATGGAAAGATGAAATGTGTATCAAATCAGTTATTAAAGTCAAAACAGCTGCGAGTAAAAAAAAAAAACACATTCTACAATTAAAAGTGTTATGCTGAAAATGGGTCAAATAATATAATCAGATGAGTCCCAAGCTCTCACACCCAACATTTGGCAGTATTCATGACAGTATTCATGAAATTCTTTTACTGGCATATTTTATCAAGGTTCTATCATGCACCAACAAGATGATAAAACAATCATGATAAGTTTAATTTATGTTTTTTTTCCCCCAGAAGTGCCGACAGGGTACTAACAAGCATTAATTAGATAGTACAGTCTCAGCCATTACTGCATATTGAAATACAGTGTTTAAATTGCAGTAATGGTTGAGACTGTACTAGATAATCGATGCTTGTTTGTACCATGGTGGTAGTTGCAGTGAGGCAACCAGCATGCATTTCCCAAAAAAACAACTTTAATGTAGTCTTAAGTTCCATTGTTCACAACAGAGTTAAACAGAATATGCAACCATAGCTAGCTAATGATACATGTGGGAATCAAATTACAGAATGATTCAAATTATTGCAACACATTTAACGAAAAGTGTTTTGCAAGGTGCATGTGGTTGTACCTCTCCCTGGAATTAAAGAAGAAAAAAAAGCTCTTCAGAGGCCTTACTGTTATTCCCTTGCTCATCCAGGTGGTTCAGGCTGCTGTCTGATTCATTGGCCGGCTGACAGAATTCAGCTTGACACTTCAGGCACTGCAGCCAAACGGTCTCTGGTCTCTCATCATCCACCTGCTGCTTGTTTTCTTCCACAACTCTTGAGAGAACTTCTGCCAATACCTGAGGAGTCAAAATAGTGAACTATTTAACCATCGAATTGGATGCTATTGTGTTGGAATGTGTCAAAACAGATTTAAAAGAAAAGCATGCAGTTTAGTTATTTGTAGATTTGGTGACATCAATCATTTCAAATACCGCAAAGGTTCAGGTAGTACACTTTGTGAAATAGCCAACCAAGCAACTTGTAATTGGTGTTTAACCAATCAGGAAGTAAATCACTGAATTTGATTAAAGAGATGAATCAGATTAGAAATTAAAAATTGCTCATTTCTAGGTCAATATGGCTAGAAACTATACTCTCATTCTTGAGTAATAATCAAGGAACTTTGCTTTCAAATGTATTCAATTCTTTTAAATGTTTGAATAAGATCCTAATGGTCAAATTCAATTCAATTATTTATGCTAAGCTAAAAGTGCTTCTACCAGACCCGATTATCAGCTGAATGGATAAAAAATGGTAAAACTAAACTGTTTAATTATAGGGGACTTATAAAATGAGCCTATTTCTTAAAAAAAAATGTGGAGTGTTTGCTAAAAATGCTAAATATATTTTCAAATGACAACATAATTAATAAAATGTTATATAATACATATATATTTAATGTAATAATAAAATATCACAAATTTCCCATGTACTGGTTGATTATGAATGATTGTGATGAATAATGAATGCTCCTCCTGACCTGTAATGATTCCTGTGGCTTGTCATCCAGCATTATATAACAACGTTTACGCCTCTCACGACTAATGTAGCGAAAATGGAGCTCCACGGATGGTCGAGCCTCATTCACCTTCTGTAAGATTTAAAAAGAGATTGAAACAGACAAAGATGCTTACATGATAATGTAATCATCTAATAGATTCATATAAGTAAAAAATGTCATCTGACCTCCTCTGTGCAGGAGGCCTCAGTGGTCACCGTCACCACATCTCGCAGACTGTTTAATTCCACTCGTGTTTTAACACAGCCCTGGTGCATATCCACCTCCAGCAGGTGGCCCTGCCGCACTCGTAGGAAGAGTGGTTCAGAGAATCTTTTCTGATCTGTCTCTAGATCCTCTAACAGCAGTCCCACCAGCATTGGCCTACATAGGTCCACTGTCAAGCAAAGAGCAAAAGTGAGAAATAGAAGGCATTTCAATTAATGGTCTATTAATTATATAAGCTATATTCACCTGGCTGTGGCAATTTACAGCTGTTGGAATTTCGTTATATTGCAAACTGATAGAGATGTGTCAGTATTTTTGTATGAGAGTACAAGAGCCATTACTTCAAATATATTACTTATTGTTTTTTTTAACTGTTGGTGTTAGAGATGTGTCAGTATTTTTGTATGAG
>CAIGQZ010032936.1:372301-382577 GCA_903798205.1 Danio tinwini | reverse complement strand
CAGGCGGAAATCCCAAAATAGCACTAGACTTTAAAAGGTTAAATGTAATTGACATGATAAAAATGTAAACAAATTCCATCATGGTTTCTATTATTTTAGGAAATAGCAGGATTCATATTTATAGCAAATTTTTGGATATATATTTTTTTAATTCAAGTTTTTTATTGTTTTCTTCTGGTTCATGACAAAATAATACAAACACATATTACAAATGATCACTTGTGGCCTACTAAATGTAAAGCCATGATGTATACAGTGGTTACTATGGACAAAAGTACAATATTATTAAAAGGAGAACCTGGTGAGTAATTTTAAATTGTATTACAAGACATCGTCACATAAGACCAAAAGTCTTCCCACACTGGGATACCTACAGGGACCTCTGCTTTGTCCTTGTTATGTAATTTGCAAAGTAGACAATCATATGAAGCTGTTTTAGTCATTATTCTTTTACCCATTACCCATTCTTTTAACTCTGGAATTTTGGGAGTTTTCCAGTGTTTTAAGATGACTCTAGCTGTCACTGAGATCCCCACCATGATGACTGTGAACTCTCCTTTTGTAATATTTGGCATCTGTTCCCTATCTCCCAGTAAGCATAACCTTGGTAACAATGGTATTAATGTTCCAAGCCATTTACTCAGAATATTTAGGGTTGGGTGCCAAAAAGGCTGAACTAGAGAACAGTCCCAAATACAATGAATAAATGTGCCTCTCTCTTTTTGACATTTCCAACAAACATTATTATTTGCCAAACCCATTCTACTGAGTCAGACAGGTGTGAAGTAAAACCTGTGTACAATTTTATACTGAGTAAATTGTCCACTCGCTTCTCTTACACATTTACCAGTGTTTGACAAAATACTTTTCCATTCCTCATCCCCTATTGCATTCTGGATGTCCTTTTTCCAAATTGTCTTTAAGTGTATGCAGTCATGACTGCATACAATTTTATATTTATATTAAAGATAAATAACGCAAGAATATGAGAATGATACTCTTTATATTTTTACACCAACAAAAATATCTTGTGGTATGCACCTGTTTAATAAAAATCTTTGTAATTGTAACATTCAACATGAAATAAATAATAATAATAATAATAATAAGTGCCATAAAAAAAACTAAACCACATAATCTTTTGTGTTGACTAATAAAATTAAGTTTTGTACTCGGCCTATGCCTAAATCCAAAAAGCACTAAATAATTTATATATTTGTAAATTACACTAATTAAACAAAATAACTATATATTACGCTAAATAGCTAAAATAGGCTATATAATCTTAGTCTCTGATTAAAACAAAAGTGATTTGCCGCACCATCGACATCGAAAACCGAAGTGAGCACTTTTTCTGAAGTCATGCCTTTCTTTTGTTACTTTAAATTACTGTGCATTTAATGTTAAATAAATAAACAATGAATAGACTGTCTGTCTGTCTGTCTATGTGTGTGTGTGTGTGTGTGTGTGTGTGTGTCTGTGTCTGTGTCTGTGTGTGTGTGTGTGTGTGTGTGTGTGTGTGTGTGTGTGTGTGTGTTTCCACCGCGTCTTTCATTAGCAACTTTCTTCCAAAACTAAAAGTTACTTCATCTGTCTGACAATATTCCGACTTGCAATTAATTGAAAAATCTATTTAGATGAGCCTATAGTCAAAATTTGCAGAAACTGTGTAAAGAAACCGTGAAGTGCAGCCGCACATTGAATCTGAGGTCTCATCTCACTGTCATCCAGACATCGGACGCCACATAAACGTAATGTCAAAAATACAGCACTGAATCTAACAGGTAATGTCTTTCAGCGAAAAAGTCTATCAATAGGATATCTGTAAAAACGCAATCAGAGCCAATGTTATGTAGAAGTAGTGTTGCCTAAACGGCTATTAAATTTCTAGTCACATTAAAACCAAAATACAATTAATTGCATTTTTTGTTTGATAAAAATATACGGAAACGAAATAAAATCAAAAGGTGGCTAGTTTGTAATTTGTTTTAATATTAATAAAAAAACAAGCTTAGACTATTTAACTTTAATGGCTATATGCTGCCGATAGGCCAATAAATATTATTTTACTGTGTATTGGGTTATAATGTATTTTTTTAAATTAAAACTAAATATAGGATGTCTCGCTGTCATTTAAAACATGTAATGCCGAGTTCAGACTGCATGATTTTCAAAGTAGTCGTGTCACAGATGTTTTTACACTGCATGACTATCTGGAGTAGCATTCTGTCTGTGCTGTGTTTACACTGTAGGATGGATCGGAGACAGGAGAGTTTATACTGCATGACTCTAAAATAGAAAGAAAGGGTTTAAGTCTACTTTTACAATTTGACACATGCAAACCACAGCAGAATGTTCCAACCCACAGGTCCATGTCATGTAAAGTACAAATACTTATTAATAAATAACTCATTATAAAATAAAATAATTAACGTATGCTATGTTTTTATTTTCACAAGCTTTGGAGACGTAACATAAATTCCACTATTAAATAATAGCTCACCTATAGCTTTAACCATGAGGCTGTGTTCAAAATGATATCAATGTTTTCAAAGTGCACTGCGAAAGGAGCACAGTTGTAAACATGAAGATCGCTAAAACTGAAATGTAAAAATACTTTGAAAGCAAATTACACCTAAGAGAGATTAACTTAATGCTTTTTCATTTTTTAAGAATTCCAACTTTGAATGTTAGAATGTTCTAAATGAATAGGGCATAAGGGGTTTAAGTGGGAATAGAACACAGCCAGGAACTATGTTTCTAACTACAGCTGCAGAGGTGCAGTTTCAAGTGCTCAAGTTTGCGACGCAGTTTGCGAATGTTCCCTGGAACGATGGAATTAGGAAACGGCAATTCAACAAACTATGTTTGTAATGACGGAACTTGCAACCTTAGTTAGCTAATGATGGTTTTGGGAAACGCACCCCAGAACTGTAGACCTGCAGTGTGTAAACTGTATACAGGGGGTGTTGGTCAATAGCCAGCACATAACGCTTTTGAACTAATATATCAGAGGGAGATTATGTTAGCCTAATTTGAGAGATTTTAAAAATAAAAGACATTTTTAAAAAGGAGTAACATGCAAATCGGCAACAAATAAAACTGGTTGCGTATTTCAGCACTTGCCGCTGGATTTAGATGGGGCTGGACGCGTGTAGCGCCTTTAAGCAGCTTGTCAATCAACTGCTGCTGGTGAGTGGGAGCGCACGTAAGAGCGCAAAGCCAGTACAGATATAACCAAAAGCAAGTTCATATTATAAATATTTCATTAACAATACTTCTTAAAAATTCATTTAATTTTACCTTAATTTTACCTTTCAAATTGAATTTTTTTGTTTTGAATTTTTTTAATACTTTGTAATAAAATAACGTTATTAACCGGTATTTTTTTTCTAGAAAACCTGTTTTCGGAGTGTTTTGTTTAATAAGAAATGCAAGAACAGAAACATAAAAAATATTAATTCTGCTCAGAGTGAACTTTTCCCGTTTTTAAGCCCTATGGCGATACAACAATTTTTCTGAAAAAGTGGATCGTGCTGAAATTTTGATCATCGTGTTATCGCACAGCTCTACTGTTAATCTGGCATTATATAATGAGTGGCATAAAATTATCTTGAAATGACATTAATATAGTTTATCACAATTTAGTTTGGTTCAATATATATCATACAACAAAAAATTGATATTGTGACAGGCCTAATTATTATGGGTGTAAAAAAAAGATCTCGTACGACGAGATCTCGCGAGATTAAATCGCAGCGAGATTTCTCGTCGAGGTTAAAAGTTGTCTCGTCACGCGAGTTGTGATGTTATGATGGAGCGTGAGGGTAAAATTAGCATTGACGATTGGAGGCAGGATTGGATTTGATCTGCAAATAAAGTGGTTTGCACACACTTGGCAACCCAGGCTGGCCTCAGAGTTGCGCTTGTCACTCGGTTGGGTGGGCAGGTGTGACGTAACCACTTTTTTCACTGGAGTTCAGCAGGTGCCGCATCCAACATAGGCTACAACTACAGCCTCACACATTATGGTTCAGATCCTTGCAATGGAATAGCACTACAGATATGCTGAAAGGCATAATCGTCGTAAACACAAATGGAATTAAGGCGTGGGGTATTCCTGTTTTAGTCGCATTATTAAAGTGCAGATATGTAAACGCCAAGATCAAACTATTAACACCATGAAGGACTTTTAGCCGCATTTTGCGACAGGACCTACACACCTAGCGAGTCAGTAAAGCACCACAGATGCACACATCTCCAAGTGTGCAAACAAACACACACACTCACTGAATGAACTCCTGGAGACTCATCGTCACATTATCATCTCGGATCACACAATTATACTGTCCGGGAAAAGCAGATTTTTTTTTTCATTCTGCGTGCGGTAACAAACTCCATTAAAACAACTCTCCTATCAGTCCTTCATATTCGCATGATCGCATCCAGTAGCTCAGAGTGAGTCACGGGCTGAATGAAATCTTGCTAAATAGAAGTGAAACTTAAATTCAATTAAAAATGAAACACAAAAAATTACATATATTTGTTTCAGTGTGTGGAAATAAGTTCGATATATCATTTGAAATTGTACAGGGGAGAAGCCAGTCGGTACAGTTTATAGCTAAATATTTAGCAGTGTTTGCATGTCCTTTATGACATAGAATTCATTTAAATAGAAATAAAATACCATTCATTATAATATTTTTAAAAAGCACCTAAATTGTTTTGTATTTTGTTTTTTGTTTTCTAGTTGAATAAAAATCTATTTTCCATTCATATTTTAGCAAATATTTTGCTAATATTTAAAATTATATATAAAAAGATTATTTACCATTTACATAGGCTATTAGCAAAATATTTAGTAGTGTTTGCATGTCCATTAATGCATATAATTCATAAAAAAATAGAGAAAGCACCCAAGTAGTTTTGTGATTTGGTTTTTTTTTTCCCCAGTTGAATAAAATACAATTTTCCATTCATATATTTCATCATTGAGAATTTAAAAAAACTGACATTTTACATACACACATTTTACATACCCTCAGGTATAACCAGGTTTTAGACATAAACTTACTTTTTGTTTCTTTTTTCGAACTCGGGTTGCTCCTGAAACAGACACACTGTCAGTCATGTCCCCACCACCACTTGACACATCCTGCCCACCTTGGTCTTGTGCCATAGCAACTAGAGAAGTATGGGACAGCTGGCCAACCAACTGTCCGGGTTTAGGTATTAGCTGTGGGAAGAAATAAAAATAAATAAATCATGGAACAGGAGACACTATATATATATAACACCTATACAACTTAAATTGGCAGCAAGTTTGTTGTTATTTAAGTATATCACAGTATAAAAATGTAATAACTCCACAAACAATTTATTAATATCTTCCCACCATAGGTCCAAAATATTTTGTTAAGCACTATAAATTACGTTTAAATGTTATTTATTTTTTTCTACATTCTTAACTTTTTACTAAATGTCATCTGTAAATTTATTAGCTTATAAGATTAATTTAGGTGTAAAATAAAAAAAAAATGTTTTGCACTAATAGCTCCCAGAAATCACAGAATCAGTTGCTCTGAATCATGATTGTTGCCAGTCTGCAAGAATTGTGCGCTTATTGTGAAAACTAAAACAAATAAACAAAAATATAAATTAATAAAAAGATTTTTTTATAAAATATAAAGAATAAAAAGATCTCAATGAAGTGTCACTAAATCAAGTGAATGTTATCTTTGGCTTGGAATCAGTGTTGAATACATGGTTCACTCCCAAAAAATTTTTAACTAAAAATAAAATAAGTCATTGTATACTCGTTTCAACAAATGACACAAAATATATTTTGAAAATATGTTGGAAACAAGTAACCATTGACCTCCATAGTATTTGTTTTTTCTATATGGAAATCAACAGTTACAAGCTGAAGTTGACATTAACCAGCCACTGTGGCTATTAGCTTTACCAAATTTGCCATGCTAAAATTACTTCATTTAAAACCCATCTGGCCACCTACATTTTGAAACACATGCTAATCCAGTTGGTATATAGTCAAAACCTTTCATCAAAGTTGACACAAACACAAAGCAATACCTGTTCTTGTCTTAGACTAAGATTTTTTTGATCCACTTCAAATGTTGTCTACTACTGTATATACCCGGTATACCTACAGGTCATAAAGGATACAGTAAAAGTGGTGCAGATGTATATAATATTAACTCAAAAGACACTTTAAATATTTTGGAACTATTAATTATTTATTTAATTATTTTTGTATAATTATTAACAACAGCAGTTAATACTGTAATGCTGCAGAGAAAAAAAAAAGATCTGCACTAAAATACAAAGAACAAAATACATCTTGGCTAATCAATTACAATTCACAAAACTCATTAAAGTAAATTAACATTTTATGTGTGTATGAGTGATATGAGAATGTGGTTGCAAAGGATTCATGTGGGTGCGAAGGATTTACGGGGATTCAATCTGTCTCTGCTGGTCTTATGCTGGGTTCACACCAGAATAGTATATAGTATAGTAAATTACATGCAAAGTAAATGCAAATATGTGAATAGAGGTGAATTATTATGTTGTGGCGCGAATTGACATGGAATGCGTGATATATTTGCAAATGCAGGAAATTCGTCTTAATTGTCTACCATTCAAGTTGAAATAATTGAACGTAAACGACGTGGTGCTCCGCATTTAGTGTGAACCCAGCTCCTAATTTATTTATTTTTTTGTGCATTGTGTGGCTCAATAGTGTACATTAGCAAGCATTGTTTTGCAGGGATTGATCATGGGAGTTTTATTACTTTTATTTTACATGGCTTTTTAAAAAAACTAGAATTTAAAGAGTATGCTCAACACACCAGAGTGGCTAGTGGCAATGGGTCTTTCCCATCACAGCTAAAATCTACCTGGATTTGGCAGGTGTTAATGTCAAGGCCTCGTTACAGGAATTCATTTTTCTTCAAAATATATTTTTTTTGTTTACCAGAAGAAAGAAACTCATAAAGATTTAATTACACATGAGGGTGAGAAAATCGTGAGTATATGTTCATGTTTGGATAAACAAACCCTTTAAGATGTCAGACAAATTAGTTTTTTTGGTAATACACATAAGACTGCTGATGACATGATTTCTGAATATTTCAGGCAAAGTGTTGAACTATTTTAGCATTACAGAAAAAGCGTCATTCAAAAAATCTTCTTGAAACTGTAATTTGCCATTAAACACATTACTTTCATGTGAATATTGGTGACACTAAACAATAGCATGGTTCCCTCTGCTAACATGAAAGAAGAAATGCAGAAAATGTGCAGTTGGAACCTACTATATGCATTTGTAACATATAGGGGTGCCACAATAAAGATTACTATTATTATTTTTTTGTATGGGCATTTCTTTTCGAATTAAAGTTTATTAAGGCTTGGTTGTGGTTATGGGGTGCAAAGCAATGTGTGTTCATCCTTCATTTGTAAAAAATAATAAAAAAAAAATAATAATCACATTATTTTGTCATATATCGTACTTTAATTACATACTGCTACTCAGCTAACATAAAAATGACTGTCATATTTCCTAGTTCCACCGAAAGCCCACCCTCAAGAGGCTCTGATTGGTCAATTAACGGTGATTCACGAATCACACAAGGAAGTGTCACCCCTCTACTAGCCCGTGCTTTGCCTCTGTTGTGTAAATACTGTCAGTCAGTATCAGTTTGAGCCTGATTCAGACAGAAAATGAGGAGAACACAGCTGAACCTCATGGCTGCTCACTAAAATAAAATCTGACAAGAATCTTAATGGATATTCGGGTTATAATCATGTGTAAGTAATATGAAATGTTCACATATTTTGTGTGAGTTGGTTATTTGAGATGTAGAAAGCAGAAAAAAAGCGGCCATATAGGCAGACATTGCATCGCTGGTGAAGATTGTGGGTGTTTACAAGGATTTGACAGATAAACCTGAGGGGTTTATGATCTCATTAACCCAGATGTATTGTTTGTAGTTCCCAAACTTTGTTTGCTCTAGCCTTTGGGAAGCTAACTTTGTAAAAGCTAAGGTCTCCCTTTGCATTAAACTTTGAGCAAATTACATTCAGAGATGTTGTTTATGTTCACACTTCTACATTACACATGAAACTAAAGCTTAAAAAAAGATATCATAGTGTACCACCCCTTTAACATGTACATTTGAAGTTTACAAACTCCATTTAGTATGAGGAACTAACCTACTTTGTTGTCTACTGTAAATAAAAAGCAGGCATGCCTTTCACAATGCAGCATGAAACAAATTAGAAAAAGAGCATGGAATGATCTGAGATGACAAAGTGACATTTAATACCCACCAGCAGATCAGACTGGGACAGAGGGGTGCCATTCAGCTGGAGCTGAAACACAAAATAACACGAAAATAAAATGTGAGTATACAACTCTAAAACATCTGCAGAACAGCAAGAAAGATTTACAAACAAACACATCATGATTGCTATTGAGAATGATATCAGGCACCTCTCTGTTTGCTATGGTAAACATGAAAACAGAAATCAACACCATCTATTTGCATACACTGTACAGTAAATGCTCATTTATGTAATATTTGGATAGATCGAGTGACTGCTTCAGATTTTCAGGATGCCACATCATATGGAGTATCTTATCACTTATATGGAGTACAGTACAGTTTGAATATTAAAACGTGTACAAAAACAAGAAAGACTCACTCCATGGAAAGCAGCTCTTGGAGAAAGGTGACAAATAGTAGATGCCCTGTGTGTCTTCAGAAAATACAATGGGTTTCCTTCAAGAGTTAACTGAAAAAAGATTCAAAAACTGTCAGGATGATATATAGGACAAGACAGGAGAATCAAAGATACTGTAGGTCACATGGTTCAGACAGAAACATTTATATTCAGATTATAAGATCCAATTTCTAAAGCTGGAAACCTGCCATTTAGATGTGCCCTATCTAGACCTGTTCAAACACAAAGATCTTCATCAAGCCCAGATTATAAGAAATGCTGAGACCAAAATCTGTAGTTGAGAATAATCACTTTAGTAAATATGATAGTTTAATTAGTTGAGAATTAATTGGGTAAGGTGAGTCTAACTTACTGTATTGAGATTATGAAGAAGGGACAAAGGAGCCAGCTGAGAGTGTTCCATAAGAAGGTTATAAGCCAGGTCAAGACACTGAAGTGACGACAACTGCTCCACCCCTGCAGTTAGGATAATACATTTTAGATTAAATAAGATTAACCTTTATTTTAGTAAATTAACTTCAAACCAATAGTAGCTATTCAAAACCAGAACATACAAAATCTGGTATCAATAAGAAACTGTACATGTAGCTGTTTAATACAAAAACGTGTTACAGTAAGCACTGAACAAAATGTTTTAAACTAAAATAAAATACAGCAATGATTATTTTGCTAACACTCCGGTAGCACTAACGTCATTATTTTTTTTTATTTTAGTTCCAGGAAATTTATTTCAAATGGTCTCATTTTGAAAAGCACACACTGTACGTGGTTGAAAAAACAAAGACATAAAGTACTGAGATAAATTAAAAAACAAATATAAGCCAAAGTGTTAAATAAAAACATAAAGAGTTATATTTAGAGCAAAAAATAGTCAAAGTAAATAATCATGGCAATACAATTCCGCTAATGAGTAGAAAACTCACCATTGATGGCTTCCAGCTCATTGTTTCTAAGGATCAAGGTGGTGAGTTTGGCTTGAGCACTCAAGCCCAGCACAGGTGCTCTCTGGAGGTTATTATAAGCTAAATTCAGGTGTTCCAGTTCAGTAAGTGGCTTTAATGGAGACAGTAAAGAAAATAAACAAATTTATAAACAAATACATAAATTCACTCTAAGATTTTTATTCCTTGTCAACTATGTGATATTCAATTTACAATATAATAACCAGATGTTATAATAAATAAAGAAAGAGAGAATGTGAATTTTAATAAAACTTTGAAACATTTAAAAAAAAAAGATCAATTATAAACAATTACCAATCACAGTACTACAAGGAGGTAAAAAAACACTTTATACTCAACTACAGACCTCAAGGCACTATTGCAACACTAAATATTAGCATTAAGGATCATCTGTAAACTTATAAAAATTTAAATCAAGAATCTTGCTTGTACCATGTTATGAAAAAGTGTAGAGAGAGAGAGAGAGAGAGAGAGAGAGAGAGAGAGAGAGAGAGAGAGCGAGAGAGAGAGAGAGAGAGAGAGAGAGAGAGAGAGAGAGAGAGAGA
>CAIGQZ010032936.1:318445-367213 GCA_903798205.1 Danio tinwini | reverse complement strand
ACACACACACACACACACACACACACACACACAGCTATTAAGTAATAAAATACATGCACTCAAATTGAGGCAGGTCAGGCCTAACAGAAAACGGCTCTGGCACTGTAGCCCTTAGAGGATTTGTTTGACAAAGCTGCAGCCCGCCTGTCATCTCCTATGATGTCAGCGCCATATGAACACTGATAGGAGCCGCAGCAGCTCCAGTTAGCCGTCACCTGTCCGAGTGCGCTTCTTACCTGCACAAGTTAGTCCTCCGATTTTTAGACTTACTATATCGTGGACACGATGTTGTCCTACGTGAGTTGCGGCTTGCTGCTGGCATTGGTGACTTTTCACGGTACCGCTCGCTCAGAAATGGTGTTCCGCTGTCCGAGCTGCACCGCGGAGCGCCAGGCGGCTTGCCCGATGCTTACGGAGACGTGCGGAGAGATTGTGCGCGAGCCGGGCTGCGGCTGCTGCCCCGTGTGTGCCCGACAAGAGGGTGAGCTGTGCGGCGTTTACACACCGAGATGCTCCAGTGGTCTGCGGTGTTATCCCAAGCCGGATTCGGAGTTGCCCCTAGAGCAGCTGGTTCAAGGGCTCGGGAGATGCGGACGTAAAGTGGACACTGAGCCCACAGGAAGCGCAGAGCCTCGAGAAGTCAGCGGTATGTGTTTTAATGGGTGACAGTGGATTAATTTGTTGCAGTAACTTATGTACTCCAAATAAAACGTTTGCACAACTTTTATCTTCAAGTTAATTTGGCTACTTGGAATGCTGGTAGAAGAGTAGCCGATGAAATCTATTTAATAATGTAACATACCAAATCAGGTTGCACTTTAGATTGTTAATAATCAAATGCAGTCTTAAAAACCCGAATGCAACACGTTTGATAAAGAGTTAGCCTTGTTTTCAGCATATTCTGCAGTAGCACAGTTTAGGCGGTCATCGATAAATTGGTTTGAGCTCGTCAGCATCTGGAGTCAGTCTTTTGCAGGCTACTCAAACTGCATTATTTTAACACTGTTAATTAGGCACCTGTTGTGGCAGTAAGTCTATTATTGAGTGTGCTATCTCTCTCAAATTATATATAAGGCGACGAAGGAAGGAAGAAATAAAGACGAAAGAGCTTTCTGGAGAACTGGAGTGTAGCTAGTGGAATGCAACAGTGATAGCAAGACGGATTTTGCGCTTTGACCCTTTCCTGCAGTAAATTTATCATTGTGGCGCGCGCGGTGTGTGTGTCTGTGCACGAGAAAGATAGAGAGGATGGGTCTGAACAAGCAGAACAAGAGGACGGGTCTCGACGGAGAGCATGCAGTGGCGCCTTAAGGACATTTAATTAATGGGGTGGCTGGATGGGTTCTGTAAAAAAGTTAAGGTGGCATGTCCAAAAGTAGCCTATTAAGTGCCTTGCCATAATATTTAACCCCTTATGTATGTTGTTCATTTACCTTATGCTATGTGATTTTACTTAGATAAATAACCTATATTAAAGACAAAGGAAGAGTCGGACTGCAAGACAACACAAAAACTGAGGATATGTTAGCACTTGTGCCAAAAAAGATGCATGACTCCTAAATGATATAGCAAGATTTTTGACATACCCCCCTTATATAGATTTAACTACATCCTGAGCAAAATGTCACGGTGTGCACATGATTCGTTTTGACTTTGTATAGGATATAGATTTTTTTGGGAAAATGTTGGCAACAGCATATAGATTATTTGCATAAATGGACAAACAAACATAAAAAGAACATAACTCAAAGGTTGTTAAAGGGCAAAACTATTTGGATTTTACAGTTAATAGCATAAAAATACATTTGATTAGTAGTTTTTGTAGTCACTGGGACCATATTATAAAGGAATTCATAATGACTAAAAAAAGCAAACAAAAATACTAAATACTATTTTTGAAACAAAATTTGACAGTATAATGACAAAATTATATAAAAAGCTGTATAGTGCTTAAGCTTTACACTTGAATGATCTTAAATCTAATGCAGGGTACTCTATTAAAATCATGTAGATAAGCGTTTCAGAAAGTTCAGGTGTTTTAAAATCATAAATGTCACAGTATATTTGACCATATTTTACATTTATTATATTTATACTATTTAATTCAATTCACCTTCATTTACATAGCGCTTTTACAATGTAGATTGTGTCAAAGAAGCTTAACATAAAAGTGGTAAACTGTGTCAGTCCAATTTTCAGTGTTTAAATTCAGTTTACTTCAATTCAGTGTGCTTTAATTTTCACTGGTGAAAGTCCAACAACTGATGCACAGCTCCACAAGTCCCAAACCAAGCAAGCCAGTGGTGAGCAACAAAACTTCTAAATATTTGAATTTTAATAACCATGAACAAAAGTGCAATGCAAGCAAGTTTCTGATTCGTGGTAACATGAAAAATGTATATTAAATGAGTTAAAGTGAAAAAAAAATAGAAAAACTAAAACAAAAATTAAAAGCACATATCAGTAATACATATCAGGTTACCTTTTATTTCTGTACATGTAAGATTCTAATGGTATGATAACCTTGGATAAAAAATCACGGTTAATGCTCTATGTCTGGGTAATAAAACAACAACTTTTTCCCAATGAACAAAATATATTTTATTTTAAGAAACATTTAAAATATTTTGGAACTGTAAACATGTTAGGCTAAATAATTCAAATAAATCAATTACTTCTCTTTCTATTTTTATTTTCTTTGGATATAAAGTAAGCAACTATGCTGGGATGCTGGGTGTTGCCCTAAATAATTAAATAAAATAGTTGTTTTAAAAAAAACTTACTTATACCATAGGAACGGTATAACAAAAAATTGAATAGTTTTTAAACCTTGACTTTTCCAAACCGCGGTAAACCTTGAAACCGGTTATCGTCCCATGCCTATATATTACTAGCAGACTTTCAGAACAGGACTCATATAAAGCAGGACTCATTTATATAAATTGCAGCAGGGGCTCATGAACTGTACAAATTAGGCATGGGCCGGTATAAGATTCTGATGGTATGGTTACAACCTTGTACAAAAATATCATGGTTTCACGGCTTCACGGTATTGTGATTACTGCTCTAAAATATATTCTTTGTACATTTTTCCCTTTTAAACACAATATATTTTATTTTAAGAAACATTTCAAATATTTTGGAACAGTAAACATGTCAGGCTAAATTATTCAAATGAATTACTGACTTCTGCTGTCTTCATTTATTTCAAAAACAGATTTTTTTTGTATAATTTAAAACGGCATCTTTGGATATCTTTTCTGCTGGAAAATACTGTTGTCCTTAAAAAAAAAAGTAAAAAAAAAAGTGCACACATACCTTAGGAAAGGTATTGCAAAAAATGTTGACGGTTTTAAAACCTTGACTTTTCCAAACCGCGGTAAACCTTAAAAACAGTTATCATCCCATGCCTAGTACAAATACATCCCTATGTCATACATCAGTGTCGTCTAAATAACTTCAGCAGCACAAACATGCAAGTCTGAGCAGAAGCACTTGGGAAACATGACCAAAAGTTCCTTGTAAAAATAAACAATTTTGGTCTGTCTATGGGTGAATTTTTGTGCCCAGTGAGAATGTGTCCTTAGGAATCCAGTGTTTTTGTTAAAAACTTGAACATTCGCAGTGCCTATTTGATCTTTTTGCTTTGAAGTTTCACAAGTGTTCTCCAAATCCTGTTGTGGTGGAGGTCACGTTTTTGGAGAAAGAAAGGAAAACTTACTCTTCCTGTGAATAACGAGCATACTGTAGCTGCGTTTAGCACCAGGACCTCTCAATTTATAATATATTTTCATGACACATTTGAAATAATCATAATAGTTATTGTAATAATTGATGAGGAGTTTAAGTTTTTGGCTGATTAAGCAATTTTATTTATTTATTTATTTTTGGATGACATTTGAATGCAAATACTTTTTTATACATGTTCATTTAAGTTTTTTAGTAAATGATTTAGTCGATTTTCCCTTTAATTAATACAAAAACAAAAACAATTAAAAAAATCATGTTGAATAATAGAATAATAGTTATTGATTAAAAAGCCCCTATTATGGGTTTTTAAAAATTACCTTCCATGCAGTGTGCATCACAGCTCTAAGTGAATGAAAACATCCAGCTGAGGTTTAAATCTGCAAGTGCACAGTGGTTAAAACTATTGATTCTCGATGGAAAGAGTCGGCTCAGAGTCAAATAAATTATTTGTCTTGCGTCTGAATCTTTTGACTGCTCATATCAACGTCAATACATGACATGGACAAATATGAAGTGCTTGATCCTGTAAAACGTGAATGCGCCCTTCACTTCAAACACTAGCGGAGTGAGGGGGACCTGTATGTGTGAATAAAATAGTTGCTTCGTTTTCTGCAAAATATGTATTTAAATTATGTGTAAACTTAAGCTTGTAATTACTCTGTGTGTCTTGTAATCACTTATCTAGTTCAGTGCCTGTAATGTATCTTTTAGGTTAAATCTTTTTGGGGATATTCACATATCGCGTGTAATGCATGTTTTTTTCTTTACCAATTTAAATGCTTTATGAACTCGCACTTTCCTGACATACACATACTCGAGGCACGGTCTATTTTCTGAATAGTTCAGCTTTTGCCACTGTGTACTGAATGTGTGTAATTGTTATTACTTGGGATATGGTGTTTAACTGCATTGCTTTAATGCATTCCTGCATTGGGCTCACACATATACTCTGGCTACTTCATAACCATTGTGGGCGTTTCTTTCAGTCTCATGCTAAATGTAGACTATCGATCACAACAGACTGGGTCATCGGACCAATCCGTGCAGATTAGCACCATGCAAAGAAGGGTTTGGAACAAAGGAATTGTCGAACAAATGCTATGGTAGTCATTGGGATAATTAGGTAAAATAATTGCATATTAAAATAAAATAAAAGTGTTTTTTTACCTTACATGCATATCAGCCTGTTGTTGGAGACCCCTGAAACCAATGCATAATAGGGCATTTATAATGAATAATAGGGGCTCTTTAATAATGGAATAGCCATGATGTGGAATAACAGAAAACAGAAAAGCACTAAAAAAACAACACATCATGGGATTTCTGCATTATTTACAGTGTTAAAGAGTTGGATTGTTTTGCAAATCAATAACTAAGTGCTAAAATTATTATTTTTTAATTAAATTAACTTAAAATTATGATTTGTATGTATGACAGAGTATTTCTTTCTCAAAAATTGTACTTCCATGTTGGAACTTGTTTTAGAAGCTTTATAATAATAATAATTATTATTATTATTATAATTATTATTATTGTTATTATTATTATTATTATTATTAGGGGTGGAGCTCCTTAAATGGCAACTGGAAACAATATATGAAATTAAGTGGATGTTTACCTGAGAGAGAAATAGAGTAAACATTTTATTTACCTAAAGAGGGTGTATCTGTTTTGAATAATGCACCATCAGATTAGGTGTAAAATGATTATTATTGCCATAGTTTTGATCTTTGACAAGTAACATGCTGATCTTTCTGTTGCTCAGTGCTAATTTGAATTTAGAAGCTGATGTAAGCATTAGTAATGCAATTATTATTCTAATTGTGTGCTCCAGGGACCAGTCTAGACTGATCTGTCAAAGGGTCAGTATTACAATTGTTTCACCCTGTTTTATTTACAGCATTAAATACACACTTTTGAGACTGTAGATTAACCCACGACATGCCTCCAAGCTTTTTGCTTTTTCTGGTGAGAATCGCCGGTGAAAAAAGGTGTGTCTTTTACTTTTATGTATTAAAAACTAAAGACCTCTTAGAGAAAAGATGGATTACAATTGTCCATGGAGTACAACTGTCCATGTTCTCTACATTTATATGAGATTGAGCAAAATGATACCCGTCCTTTAAGAAAAGAAAGTCCTACTCTTAAAATAAAACATCAAACAAATACTTAGTAAACTTATTTGAAAGGATTTGCTAGACGATAAAAATGAGTGAAACATTTTTCTGTTTGCCTGTCTTGAACTGCAAATTTTATACACTTTTAAAGCCATAAAATTCATTCTGTTTTGACAAAAAATTAAAAACAAAGATTCTTTACAACAGACAAAGATGAGAATTTAATAGATGAGATAAATCACTAGTAATACTACACTAATATAATAAATATAAATATCCAAAATGTTTTACTTCTACAAAATTTGTTTATGATAATGATCAGTTTGGACTAAATATTTATTAATATTAATAGAAATCATTTTTTATATATACAGTTGAAGTTAGAATTATTAGCTACCCAAACCCCCCCCCCTTTTTCGATAGTCTACAGAACAAACCATCATTATACAATAACTTGCCTAATCACCCTAACCTGCCTAGTTAACCTAATTAACCTAAACTTTTAAATGTCACTTTAAGCTGTATAGAAGTGACTTGAAAAATATCTAGCAAAATATTATTTACTGTCATCATGGCAAAGATAAAATAAATCAGTTATTAGAAATGAGATATTAAAACTATTATGTTTAGAAATGTGTTGAAAAAAATCTTCTCTCCATTAAAAAGAAAGTGGGAGAAAAATAAACAGGGAGTCTAATAATTCAGGGGGGCTAATAATTCTGACTTCAACTATATATATATATATATATTGCAGCAGTCAAAGCAAGAGTTATAGGGGAGGAAATGAGGAACAGGTGTGTACCAACAACTAAAGCCCAGCTCACAGTGTGATTTTGGCTATGTTTTGGATGTCTTAAGTCAAATTTTGAAAATCCTAAACGATTCCTGTAATCATAGGTTTAAGTGTTTCTTTTTTTCTGTTTTATTATCAAGGCATGATATAGTATACATACATACATACATACATACATACATGCAAACATACATACATACAGACATACAGACATAAAGATACAGTATATACAGTTGAAGTCCAAATTATTACCTCACTTGTGAAATTAGAATTCTTTTCAAAATGTTTTGGGGATACATTTTAACACATTTTTAAACATAATAGAATTAATACTTTCTAATTTCTAATGGCTAATTTGTTTAGTCTTTGCTGTGGTGACAGTGCATAATATTTTCTACTTATTTTGAAGCACACTCATATTCAGCTTAAAGTGCAATTTAAAGACATTAACTAGCCCTTGTGCGCTGTTCAAATGTACTACCCTTTCCTTATGTTTGGGATGAAAACATCTACTAAATTAAATTGCTGTAAAAATGCATAAGATATTTTTTTTGCATTAATCTGTTAATCAACCTCAGTCCTGATCAAAGCTACAAAATGTTTTAAAAAGTTACAGGATTTAAACTCTTTAAGTACATTAAGGAGGTGACTGATTTGGTGGGGAAAAACACACAAAAAATTACTTATTTACAATATAAAAAGTAATTGTGATCAATATTTTATCACAATCTTTCCCAGAGATGGGTTGTGGCTGGAAGGGCATCCGCTGCGTAAAAAGGTGCTGGATAAGTTGGCGGTTCATTACACTGTGGCGACCCCAGATTAATAAAGGGACTAAGCCGACAAGAAAATGAATGAATGAATTTTATCACAATCTTGGACATGTAAAACATTGGTTACAACATTGTTATTAACATTGCCTTTAATGCATTGTTAGTTTTCGGCAGCTTTTTTTCTCCCTAATTTACTGTTTGTGTTTGTTTTTGCCCTATTGACCTCCTTTATAACTACATTTGTTTGGTTGCAAAGCCATGACACCATATAATTATGCATTTTTAATTATTAGTTTTTAGTTTTTTTATGGAGTTATATGGAGTATAGCAGCAAATCAAAGTGTGTCTGTGAGTGTGTGAGAGTAACCTTTGCGCACTTACCTTGATGCATCTGAGAAAAGCAAAATATGTACACCTCTCAGAACTACATACAGTAGGTAAACATAAACAAAAACGGTGCAAAGCTGCATTTTGACGTTGAGAAGTTTGGACACCCTCTGTGTAAAATTCTTGTGTGTTTTTTACTTTTTTTATGGTAAAGGCAGTTAAAAACCAAATCTTCTGTGACATATTTGCCAGGGTTGAGTATGAGGGGAAGATGATGTGTCTACATTTTCCGCAGCTCTTCTGATTTCATGAAGGGACATTTATTGTGAGGGATATTGTGGCTCTGAAAACCACATGACATCTGCAATGATTCTTAGGGGCAACGTGTGGGCTCTACTTTGGACCTGTAGATGCTAGCCAAAATCAGTATGGCCCGATGTAGGAACAATTAAAGATTGACCACAACGGTCCAGTTTCTCATTGTGCAGCACCCATAGATGATGGTCATGCTGACAATAAAACCTGGATCTGACTCTCCTGAGTCTCTGGTGTCAGATTGAGAAGACAATATATTCTGGAGGGCTCAGGCTCCATAACCACAAGTAAATCCTTTTCTCATGTTGCTTGCTGCTTTTTTTGCATGACAGCTGATGCAACTAATCAAGGTGTTTGAGATTCTTTTGAATTGATTAGGAAATGTATCTAATCTGTACTACAACTACTTGTCACACCCTCTGCTCGTTTAAAGGGAAGTGTTTAAAAGTGTGTTGGTGTTTACCGAAGAGCTGAACTTACCATATTGAACTCTGTGTGAGATTACTCTCTGCTTCAGAGCTCACCTCTTCATGCTCAGCTCTTGTTGCTCTGCTTGAATAAATACCTTAAAGATTTAACCTCCTTTGTGTTCCTTGTGTGGCCGTGACAGGATTCCAGCCCCTATTTGAAAGAACCAGCGCTGCAGATGGAGACTGACACTGCTCTGACCGGAGCCTCTCCAGATCCGTTTGCTAGCATGGCGCACTCTATTCAACAAACCCTGCCATCTACTTCCGTAAACACTAGCACCAACTCCGTTGTCATCACGAGCACGCCCCTTGCTCAACCAATGAGCTACTCTGACAAACTGGTAGTCTGCGATGGTTTCCTTCTTTAATGTTCCCCTTATATCAAGGCTAATGTACATGTACACGTTGTTTCCCAATGATGTTTCTAAAATTGCTTTACTAATCTCACTTCTTATCGAACGAGCCCTCCAATGGGCTAATGCACTGTGGAATGCTCATAGCCCCACAATGTCCACCTGCCATGCCCTCATAAATCATTTTAAGGAAGTATTCGCTGTCCCAGTTACCCCTCTGTCTGTACATGATGAACTCATCAATCTGCATCAAGGTAACACCACAATTCATGAATACACACTGCACTTGCGAGCACTCGCTGCCAGTAGCAGATGGAAACAGGTTGCCCTCTTAGCGGCTTACCATTTGGTCTCAAACCCCCAGATATGTAAACATATGGTGATCTACGATGATAGTGCCAATCTAAAGACTTTCATAAAGAAAGCTAATTTAAAAAAAAAAATTTTCTTTGTGGCGAAAAAGGATGGAGGATTGAGACCATGCATAGACTATCGGGTACTAAATGAGGCCACTGTCAAATTCGCATACCCCCTACCTTTAGTACTTGCCGCCTTAGAAGAACTCAGAGAATCCCAAGTTTTCAGCAAACTGGACCTCCGCAGAGCTTATAACCTGATCCGTATCCGAGAAGGGGACGAATGGAAGCCTTTATAAGCCCTACTGGTCACTATGAGTATCAGTTTATGCCCTGATATATCTTGATTTAGTCCAGTGACATAACCGAACACCAATCCCATGTACAGCAAGTTCTCCAACGCCTAAAAGAAACCCAACTGTACCTTAAAGCTGAAAATTGTGAATTTCACAAGTCGACTGTATCCTTCCTCGGGTACGGGATCTCCCCTGAGGGGGTCAGCATGGAGGCTGGTAAAGTAGACACCGTGTCCAACAAGAGCAAGCCCAAGATAGTGAAGGAGCTGCAAAGCTTCCTTGGATTCGCCAACTTCTACCGGTGCTTTTTAAAGAATTACAAGCCTCCTCTCTGCCCCATTAGCATTCCTTCTTAAAGGCAGCCAATGTACACTCACCTGGAATGATGCTGCATGACAAGCTTTTGAACACCTCAAAGTTATGTTCACTACGACTCCCATCCTCAGACATTCTGATCCCACACAACCATTTATAGTCGAAGTAGACACGGCTGACATCAGAGTCGGTGCCATCCTCTCACATTGGTCTGGTGAACCCCGAACCCTTCATCCATGTGCGTACTATTCCAAGAAGCTAACCCCCATGGAACGGAATTATGGTATAGGTGATCGAGAGCTCCTAGCCAAACAACTTGCCCTAGAAGAATGGCGGCATTGGCTCGAAGGAACCCAATCTCCCTTCACAGTTGTTACAGATCACAAAAATCTTCCAATACCTTCGCAAAGCAAAATGCCTCAACACCTGTCAAGCCTGCTGGTCATTATCATCTGACCCTACTGTTGACACCCCTGAACTGATTCTACCTCCCTTGTCTTCCTAGTACCAATACTTTGAAACCTAGAGGAAGAAATCCGTACCTCGACTATACACAACCCAGCACCCCTGAACTCCCTCAAGGTCTCATCTACGTACCCACCATGCATCATCTTCAGCTCCTGGATAGTATGCAAACCTCCCTTGGCTCAGGACACCCTGGCAGCAAGCGAACCCTCTGGCTCCTCAGGCAGAAGTATTGGTGGCCTGCCATGAAAAAGGACATTACCCAGTACGTTCAGGGTTGCTCGGTCTGTGCCATTACCACCACTCCTTTCCACCTACCTTAAGGGAAACTGCAGCTGTTACCTATACCCTGCCGACCCTGGGCACATCTGGGAGTAGACTTTGCCACTGATCTACTACCATCACAGGGCTATACCACCATTCTTGTGGTTTTTCTCGTTTTTCATAATTACAGACTCCCCGAGGACATCGTGTCTAACAGAGGACCACAATTTATCTCCAGGGTCTGGCGGACGTTCTTCCAACTTCTGGGTATTACCATCAGTCTCTCATCCGGTTATCATCCCAAGACAAATGGACAGACAGAGCATAAAATCCAGAAGATTTCCTGCTACCTCCGTACGTACTGTGCACCCCACCAAGAAGCCTAAAGCCAGTACCTACCATGGTCTGAATATGCTCAGAATTCCCTTCGCCAAAGATCTACAGGTCTAGCCCCATTTCAATGTGATTTAGGTTACCAGCCATCCCTGTTCCCCTAGAATGGCGAATGAATCAGCATATGTCCATCTCCAGCAGGCAGTACGGAGGTACACTGACGCCGCCAGTCGCCACAGGTTGCTGTAAGCTGAGTCCCCGCTACATAGGACCATTCACCATCCAGTCTCAAGTTAACCCTGTAACCTACCAACTTGACTACCATCGTGACCCCACGCTTTCTGATTTCACCTACCTTTCACGTTTCCCTTCTTAAACCCTATTCTGACCCCATTTCTCCTCCCCCTCCATTACCAGCTGAAGTCCCCATAATTTCCATCGGATCAAAGAAGTTCTCGACTCCCGGTGGTGGCATGGCCAACTTCAGTACCTGATCGACTGGGAAGGATTTGGTCCCGAGAAGAGATCATGGGCTTCCTGCAACGACATCTTAGATCCTATACTCCTCAAAGAATTCCACCACTGATATCCAGATCTTCGTGCTCCCCGACCTCGAGGCCATCCCCGCCGCCATTCTAGGGTGCCTGAAGTCACCCGTGGAGGGGGTACTGTCACACCCTCGGCTTGTTACTGTAGTTCCAACTACCTCAGCCAATCACCAGTCACCACCCACGTAAACCATCACCTGAATAATAAACAGCCCACACCTGCACCCCCAATCACCAACACACTATAAAGACTCACCTCACTCAGTCACTCACCAGCTAGAATGAATGTCAGATGGTCTTCCTCATCAGCTCTCCTGTTTATTCCTTTGCTCTTTCGTGGATGTCCCCTCTCTCCTGTGGATGCAAATCAACCTGCTTAAGGGAAGTGTTTAAAAGTGTGTTAGTGTTTACCGAAGAACTAAACTTACCATATTGAACTGTGTGTGAGATTACTCTCTGCTTCCCCGCTCACCTGCCTCATGCTCCACTGTTGTTGCTCTGCTTTAATAAATACCTTAAAGATTTAAGTCAGAATTATTATCCCCCCAGAATTATTAGCCCCCTGTTTATTTTTTTCCCAATTTCTGTTTAACGGAGAGAATATTGTTTCATATTTTTCATTTTATCTTTGTCATGATGACAGTAAATAATATATATATAATATATAAATATATATATATATATATATATCAGGGGTGTCAAAATTAATTGTTTCTTCGGTAAACCGCGATGTACATGGGGACAATTTGATATCGGTTCAGTAATAGATCATAACCGGTTATTACGCACAGACGTCATTTATCCCCTATGCGCAATGTCGCGGTAGAATACTATGGCGAAGGAGGCGAGGGTGAGTAAATAAAACACTCCTACTACTTAAAAAGCAAATCTTTCACTGACACTGAGGAATGGTAAAGCAGGAGCCGCTATTTCACTACTAGGGAGAAATGCTGTAAAACTCCATCTCTGTCTCTGTCTCTCTCTCTCTCTCTCCCACACACACACACTTTGAGCATTTGACCCATTGGCATGTTCGTGAGGTAAAGTTTCCTCCCCTCTCGGCTGTTAAAACGATACTTGTGGATCCAGACACAAACGTGCCTGTGGTGCGAGTTTATTGTATTGTATTTATTCTATTACGGATTACTTGATAACTGCGTATTATGTGCATATAGACTGACCCGCGGCTGTTTTTCCCACGTCACTCATGGGTGAACAGCGCTTTTGTTTCTAAAGCCAATCGCAGCCCTTTGTGTTAAGCAGGTGAAGACAATGACCAATCATAGGGGTGTAAAAACTTGCCAGCACTCAAAAAGCAAGAGGGATAATATTTACATTAGTTTATTTGTTATGAATGCTTGTGCTGTCTTCTGTGCATGTGTTGAAGTTTTGTTTATATAATACATATATTTAACATATTTATAGATTTTAATAAAAAAACATTTTGTGTGTTGTAAAGAAAAAAATCTAATTATGTATGGAAAGCATCGTCAATGCACCATGATGCACCGAGATATCGAATTGAACCGAATCGATGGCATGATAATCGTAATCGAACCAAACCATGAGACCAGTGTAGGTTCACACCCCTAATATATATACAGTATGCAAGTAGAATATATGTTAGCTCTTTGTAAGTGGTTATGTTTTAGAGTAGAAAATGGAATATTCTCAATGATAATTGTAAACGAAACATATAGGCGCTATTTGTTCAGTTTACATATATTTCAAATAATATGTTTTTACCAAAATTACAATTTTTTTAACAATGTGTGTGCATTAAAAACATAGGTCTCAAGCTTGATTCCTGGAGGGCTCCAGCTCTGCACAGTTTTGCTCCAACCCTAATCAAACATATCTGATTTAACTAATCAAGGTGTTTAAGACTACTAGAGACTATTAAGCAGTGAGTTGAAGGTACTGAGTTGGAGGTGGTTGGAGCTAAACTATGCAGATCTGCACCCCTCCAGGAATTGAGTTTGAGACCATTGGTGTAAAACATTATAATTTGTGCAAAAAAAAATTATCGGGATTTTCTCGAAGTTGTTACTCCTTGACAGTCATTATGGACATTTTACATTATAACTAAGATGGTTCAAATGATGGATCTATGACAGAGAAAAGGTTTTCTACATCACTATATCATTCTTTTTTCTAAACACTGCATCGTACTTCAATAGTTCAGCCATGAGTCACGTCTTTGTTTGGGAGGAGCACACCAGGTCGAAGTTTTTAAGTACAACTTAAATCTCATTGATTAGCAACCAGTTCAGGATGACAGCTGGGATGATAGTGAATATAGTATACCATAGAAAATCAGTAGACATTCGCCACCATAGTTGCCTGCTGTTATAAAGAATTGTATTATTATTTGTCATTTATATATTGCTCAGAAGCCTTTATGGGTGGCAGTTCGTTTCACTGTGGTGACCCCCAGATTAAAGGAGGGACTAAGCAAGAAAATGAAAGATCGAGCTTTTATGGGGACCAAGTCTTACTGCATTTTGGTCATTTATTAGTACTCATAAAGCACATATTATTTATTTATCAATGTGACCATATTCTAGCCTACATCTATTAATACTACTGTATATCATATCTTAACTTAATCACTAATAACTACGAGTTTAGTTTTTTTTTATTTGGTTGTAGTAATTATAAGTTGTAGTTAAAAGTGAAAAAGTGTTCCCCATGCCAAAGTGTAACACAGAAAACTTAAACATTAAACAAGCTGCTTGTGAGTCAAAATAAATGATGAAAGAGTAAAGTGTAGGCTTCAATTGGGTGTAAGGGTGACCTGGCACAGATTAACTGAGTGGCTACATCCAAAAGCTTGGGCAGCCGACTTTTTGCCTCTCTGCCCTATGAGTCACTTATTTTGTAGGCAGCATTTATGGGCAAAGTTACTTCCCAGAATTGATTTTGCTGCTTTATAACATCATGTTATATAGTTAAAGGTTCCACAAAACCTCCCCAAGTGAGTGACAATACAGTAGGAATGGTGCAGACTAAGTAAGAGTTTATAAGATCCTACTGGAACTGATGATCTTTCAGTACTGTTTTGTTTATACGCTACTTTTTGTAACATAAATGACATCAAAAGTGAAAAACTGGTCAAAAAAGTAAATACAGCAGTGGCTAAAATTATAAGAACATGTACAATAATGAAGAACAAGAATTACAGTAATGAATGAAGTATCTACAAAGTTATTATAAACCATAGAATATAACTATCATAAAGATATTTTGGTCATTTTGCTTACAAAAAACAAGCTAGGCCAATTTCATTGTTAACGCTTCAGTTATCAAAGAGTCCTTAGGAAATATACTGACACTATGCCAGAGAGATGTGCTGCTGTAGTTTCTGCAAAAGGTCAGCGCACCAAATTTTACATTTAAAATTGCATTAAAAATAGTACAACTCAATTCACTGTATGCACAAACTAATCATCCGTGTCACAGAATTAGCACTATCACACTGTTACTCTAAACATTCTCTACTCACCTGAATCCAATCTGCAAGGTCTGTAACAACCAAAAACAATTTTTAGACTCCAATTATATTTTTAGCTCAACTGTTACACACTTGAACACACAGGAAAGTGGAATATAAAAGAAAAAAGTGATAAATTGAAGATACTTTTGTAGACAAGTGACAGTCATGTGACGGTCATCATATTTTTTTCTTGCCTCCATATGCTGCAGTATTTTTTAGCTTTTTGACACAGCCAGTGTAATGATCCAGCTGTTGTTTACACTTCAATAAAAATACATATGCAAGAAGGTCTTAAAATGCATTTTTCGAAGCTAAAACACTTGACACAGCCTAAAATTGTGCTAATGACAGCAGAAACTGATTTAAAAAAACAGTAAATTGTGTTTACTGTTGTGACTAGTGGAGCTGTGCATCGGTGGAATTGCTCTTCAGTGTTTTGTCTTCCAATATTGTCATTTACATTACACTGAACTGAACTAAACTGAACTTCATCTATGAAAACTGGACCGAAGCATTTTCAATTTACTGGAACTTCATCTATGTTAAGCTGTTTTGACACAATATACAGTATATTGTAATAAGTGCTAAAGATATAAAAATAATTTGAATTGAATAGTTTGCTACCTGTGAGATTCTAAAGTGTTGTGTTGCTCTTGATCAACTGCAGATCAGCAGACTGATGCTCATCACATTCTGTAATAAATTAGTCATTGATAAATTTGGTAGATCTCACAACTGATCACAATTTGTAAAATACCTGAGTAAATGCAATTACTAGTGATAAAATTCTTTAATGATGCAAGTAAGAGATTAATTTAGCAACTTCTGTGACTTTTTGCATAACTTGTTCTACTTCTACATGTTCTACTTTTTGCATAACTTGTTGACATACATGTTTTCTCTGTGTTTCCAGAATGTCATCCTTAATTACACATTTTAGGTTGCAGTTATTATAGGTTCAGTTTGACATGGACTCTTAAATAATCAAAGTATTCTTATATGGATAGTAATGAAACTATTAAAAATGTTGTTTGTAAATTGAAATTATGTGATTCTCACCTAAAACAGCATTATATGGCAATAAATCATAACCAAAACAACATTTGAGCTATTTCCTTATCTGAAAAAAGGTTAGTCAATGAAGGTATTTAATATTGCTTATAAAATGCTCAAATGATCTGAATTATGATTGATATCAGACAACTGATGATAAGAAACCAGTATTGCAAATCAGTTGGAATTATCTTTATCACAGCATTTCTACTAATATTTATCAATTAATTCTATAGCATGAGTTGTGTGGATGCAAGCGTTTTTTATTTAAAAAAAATGGGTCATGGAAAACCCCCAGTAGTGTTGAGTAAGTAGGCATACTGGTTCCATCTTCACCAATAGGGAATTGGCTGGTGACCCCCTTCCCATTTTCAATGACCCGAAAAAATAGGCAATACAAAGCCCTCAGCACCTGGCAGAAGGGATTCAAAAATAAACTGACTGCTTATGAGCTGTACCTACAAGGCTGTGGATAAGCGGTACCCGTTGGACAAAAATAGAGCAAACTAATCCCCCAGTTTTCTGCAAGAGCGGGTATGGCTGCCATCCCCCCCAGGGCGACTCAGCAACTCAAATGCCAAGAATCTTACTGTGTCTGTGTCCAGAATAAACTATCTAGCTCCCCGCAGCAGCTTGGAGATAACACAAACAATGTGAGAAATGTTGAGGCGAGTGCGCTTGGGGTGGAAGTAAGCAATGGTCTAAGAACCTCTTTGGAATTTGCCGAGGTGGTGTTTTTTCATAGTATAGTTATAGTTCGTTCATGTTGGTCTTGGGGTGAGGATGTAGGGCAACATTGTTTCCCCAAGGCCGAAATTATGGTTTGTCAGCAAACATTGTTAGTTACTAAACTAACTGTATTATCTTGCTTGCTCGCTTTCTGTAAAGCAAACCACATAAGAGATCCTTGTTCTTGACCTAATATATGGTTAGCTGTTGCCTGGATACTTTGCAAATGTTCAGTGAAAAATGCAGTGATCAAAGACAAAAGGTTTTCATGCATCAGAACAAAAAAAGTGTTAGTTGATTTTGCAAGTGGATGTTGCACCATGTAAACTTTATATCACTCTAGGTAAAATATATTTTATTAAAAATCATTAAATATATAATTTGATCACTTATTCTTTACATTCTGTGCATTTTAAGTTGTATGGAGACACTATGTTAAATGGTTGACTAGGATAGAGGTTTTAAAATAAGTTCATGGAGGGCCACATCCTTGCAGAGTTTAGTTCCAACTTTAACAATCTTACCTGTAGGTTTAGGCAAGCCTAGGTTAGAATACCAATCACTCTGATTTCTATAAAAACAGATCAATGAAATGTCTTTAAAATCGGTGAGTGCAACTTCCGCAGGTACAGACTCTTAGCAAGTAGGTGTATATGGGGCATGCCTGCAGGCTTGCTCAACAAGCTTATTGTTGAAGAGCCAAACTCTGCCAGCCATTCAGCTGGTGATTCAGCCCCTGTGTCAAGGGCTAATAAAGTAATACAGCAGACGCAGTCCCGATGTAGAGACAGAGCATGGTAGGGATGGTAGGCACCACAGTGGGACATCCTCAATGGCAGCTGGTAGATGACCTCCTTCATTGTACTAGATTGCTCCATCATTGCCAAGGACTGAAATATGGGGGCGTCAAGAAACTGAACTTTGATGACTTTCCTCATATTGGCCAGGAACAGCCAGAGGCGGCGTTCCTGGACCACTATGGTAGCCATCGCCCTCCCCAGGGCACAGGCAGCTGTTTGGTGGTTATTAAAGCAAAGTCAGTAGCTGTCTGGAGATTGTGCATGATCCATGGGGAAGGACTACCCGCATGCAGCTCAGTCAGTGCCGGTTATTTGAAGCTCTGAACACAAGCGATGCAAAAAGCCTGTACATATTGGACAAGAGGCATGGCACGTCTCACAAAGATTGACCGCAACTGCCTTCTCCATCTGGTGGCCCACAATCCTAGGCAGTGAGAGTGAACCTCCAGAAAGAAGGGGGCAGGAAGGCAAGAGGGTTTTACCCCTTTGTTAGCCCCAAGGCTGTGGCGCCAAGGGCTGTGGAACCTCCATCTGGGAAAGCATAGCAACCATCTCCAAGTTTAGCTCAGTGTGGTTTAAATTTCACTGCTGAAAGTTTAAACACTGAAGAGCAACTCCATCAATGCGCAACTACACAAGTCCCAAACCAAGCAAGCTAGTGGTGAGGAAAAAACCTTCACCAACTGACAAAGTGAAGGAAACTTCCTGTGTGGAGCTGCAGTCTAGGCACCAGAGGCTAGAGAATGCTGGACGTCCATCGTGGAGAACTGCAGGTGTGAGTAGGTCACCGGCAGGTGATCAGGCTGGCCCACAGGATCAATGCTTGAATCGTCTGTCACTTTCAGTAATCATTCACATGCACTCCACACCTCCATGACCACCACAGCATCAGCTCAGGATACAGCCTGGACCAGGATTATGGATACCTTGGCATCATTTTTTTCACAGGTCTTGGATTGCATCAATGATGCTGCATAATCTCTGGGGGCCTCGGGATGAGTATCCCCAGGTGGAAATAGAGAATAAAGAAAATAATTAGTGTAACTGCTGTTCATAGTGTATTTAAACGAGTTGCAAAAATGAAGTGCTATATGAAAATAGTAGTTATATCATAGCATTATGCGATGCATTGTGTGTATGCTTTACTAAAAAGATAGGTCTTTAATCTAGTTTTGCACTGAGAGAGTGTGTCTAAGCCTCTGACATTATCAGGAAGGCTATTCCAGAGTTTAGGAGCTTTCTCTGCTATAACTTTACAGTGCCTCTGGCCACGCCCCTTTGCTGTGCAGGGTGTATGTGCGTGGTGAATTCACATAACCTAAAGCATTTTTTGTCCTCAAACTTTTTTCACTGTAGGCTTTGCTAAGCTAACTCTGTAAAAGCCAATGTCTCCCTTTGCATTTGAGTATATTACATTCAGAAATGTTTATGTTCACACAGCTACATTACACATGAACTAACGTTTAAAGAGCCCCTATTACACATTGAAAAAGGTCATATTTCGGTTTTATGGGTCTCCAACAACATACTGATGTATGCAAGGTCAAAAAACACGTTCATGGTCTTATAATATGCATTTATTTTTACCTAATTATCCCAGCGACTCCCATATGAATCGTTCAGCGATTCAATTGTTCCCAAACCCCTGCTTAGCGCGAAGCTAATCTGCTCTGATTGGACCGATGACAGCCTGTTGCCATTGGTCGACTGCGTTCAGCGTGAGACAGTAAAATAACCAGCGTGGTTTATCAAGCCTGCGGGTTGCCAACATTGGTATAGGATCCGATCGAAGCGGACGCCCGAAACACGCTTCAAAGTAAACTTACTAACACCACAGTAAACAGTACCCGTTTCTCAACAGTGTTATTCAGACACCTCAGAGCCGAAAGCAGTGCAGTTAAACACTAGCATATGTATGACATACATTCAGTTTTAATCCACACAGCAGCAAAAGCTGAACTGTCGCGTTTACAACGTTGCATTAGACGCGATATGAGAATATAAAGAGTTAACCTGATACAGTACACGCGGTTACTAGTAACAAAACATGTAGATCATTTCTATTTGCAATCATTGCTGTTGCACCTCGTCCATGAACTGCTATATGTTTTAAGGGCTTACCTGTACTCTGCTTTTCTAAATGATCACATCCCCAGCCGGGAGGTTGTAGCATCCTCTGTCCTCTGACAAGCTATCTCTGCTCTCCATTCGCAAGCCTTTTCAGTGCTGCTCACCAGCCCCAAGCCCAGCGTACCTAATAATTTGTCCTTATTTTGCCTGCACCCCTGGTGTCTTGTCTGTCCATTACAAGATGGAGGCAGAAACTAATGCATGAGCTGTGTAGTGATAGATTGCCCGTTGTAAGTGTGTAGATTTCTGAACGACTCCTTTCCCTCACACTTCCAATAATATCCAGGTAAGCACAGCGTCTTCATGAGCGTCTTGCTGCTGTGTTAGTGGGCGGGGCCGCAGGTTTGAATTTTGCCAGGTCTGCGCTCGCAACCATTATGTTTCGTAACGACGTCACGCCGAAACAGCTGAAGATTCGTTGTCAAGACGATTCATTTAAACTACTATGAGTCGACTCTTTTATAGTTGAATCAATAGTTTTAATAACTGTCCACTTTCAGATTTAAGCTTTAGCTGGATATTTCACTTCACTAAGAGCTGTGTTACACACTACATGGAAGGTCATTTTCAAAAACCCATAATAGGGCCTCTTTAAAATATGACATCGTAGTAGACCACCCCTTTAATAAAAACTGAAATGTTGATTTTTGTAAACTGAAATAAAATAAATAATGCTAAACTAAAACTGAAAAAGATGTACTGTAGGTGTAGAACTCAGATAGTGTGTCGTTTGCTGATAGTGATAATGAATGCAAGAACATAAATGATGAGTGGTTGTAAACAGTATTCCCCTTTTTTAAACTGGAGTTTTATCAAGAAAATGCAAATGCACTATTAGAGCCAATCAAATGTTCTGGGGTGTTACAATTAATAGAAACAAATCCCCCAACCTAATAAATCAAAATAAGTACTGCAAGAAGAACAAATTATTCATGACTCAAATATGGAAAAGAATAGTACCATTGATAATGCTTGAGTTAGTAGTTCTCAGTGTGAAAAATAGAACATTCCCAACTTGTGTATCAACTGTTTGTGTATCTGTTTTCAAGGTTTACGCAAATGCACTCATCAATAAAATTGGAAAGGCTTATTTGTTTGTCAAGATTACCAAAACATTAAAAATAATAACGTTGCTTTTGACCATCACCGCAAGTGCTACTTGCATTGAATTAATATTAATTTGTTTTGCGCAAGTATTCTAAATCTAGGTAACCTATATATGCAAAACAAAATTATTATGAACAAAATAAAATAAATAAAATAATAAAAATAATGAATTGACTAAAATGAAATTATATAACAGTGGTAATACAACCCATAATCAGAAAAAAATGGGACTATTAAAAACGCAAATAAAAAGAAAGAAGTGATTTATAAATGTACTTTGACTTGTATTTCATTGAAGACAATACAACACCACACCATTTAATGCATTCCTCATGATTTTAATATAATTATTTTAAATAAACACATATTCCAATTTTGGTTCTTGCAACATATTTTGAAAAAAAGTTGGAACACTAAAGCATTTACCACTTCATAATATTGCTATTCTTTTTTACAACACTTAAAAGACATTTAGGGACTGAAGAAGACACCAAGTGATGAAGTGTTTCAGCTGTAACTTTATCCCATTTTTCCTATTGAAGACAGGTTGGGACTGCAGACAGGCCAGTCAATAACCTGTATCCTCTTTCTCTGCAGCCAGGACTTTGTAATGTGTGCAGAATGTTCCTGGAAAAGAAGGCAGCATATTGTGCTCCAAAATCGCTATACTTTTCAGCATTAATGGTACAATCATAGAAGTGCAAGTTATCTTTTCTAAGGTCACTGACACAATCTATACCAACACCTAAACCAACCTGTACCATTTCACTGTGTGATGGTCCATCCCAGATGCCTCTGAGCCCAGAGAAGTTGATGCCGCTTATGGACACTGTTAACATATGGCTTCCTATTGGCACAGTACAGTTTTAACTGACAATTGTGGATGTAACTACATATTGTGGTACTTGACAAAGGTTTGCTGGAGAAGTCCTGAGCCCATGTGGTATTGCTTATAGATGAATGACAATTTTTGACACAGTGGCACCTTAGGGATTGAAAATCATCGTAGTTCAGCTTAGGCTTGCGCCCTTGTCTTTTACGCACTAAAATTCCTCCAGATTCCTTGAATCTTTTAATTATGTTATGCACTCGTGAAGGTAAAATATCCAAATGTCTTCCTATCTTTATTTGAGAAACATTGTTTTTAAACATTTCAATAATTTTCTCACACATTTTGTTGGCAAACTGGTGATCTTTGGCCCATCTTTGCTCCAAAATGACTAGACCTTTCTTGGATGTTGCCTTTGTACAAAATTATAATTACTTGACATCACCTGTTTAAAATCACATCACTATTTAACCAATTTACCTGATTACTAGACCTAAATTGCTCCTGTGCCAACTTTTTTGTTGCAGGTCTGAATGACAGGAAAGGATGTATATTTATAAATTAAATTAAGTTGACTAGAAAAAACTTGAAATATTTTGTGTTAACATTTTCTGCTATGAAAAACAAGTCAAAGTGAATTTGGAAATTTGGTCCCAACTTTTTCTGACTTGGGGTTTAAATGTAAATTTTGACCTTTATCCTTTGTTCTCAGATCTTTAACTTTGCCCATTTCTTCTGCATTCAACACATTGATCACACAACCTAGCTGTTTGCTATACTTTATAGGGCAGTTTCTCAGAGCAAAATGAAACCTACTGTACCAGGACGCAAGTTTAACTTCAAATTAATGTCATTATGAGGACTCATGGATTACTTGGAATATGTCAGTTAAAACCATGACCTATACATGTTCTTGCGGACAGAAGTGACCTATAGCCATAGATATATACACTATATATCGCATACAGACCCTGAGCATGCGTCAATAGCGCCGCCACATTTTTACAGTGCTCCCAGGACATATGTCATTCAACTGCACTAGTCAAGACAGTGTGCCAATGTGAAGATGCTGGACTTTAGCACTGTGTACGGTGTAGTAACAAGCAAACAAAGACAACAAAAGCACAAAGGCAGAACATTTCATTGTTTTTGTTTTTTTTAGTTTTTGTATGTTATGAACTTTTGTACTAAACAAGTAACGTCATTGGTGATGATAATACAGTCACTTACTGCACTCACCATAAGGCAAAGTAATACCAACTTGCACTATATACCAGGCTTATGTTAGTTTTGTTGAATAAAGTAAGCAAACAATGAAAAAGAAATATGACAACAAGATGCTGCGATGCCAGAAGCGTGTATTATTGTCAGCTAATTACTTGTGAATGAGTCGTTCATCACTCCCTCCATTAGAATGAGAATGCCGTGCTGTCACTTATCTATCGATGTAGGAAAGTGATGTTAAATTATTCATTCATTCATTTATTTTATTTTCGGCTTAGTCCCTTTGATGTTAAATTATAATTTTCGTAATTAAAAAAAAATTGCATACTGACCACCAGGGAAAACTCCGGATCGCAGATATATGTATATATGTGTATATCTTTGGCTCTGGATAGCCACAGTCCTCCATTGCACCTTGGTCCCGCATTCATTTCAAAGGAGAGCTACCCTGTACTAAAATGGCTGCTCGGCTCTATTGATGCATTCCTTCCAATAGGCAACAACAGGGTAGGTGACATCTAATGATATCTATATCTATAGCAACATTTTAATGTAATAAGTTTCCACAGGAATAAAGTAAATGCACTGGAGACTATTTCACTTTCAGAACCCAGGCTTTCATCTGTGACCCAAAGAGGACAGCCTGTTCCAGTTTGTCTCCTAGTGCTCATAAATTTAATGTTTTTGGCATGTGGTGCCTTTCTTTGAGAAACAGGGAATTTATGTGGTGTCAGTGAACCAGCATTATTTAAAGTCATTCACAGTATGCCGGACCATTTGTGTTTTAAAGCCATCCATAAAATGGCTGATGCTACAACCCAGGCTAACTACAAGGTACTACTCTATGAATATGGACATTTCCTGCAGGAGTCACAGGATGCATAGATGGAACACAAATTGTCATTAAACATCCCTCTACTCCAGATGCTGAGGAATACAAGAACAGAAAGTCAAAGGCAATGTATAAATGATATGACAAGTCTAAATTAGTTTATAATTTTCTTTTTGTTTTTTAACACTGAACATTACAAACCAGAGGTGCCCAAACTCAAGACTCAAGGTCCTGGAGGGTCGGTGTCCTGCAGAGTTTAGCTCCAACCCCAAATAGATACACCTGAACCAGCTAATCAAGCTCCTTCTGAGTATACTAGAAACCTCTTGGCAGGTGTGTTGAAGCAAGTTGGAGCTAAATCTGCAGGACATTGGCACTCCAGGACTGAGTTTGGGCACCCCTGTTCTAAACACAGTGGTGTGATTGTATACCCACTCTTGTCACACACTCAAGTGATGCAATTTCGTAGGTCAAAGTTTACCAAGCTTGAACTTTGCAATGCAGCGAACTGCGAAACTTGTCGCACAAGCTTGCGTTTCCAGTCTTCCAGTCTTCCATAGACTTTCAATCATACGAACGCGAATGTGTCAGACCGGAAACGCAAGCTCGTGCGTCAGGTTTCGCAGATCGCTGCATTGGAAAGTTCAAGCTTTGACGAACTCTGACCTGCGAAATCGCATCACTTGAGTGCGTGAGACCAATCGAGGATCAAAACATGACCTCTCTGGACAGAAATTTAAAACATGGAGCAATCTCTAGCTTTTTTAAATGTCTTATTATTTTGTTTAATCCCGCCTCTTTTCGCAGCGCTGTATGACAGAATTTTGCAAGCTCAAACTCTAGTGTGACCACAGCTTAAAGCCGCGGTCACACTGGGCTTTTCTCCCCATAGACTTCCATTCATACGCTCGTGCGTCGGAGTTTCGGAAGTTGCTGCGGTGCAAAGTTCAAGCTTGGTGAACTCTGACCTGCGAAATCGCATCACTTGACTGCGTGAGACCAATCCAGGATCAAAACATGACATCTCTGAACAGAAATTTAAAACATGGAGCAATCGTTCGCTTTTTTTAAATGTCTAATCATCTTGTTTGATCCCGCCCCTTTACGCAGCACTGTACGACAGAATTTCGGCAGCTCAAACTCTAGTGTGATTTCGGCTTTAATCAATTTATTTTAGTTTAGGACTCTATAGTTCAGGTGTTAGCAATCAGTACTTAGTCTGTATTTCAGAAAGGCACTTTTAAAGCCATGATGAATGACTATTCTAGATTAAGGCCTACTCATGGTTTAATTAAAACTCTGTCCAGTAAACCAGCTCTATAAGTACTTAATAAGTGACTATTTGTTTACATGAAAGCACTTAAACACCACTACACTTCACAAATATATTCAATTGGATCTGGTCCTTATCCAGCCAAGATGATTGACATGTGCTGAGAACAAGCACAGCTGTACATCATTAAAGAGGACATAATTGAGATGAGCCCACATGATTGATCCTCATCAAAAACATTGTGATGAGATAAATTGCTGGCAACTTAAACCCCACATCACCAGGGGCTGACTGGAACCTGCACATTCACCAAGAAGGGTGCTAATTGTGCTCTAGGCCACTGATAAGTGCACTGCAGGCTATTGGTTCCTTGCCACTGTCACCTTTGACTTACTTTTTTGAGGTGAATTAAGCGGCCCTACACTGAGTCACATCCCACATTGATATATGTAATGATCTGAATTGAATCTTTACTAACCAAGACAAAACAAGCATTTACTGAACTAATTGTGCTCGATATATCGAACATGTTTCACAATGTTTCAACTTTGTACCTGATTTTATTATCGCATCCTTGTTAAGATGCTTTGATACAATCTAGATTTTATTAAGCTTTATTGAAATAAATGTAACTAGACTTTACTACATCATAATTATGAGAGGGGGAGTTCTATATATTTTTTAAGCCTGGAGTTTCTAAGTTGTCCCATGTCTGTGAGAAAATGTGCATAATTCATCTGGCTTGGAGGTAAATTTGTTTAAATTAATTTAATTAGTTTGATCATTTTATGTAAATTACAATAGAAATATGATAATTTTATGCAGTTATGATTATAAATTGAATAAAAAAAATAAAGTTGCTTTTCCCACTATTGGGCTGAAGGGTTCTGTTGCTGACCAGTTCCATTCTGTGCTGACAAACAGTTTCACTTTCCCTTGTGGTGCTGATAATGGAAATCTTTGGAATGTAATACACTGTAAGTGTAATATAAACAGTGATTTGGACGATGATACTTACTCCTAATATGGACTCATTTTCTGTTATATCTAGTATGTTATACAAAAAATAAATAAACAGCACTCTTCCATCTAGCAAGCTATAGAGAAACAACATCATGTGCACATGTTCCTTACCAGTTCAGCACAGTTGTCTAACCATGCCTAGATTTCTGGACCAAGAACGCTTTGTAATTGTGCTGCGCTGTTCCAGGCTCACATGGAAACACAACTGGAACAGTACTTGATTGCTTTTCCCAACAGACACCTTGATGTCAAAACAATGACATTAACATATAAAAAATGAATATTTGATGTCAAAAAATTGACGTCCATTTGGCATCCACATATTAATGCCCTTCAACCACCAAAATAGTTATAAATTTGGAATTTAGAAAAGTTATATTCATCTGAAAGTCTATATGTACTTTTGATTTTGTGTCCCTACAATGCATGTAATGCATACTTTGATGTCAAAATTATATCAAATTGACCTCAAAATACAAGTAAAAATCAATTACAGGACAATCATGTCCAGTTTCTTTTTGTTTTCACATAAAGTCAAATGAAAACAAATCAACTTTGCATTTTTAAAGTGCTTTTTGATGTCATTTTGACATGAAGGTGCCTGCTGGTTTTGGAATAGCTCTTCATGATAGTGAAAAACCAACTAAACACACAGATGCACATTGTTCATTGATCATTTTGTAGATTAAACATCCTATCCATGTTGAATAATAAATATAAAAAAGGTACATTATTGTTCTTTCTATTGTGACCTGAACCAACCTTACAACTTGTCAGCTTGTAAATACAAAGTTTCTAGAACTTGAATGTAGCATATGATCCTTTTCAGAAATTCATTTAATATCAAATTGACATTTAGGAAATTTTTTGTGCCATATCCAGTTTGTATAAATCTGCCCATTCTTACTGATGAAGACCTGGAAGCAATTGTAAGATATATAGCTACCCATTTTAGGAAAGAAGGCAAACAAGCATATTAAGGTAAGGAGCATGCAGTTCCCGTGTTCCATGAGTACTGGCAATATATGCCAGAGTTCCAGTGAGAAGTTTGCACAGGCTGATGCCAGATAAGATGGTTGTGATTAAGCTAGTTGGCATAACCCTATGCCAACAACTTGCCATGCCTTCCAGCACTGTAAGTTCTTTACCCATTCAAACTAGCATAAATATTGAGTATCCATGCAGTTACATCCTCATATAAAAGTAATTGAAACAACTTAAAAAAAACACTCTGGCCTCAGTTGTAAAAAAAAAAATAACATTAATTTTGTATTCCTCAGTTACCGGCTTGACAGTGATGATTAACCTTCTGTGTGGACTATTTTAGGAATTGCCATCCTTTATGGATACATCCCTCCCCCTATTTGTTTCCTCAAGGACTTGGAAAACATCTGCAGATTAAAACAGTTCTTTCCACTGAATGCTTGTACTTGGGGAACTTTTGAAGACATCCAAAAAATCCACTGCAGCTTATTAAGGTTGCCTTGTGAACACAAATTCATGGAAAACATGAAGATAAGCCTTTAAGCATAGATTTTAGACTTGAATAAAGCTGGTCAATATATGAAACCTAAAATAAGATTCTAACATTTAGTGTGGAACAACCAAAAAAAAAAAAACATGGTTCATGCTTTCTAGGCATAGCTCATTTAGGCACCATTTATATATGATAAATTATTTAAATATTTAATTGTTTCCACTTGCTTTAATACTAAAAAGTTTGCCTAAAGTGCAGCTTTTCCCTGTATTCTAAACAGTTCTTTAGGATGTTACCTCTATTACGCTACGTGAGCACAAATAACTTAAGGATAAGACTCAGTAATTCATTATAAGGCTTGGTTATAGATAACTGTCGTAAAAGTAAAATTCTAACATTTATGCATACAAAACAAAATCATTATAGCTATAAAATAAAGTAAAAAAAAACCTAATTGAACATAAAACATATATTAGCATACAACTAATGTGTGTACAGTAAACAAACAAACAAATAAACTAATAAAATAATGTTTAATTTTTGTAGGTATAGTTAACATATACAAGACAACAGAAAACATAAATGAACAAAAATAATTAAGGCAAGTCAAGGCAAGTTTTTTTGTATAGCACATTTCATACACCATGGCAATTCAAAGTGCTTTACATAAACAAGAATAAAAAAGACAAGTGTAAGAAAAAATAAAAACAGATAATAAAAAACAGATAAAAATGCATTAAAACAGGTTGTAAAACAATGAAAAAGAAAAGAAAAACATAATAGTGCAATCTGTCGAACGTAGCACAGTGCTAAACACATGCTAAACAGGTACAGCTAAACAGATGTGTTTTCAGTCTTGATTTGAATGTGCCTAATGTTGGAGCACATCTGATCATTTCTGGGAGCTGATTCCAGCAGCGAGGGGCGTAGTAGCTGAAAGCTGATTCACCCTGCTTTGACTGAAATCTTGGAATTTCTAGTTTATATGATCCTAGAGATCTGAGTGTTCTATTAGGTTTGTATTCAGTGAGCATATCTGTAATGTATTGAGGTCCTAGGCCATTTAGTGATTCATAGACAAGTAATAATACTTTAAAATCTATTCTGAATGTAACTGGGAGCCAGTGTAAAGACCTGAGGACAGGTGTGATGTGCTCTGATTTCCTGGTTCTGGTCAGAGTCCTGGCCTTAGCGTTCTGGTTGAGCTGTAACCGTCTGACTGTCATTTTGGGAAGGCCAGTGAGGAGGCAGTTGCAGTAATCCACCCTGCTGCTGTTTAAAGCATGATCAAGCTTCTCTAAGTCTTCACTGGAAACAAAGCACCTGATTCTTGCAATGTTTTGAGATGATAGTATGCTGATTTACTAACTGCTTTGACATGAGTATTGAAGCTCAGATCTGACTCCAGAGTCGCACCAAGATTCTTGACCTTATTTTTTTGTTGTTTGACCTTTAGAGCCAAGGTATGCATTCACCTTGAGAACCTCATCTCTGTTCCCAAACACAATGACTTCAGTTTTCTCTTTGTTTAACTGAAGAAAATTTTGGCACATCCAACTGTTCATTTCATCAATGCATTGGCAGAGGGTGTCAACAGGGCTGTAGTCATTAGGCAGTAAGGCTAAGTAGATCTGAGTGTCATCAGCATAGCTGTGGTAGGAAATAGTTTTCTCATTATTTGGCTCAGTGGGAGCATATAAAGGTTGAACAGGAGAGGTGCCAGAATTGACCCTTGTGGTACTCCACATGTCATGAGTTTCCACCTTGACCTATGGTCACCTATACTGCCTTCAAGATAAGATCTGAACCATTTGAGGACCGTCCCAAACAGCCCAACCCAGTTTTCCAGCCTATCCAGAAGTATGCTGTGATTGACAGTGTTAAATGCAGCACTGAGATCAAGCAATACCAGCACTGTTAGTTTGCCTGAATCTGTATTTAGGCGGATATCATTGATTATCTTTATAAGAGAGCTCTCTGTACTGTGATGTCCTCTGAAACCAGATTGAAAATTGTCTAAACACCCCTTGGAGTTTAAGAACGTGTTAACCTGGTTTTTTCAATGATTTTTCTAATGAAAGGGAGATTTGAGATATTCTGTAGTTGCTCAATAGTGTGTTATCCAGGTTGCTTTTTTCAAGAGGGGTTTAACAACTGCAGTTTTAAGTGACTTTGGAAAAATCCCTTCCAAGCATTTACCACTTTTAGGAGATACATTTCTAAACAGTTAAACACTGTTTTAAAGAATGATGTGGGGAGTGTGTCAAGACTGCAGGTTGATGTTTTCATAATTTGCATGATCTCCTCTAAGATTTTACCATAAATTGCCATGAAATCATACATAATGTTTGATTTCTTAAGTTGTGGTTGAGCTTGTCTGACGTCAGCACAACTTGGCTGATTGGATGAGCTGATTGCCTTTCTGATATTATAGATCTTATCAGTAAAGAAATGAGCAAACTCATTACATTTCCGAGATTACTTCACTGGGAATCCTACTGGGGGGTTTGTGAGTCTCTCTACCATTGCAAAGAGGATGCGAGCATTATTTAGATTGTTGTTTATAAGGCTTGAAAAGAAAGTCTGCCTAGTGGTTTTTAGTTTCACATTAAAAGCATGAAGACTGTCTTTATAGATATTATAGTGGACTACTAGTTTCGTCTTCCTCCACATACGCTCAGCTTTTTCTGTCTTTTCATCATTTGAACTGCTGTAGATTTTTTCCAAGGCCCGTTTTTCATCCCTGTTTTCTTCCTGACTTTAACAGGAGCAATGTCATCTATGACATTCTTAACTTTAGAGTTAAACAAATCAAGGTGAGAATCAACAGAGTCTGCAGATATACTTGGTGTGAGTGACATGGCCTTCATAAACTGCTCACTAGTGTTTTCATTTATGTATCTCTTTCTGACAGAGATAGATCTGTCTTTAATGGCTGGAGTGATCAATATATCAAAGAAAGTACAGAAATGATCAGATAATGCAACATCCTTAACAACAGTTGATGAAATGTGTAGACCCTTAGTTATAAGTAGATCAAGAGTGTGAACATGCTAAGTCAGATCAAAAGTGTTAAAAACAGCCATGAGTTCTTTTACAGCATTGATTTCTGGATTATCAATGTGAATATTAAAATCCCCAGCAATAGTAAAATAGTCAAACTCAGAGGTTACTATTGATAACAGTTCTAAAAAAGATAAAAAATCCAATACATTTATAATTTTAGTATTTACAATAAAAAAAACTACGATAAATTATATTTTAGAGCTGGCAGGACCAAGAAGTTGCATACATTTGTCATTTGACGATGTGTGTTATGTTATTTCCACACAGGAAAGTAAAGTTTTTATTTTTTTTAGCATAAAGCTGAAATTTGTCACAATGAGCAAGAAAAAGTGACCGTGGATTATGTTGAACAGCAAACTTCCAAGATAAAATCAAGATGTTATTTGGTCTGTTACAACTCAATTGAATATTAGCAACTCAGCCATGAAGTGATGTGTGAAGTGGCAATATAAAAATCACACAGTGGGGTCAGCACATGCTGAGGTGCACAGTGCACAGAAGTTGGCAACTTTCTGCAGAATGTGAGTAGCTACAAACTTCTAAACTTTGTGTGGAGATTAGCTTTAGATTAGCTCAAGAACAGTACATAGAGAGCTTTGAGGAATGGCTTTCCATGGCCAAGCAGTTGCATCCAAACCTTACATCACCAAGTGTGATGCAAAGTGTTGGGTGCAGTATTACAAAGCAGAACACTAATAAACTCTACAGCAGTTGAGACATGTTCTCAGGATTGACGAAAATCACACTTCTCTGTGTAAATGGACAAACTTCACTGGCCTGCACAGAGTCCTGACCTCAACTCTACAAAAAACTTTTGGAATGAATTAGAGTGCAGACTGCCAGCCAGACATTGCTCAACATCAGTGCCTCAGAAATGCACCTCCAGAAGAATGGTCAAGAATTCCCATAAACACACCCTTAAACCTTGTGGAAAAGTTGAAGCTATTATAGTGCCCGCGAGACAAAGTTGGCCCATGGTAACCTTTGATATAGCCCGCCATCCCATCTGAGAGCGAGAATGCCCCTGGTGGTTTCAAGATTGTCAGTTCACATTTAATGTAACCCTTTGCTTGTTTGTTTTATTGTTAAAAGCTAGCTGAAATTAAATGTTTAAATTAAATGGTGTAAATTAGTCAGATTTTGTTTAAATGTAAATACTGCCACCCGTCAAAGGCAGATTCTGCTTGACTAGTGTATTCACCATTAAACTCCAGTGTGTTATACATGTGATTGTTTATGTTTTTATTAGGTTATTATTTAAAAAAGTTATACTACATTAGATAATACAATTTAAGGTATTGTTTTTTATTTATTTTGAAATATTAAGAGATATATGCGGAAATTACCCATAGCAATTTTAATGTAACATAGCTTGGTATATTTACCTTTGGTTTTTGGCACTTCATACGAAAACATTTGGGCACCCCGTGTTATATTGTACCTTCAAATGGTGGCAAACTCCATAATAAACCCAACAGACTAACATTAGCAAGTCATTAAAGGTCATGTGCATGTAAAGACAGTTGTCCCAAAATTCTGGAACATTAGTGTATATAAAAAATCCTAATCTTTGTTTATTCTGTAAAGGTCTGATAACATTTTTTTCTAATTATGAATAAAAATATTGTCATTTAAACCATTAAAAAATATCAGATATTTATTTTTTACTCTTCTGAAGTTTCGAAACATGATATCTAAAAGTAAATCTATAAACATGGCAACTTTTATTTTATGCAAATAACAAATCCAGCTTTTAAAATAAAAAAGTTTTAGAGTTGATCAAGTTATTGCTTGTGGCCTGTGGAATGTTGGTCCACTCCTCTTCAATGACTCTGCAAAATTGCTGAATATTGGCAGGCTGCTGTAAATGGCGATCCAGAGCATCCCAAACATTCTAACTGGGTGACAAGTCCGGTGACTGTGCTAGCCATGCTAGAACTGAGAGGTTTTTCAGCTTCCAGGAAATGTGTACAGATGCATGCAACATGGGACCATGCATATCATGCTGCAACACGAGGTGATGTTTGTGTGGGCCTCAGGATATTGTTGCGGTGTCTCAGTATTAGTATTATTCAAGATGCCATCAGTAACATGACATGTGCCTGCCCATATCATAACCCCACATTCACCTATACTCAATTCACAACGTTGATATAAGAAAACCCCTCACCCACACAATGCCATACATGTTGTCTGCCATCTGTACAGTGAAAACCATGATTTGTATGTAAAGGGAACATCTTTCCTATGTGACAGATGCCATTGAATGTGTGCATTTGCCAACTAAATTCAGTTACGATGACACTGCAGTCAGGTTGAAATTTCTTTTGGTTCAGCAAATCAATTGTTGTAGCAGCTGTCTGGGTACTGCTCTCAGACAATCTTGAAGGTGAAGATGCATGTGGTCTTTGGTTTTGACGCTAGATGCATTTACTGCTAAATTCTCTGAAATGCCTTTGGAGATGACTTATAGTAGAAAAATGAACATTCAATTCACAGACAACAGCTCTGGTTGACATTCCTGCAGTCAGCATGCCAATTGCATGCTCCCTCAAAACTTGCGACATCTGTGGCATTGAGCTGTGTTATAAAACCCTATGGCACACCTGTGCAATTATCATACTTTCTAATTAGCATCTTTATATGTCACACCTGTGAGATGGATGGATTGTCTTGGCAAATACAAATGCTCACTAGAACCGATTTAGACAAAAGCATTAACTACTGTATATTTGAGAGAAATAGGTATTTGTGTATATACTGCATAGAAAAAAAGGTTTTAGATCTTTGAGTTCAGCTCATGAAAAATGGGAGCAAAAACAAGTCTTACATTTATATTTAAGAGTAAGTAAAAGAGTAAACTTTTTTGACAAATTGAAAAATGTTTGTGTTTTATTATCAGGTGAGGTGCAGGATCCTTTGGATATTGGTTTGACTGAGGTTCCTCCTATAAGGAAGCCCACCAAAGACAGTCCATGGAAAGAGAGTGCAGTTCTTCAACACCGCCAACAGCTGAAGTCCAAGATGAAGTACCACAAAGTAGAGGACCCTAAAGCGCCACATGCCAAACAGGTATTTGATGTAAACAATGAAATCAGTCAAATTGTTTGGTAACACTTTACATAAAGGGGTTTTCTTAAGACTGTCATGAAAGCTTTATAATCATGACATGACACGTCATGACTATGAGTAAGATTGTATACATGCTTATGACGGCATTAGTAAGCATTATTAATTTTAGTTTATTGAATAACTAAGGTACCTTTTTGATTTTACTTGCATCAAAGAGAAAAACAAAGGCAAATTGTCCCCTTCTTTTTTTTAAAGTATCAGTGGACTGTCTGGCTTGACTCATTCATTCATTTTCTTTTCACCTTAGTCCCTTTATTAATCTGGGGTCGCCACAGCGGAATGAACCGCCAGCTTATCCAGCATATGTTTTACTCAGCGGATGTCCTTCCAGCTGCAACCCATCACTGGGAAACGTCTGGCTTAATATCAAATAATATTTTATTTTGATGGCACATTCATAAACATTCTACTGACTATAAATAACTAAACAGTCTAATATTACTTAGAATTTATTTCTAATCAGAAATGACTATTTAGTTGTAGTACAGAAGATCCTCATAATTAATATTGTTGAACATGTACACACTACAAAATTTATAGTTGCTTTTCAATTGGATTCAATTTTCAAATGGATTCAATTATGGACAACCACGGGGTTAAAATGTATATTTTAAAATGAAAAGTTTGTACATATTTGGTCCAGACTTTATTACTTCTTACTAAACAGTTCAAGTCATAATTCTGAAAAGACATAAAATGTAACACATTTATTGTACATATTTCAGAGCCAGTGCCAGCAGGAGCTTGACCAGGTGCTGGAAAGGATCTCAAAAATACCTTTCAGAGATAACAGGAGTCCCCTGGAAGACCTTTATTCCCTGCACATACCCAACTGTGACAAGAGAGGGCAGTACAACCTGAAACAGGTATTTAATTCAATATTTTCCAGATCAATTTCAAAACAACTCACATTTGTGGACGTTTGTCATATCTGAATAAACCAATAAATCTAAATCTATTTTAAGAAGATTTGTGTTATTTTTTAAATATTAATGTGCAAGCAAGCAGCCTTTAAACCAAGGCCTGTTATTAATAAATTACTCATAATACATGTACCAATTTTAAAATTCATGGCAGGATAATTTACCTTAACCTTCTGAAAACTGATTAAAATTGTATTCATATACAGTACATTCATATACATATACACAAAATATCACTTTGAAATGACAGTTTTGTCATTATTTATTCACCCTCATGTTTTTTTCCAAACCCATAGGAAATGTGCTCACCTTCATAACATGAATAAAAGGCATTGTAATCAAATCTGAGATATTTATGTTAGTGATTTTGCATCATTAACCCTACATCTTTGGTAAATTAACCAAAAAGAACCTTGTGTAGACTGACTCTCATGTGTGTTTCAGTGTAAGATGTCAGTGAATGGCCATCGTGGTGAATGCTGGTGTGTTAATCCACACACAGGACGTCCCGTGCCCACCTCTCCTCTGATAAGGGGTGATCCAAACTGCAACCAGTATCTTGATGGCCAAGAGATGGATCCATCTGTCGACCCTCCAAACCCTCCAAGCCCCTAGAGGAGTCAGTGTTTTACACTCTCTAAACAAGCTACAATTATATCTTAAGTGTGTTTAGACATCTCTGTGCTTGTAGATTTGAGAAACTTTACACAAAACAGTATTGTTACAGTTTATGTACCGCTCTATCTGAACAGGTCCTACCCATTAAATCTAAGCTAAGAGATTAAATATGACCGGAGGACTGACTTTAGCAGGCTGATACTACTACTACTTGTCCTTTAGGAAATTAATAACAGATATAAATGTATATTTAACACTTCACACACTTACAGTAGTACAGTAGGTATCTTGTGCTAACCATGATGTACACTGTTGTTCTTCTCGCATGACGTTGCTGGTGCTATTTGTTTCAATACACAACTTTAGTAGGTTGCACCTTTCATATTGCACAGAAAATGGTAAGGAGAGAGTTTGTGTTGGATAGGACAGTGTTTCTGCTAATAAACTGGTAAGCTAGTGCCTTACTTTAAATGAGCTGCTTATGAAATCTTAAAACTAATATGGCATTTAGTAGTACTGTAGAAGTACACCGTTTGTAATAATTCATTTGATGCTTTGTTACAATTGCAAGTAACTACTTCCACTTAGTGGTCACACTAAGGAAGAGAATGCGTAAGTCTGCATAAAACCTGCTGCAGAAGTGGTAAACAGATTTGCTCTGAACTATTAACTATTTCAACTAAACATTGTGATTTGTGCAAATTGAATACACAGTTCAATTTTTCTATTAGATATCATTGTTGCTTGCTATTTTGGACCCTGTGTTTATCATGTACAAAAATAAAGAAGTTATTTCAAGATGTTATATGCATTGAGAAACTGAATGATTTTTCTATTTTCATGTCTAAAACACAATAACTGAAACTGGAATAAATAAATATGCATGTAAATAATGAATATAAAAATATTCTGCACATCATTACAAAAGTATACGAAAGTATAATGCACAAATTAAATATTTGAGATTACTCCCATAGTGTCTTCATCTCAAACTGTATTTGATAAAGCACATCACACACACACACACACACACACAACGAAACAGACTTTCTTACAGTATGTAAGGTTCTGAATACAAGAAATCCGTGCATCTGAATAGCTTTATGTTTATATATTTATTAAATAAATGTTTTGTCTTTTCAAAAGAGACAAGAATAAGAGTATTTAAATTACATGGTGAATAAATATTGCACACAGATATTTAGATGTCAAACAAAGAATTTGACCACCCATGTTACTTGATTTGGGCTCAGCTTAAATGTGCTTAAATAAAGCCTTAAAAATGAAAAAAAAGAAGAGAAGAAAATCAATTTTAAATAAAAAAATAATTAATTAGTAGACGGGTTTGCCACACTGGTCTGCTTCGCTTTTTTGTCTAATTACAGTGAGCCTAAATCCCCAACATGGAATGGTATCATTCAGAATCCTTTGTTCATAAACTTTGAGGATTATGGCTAAAATAGAGTCAATCTGGTTTAGATGTCATGTTAATGCTTATGACAGAGGATTTTCTACAGTTCTACAAACAGAAAAACAATTCTGCTGTCAGCCTATGATCCAACACACAAGCAATCCAAATAATCACATAAGCACAAAGAGCATTTTTGTTACTATAAAAAGAGGAACACTTATTGCACTAAATTCTATTCTGTGGGCCAAAACCTAATAGTACCTTTGGTGCCCTATTACTCTGTCATTTTCATGATGTAAATAATCTCAATTTGCCTGCTTTTTAAGAACATTGAATTTGCTGTTTTGAATCTACAGTCCTGCAAACTGAAGGTCAGCATTTGGAGTGTTTGTGTTTTGCCTTTGATGCCTGTGATGTAAATCACTATTCAAATATTTGAGTAGAAAAAGGCACTGACATTTCCATAAGAACCCAAGGACCCTGATCTGTTGAACCTTAAAGACAATTACAAAAATGGCTGACCGCCTGGTTTGTCACAATTATTCATTTTTTCATATTCTGTAGTCATTCACATAAACAGTCACAGTTTATTGTGAATTTGTGCTTATTTTTCTTTTAGGTATTTTTTTTTCTTTCTATTGCAGTGCACAAACAGGGGTTGTTGGAAAATAAAGTTTCATTTAAGCTGGCACAATAACGTGAAAAAAGACAATAAGCTAATTTCTTATAATCTTTGGAAAGGTTTGTACAAAACTAAAGTGTGTGCGTGTACTCTACCCTTCAGGAAGTAAGTGCTGTGTCATGGACAAATGCTTTGTCATATTAAAGGGATAGTTCAACCGATGAAAAGTTTGTTCACTCAACTTGATTTTATCCATTTCTTTTTTTCTGAGGAGCTAAAATGAATAATGTTTCATTTTCATTTTTCATGTTCTTTCTCTGCATGAAACTAAATAGTTTCTGGTCTTGCTTTTGACCCCACCATCATTCACTACATGAACAAAACACTAAACATTTAAAATCTCTTATTTTGTGTTACACAGAATAAAAAAAAAATATTACATAGCAATATGAGGGTGAGTAAATAACATCCTTTTCATTTTTGGACAAACCATCCCTAATCTCTATCCCTAATAATAAAACTAATAAACGTCTATAAGGTGTCTAAGATATAGTGTGTATATATAAGATAAGTAAGGGATAGTTCACCCAAGAAATGATCATTTACTAACTATTTACTTCCCCTCAAGTGGTTCCAAACCTTTACAAGTTTTTTTTTTCTTTTTCTAGTGAACACACAAGAAGATATTTTGAAGAAAGCTAAAAACATGTAACCATCGACTTCTATAGTACAACAAACAAATACTACAGAAGTCAACAGTTACACATTTCTGCCTTTCTTCAGAATATCTTTTTTTATATTCGAAAGAAGAAAGAAATTAAATCAAATTTGAAACAAATAAAGGTTGAGTAAATGATGACAGAATTTTGAGTTTTGGGTGAGCTACCCCTAAGTCCATGACCCCAATGACACAAGAAGAAGGATTTAATTATTAGCGCTTGTCTTCTGCATATCCTGCCAGAGTATATTAAAGTATTTCACAAACAAATGTCAGACTCTTCAAGATTAAGATTACAAATGATTGGCAAATCACATAATAAAGTAGAAGTGTATGATGCTGTTACGTGACCAAATTTAAGTAGTCTCATTCGTTGTTGTTGCTGTGGCTTTCAACTTCTTTACACTGGATGTTGCCTCCATTAAAGTCAGTGCCCGGCATTTGAACTCCATGCTTGTCTACACACCAGCAGATGCCCCGCTTGCGCCCTCTGGAGGGCTTACACTGTGGCATAAACCAAAAATGGACAAAGCAAAGTAAGCAAAGTAACATGATCCTGCCCTCAGCCAAGAGCCAAGTGTTTATAGGAAAGAAAACTTTCCGACAACTAAGCTTGCCAGTAGCTGTCATCTATAAACATGCTGAAGTGCAGAACTAACCTGTTTGCGCTTGAAGAAGCCTTTCTTGTCACAGTTAGGTAGGTACAACGAAAGAGCCATCACTCTAGAAGTGTCCTTCATCCTCTGTACAATTCCATCTAGCTTTCTTCGGCATGGACCCTACAGTTAGCATACATGCTATTAACAGAACACTCTGCAAAAGGTGCCAGGAATGAATATAAACACACAAACTAAATAATAACGTTACAATTGCTTTTGGTAATATCAGATCAATGCTTATAAAGAAACCTACAATGTCAGACTGATGTTTTTCCATTCCAAAAAGTGGGTAGTCAACATGGCCCCTGGTCCGGAGCTTAGCTTGTTGCCTCTTTCGATCCTTTCGCATGGCCTGAGCCTTCTTGCTGTTAATATGATCTCTCTGGAATAATGGAACCTTGGCCTGTGGAAGCAGATCCTCAGTTACCTCTGAAACCATACCGTCTTCATCCGACTCTTCATCTGAAAAGAGGACAATGGTAAAATGTAATAGTATACTAAAAGTATAGAGAGATTAATAGTTAATGGGTCTACAGTTAAAACATCTTGTAACACTTTACGTGAAGGGGGTGTTGAGATTGTCATGACACCATTATAATCATGACATGACAAATGTCATGCATATGATGTCATGCATGCTTCAGAAAACCCATGTCATTTTAAATGCAAAGCTCACATTGTTTGAGATGTCCTTGTCATGACAACATAACTTGTTATAAATCCGTTACGCAATAGCATTGTTCAATTTTTGTAAATAAGCTGAATGTTGCTAGTTAAAGGTGTAGTAGGTGTTTGTCTCTACAGAAACCTTTTTTGTTGTGCTGGTTGAAACTCTTTTCACATTCTAATAGTAATGATTATAGTAAATGACATAAATGTATTCATGTGTATTGTTATGTTCTGGGTAAGCCAAATGTTCATCAAATTAAAATTTGTCGGCCGACAATTCCCATAATTCTGTTAAGTAGCCCAAACTGTCTTTTACGAAATATAGATTTGTACATCTGCGCACCCGTGTTCACGCAGATTTGTGTATGCAGGTGCACTGTGTTCATGTGCGCACAAGAGAGTGACAGCGGTAAAAACATCAAAACTTTTTAAAATCCCGAATCAATATTGGAGTTACTATTGCACGCTGGAGGAAGTAAGACACTATGGCTGAAGTATTTCTTTTAGACAGGTCATGTTATGTTTTTTAAAACTATTTTAGTCATGCAAAGCTTGTGTATATTTTGTTGCTTTACACTGTAAAAAATAAAAAGCTGAGTTAACTTAAAATTTTAAAGCAATCGTCTGCAAAGAAATTTTGAGTTTATTAAGCTTCAGTGGTTGAAGTTGTGGTGACGCGGTGGCGCAGTGGGTAGCACGATCGCCTCACAGCAAGAGGTCACTGGTCCGAGCCTCGGCTGGGTCAGTTGGCATTTCTGTTTGGAGTTTGCTTGTTCTCCCTGTGTTCGATTGGGTTTCCTCCGTGTGCTCTGGTTTCCCCCACATGTTCAAAGACATGTGGTACAGGTGAATTGGGTATGCTAAAATTGACTGTAGTGTATATGTGTGAACAAGTGTGTAAGGATGTTTCTCAGTGATGGGTTGCGGCTGAAAAAGCCATCCGCTGCATAAAACATATGCTGGATAAGTTTATTCTGCTATGGCGACCCCAGATTAATAAAGGGACTAAGCCAAAAAGAAAATGAATGAATGAATGAATGAATGAATGAAGGTGTGCCAAATTATTCCATAAAGTATACTTGACTTAAAACAGCCTTTTTATCCAACTTTAAAAAATTATTTGGCACAACTTCAACCACTGAAGCTTAATAAACTCAAAATTTATTTGCAGCTGATTGCTTTAAAATTTTAAGTTAGCTTAACTTTTTGTTTTTCACAGTGTACAAATGGGCTATATACACAAAAGTGTTCAGGGGCGTAGCGGACATTTTAAAAGTGGGGGGACAGCTTAATGAGATCCAAAATGTTACGTTCATATAATAGTTAGTAGTTGAATTTATTAGTACTTGTAGGTAGATTATTAATCAGCAGTTCCTAAATGGTCTGTCTCTAAAAGTAAGGGGAACTTACCCCCGGTTGCTATGCCCCTGGAAGTGTTGTTCAGCCACTAAAATCGTCCGGCGTAAGATTGATGTGACTTTTTTCAATTTTATAAGGGACCTTTTACAGCATCGATGAAGTAGATTTTGATTTAGTTTAAAAACAAAACATCAGTAAATAGCGCTACTCCACCTAGCCTGCTTTACTGAGGTGAAGTTGGTTTTATATTCACATCACATTGGTTCATTTTGAACAATGACAACCTGTGACACGGTCCCTATATTGTTTAATAATAAGAGTAATTCCTGCACCCCGCCGGCCAAGCACTAAGCATAGTCGATTTAGGACAAAGCATGTGAGAGAGTGAGATCAACTATCCTTGCATGCATGAAATATTGCACATTATGACAAGTTTTGCTTGCTACACAACTGAAAACGTGCTAGATATTATACAGTTTTTTGTTCTGAATTGTAGTATTATATAGCACTATAAAGTTTTCTAACTGGCGAATAACATGATCTAGTGGGTTGTCTACTGTCATACTTAAGGTACGTGTTCTGGATTTCAGGAGGCGTGGCTTTAAACAGCAGGGGAGGGACTTTGTTTCAAAGATATTATGCTAACAGATAGCATTTTGGCAGATCATCTACTGCACCTTTAACTCATTAATTTGGTTTACAAATTCTATTGAAGAGTTTGTGAATTGGACAGATCTGATTGCATTCTCCAGTCAAAATCTCACTGATTCAAATGAACTGAGTACTTCTCCAAAAAATGATTCACTGAATTTACAAACTGATTCAAAATGAGTAAAAAAGGGAGGATCCTCTCAGCATGAGTGCATGTGGCTGATGGTGTTAAAACGTTACTGGCTTTAGGCTTTATTATTGCAAATAAAAAACATATTTAGCCCAAGTCAGTTGTTTGTGAAGTAAGTCTGCTGTAAAGGGTTGAGTTGTTTAAGCTCATTGTATGAATGCTTGAACTTAAAAACAGGACTTGTTTAAGAACTTATTTCAAAACAGGACAAAAGGTTAGAACACAAACTATTGCTCATAAATTTTCCCTGTTTCTGTAGTACTATGGTTACCTTGTACTCTTATCAAAATCTTTGACATGTTTTATACTTGCCAGAACATATTTACACTCTTTTTATTCATTTACGTAATTAGTATGGTTATCAGTGTAGGACAAGCTTGGGTAATAAATAGTGGTGGGACGTTATTGGCGTTAACGTGCTTCGTTAACGCGAAACTCTTATCGGTTGAGAGCTGGGTTTATTCTACGCAAGCTATAATGACTTTCACCTTGATATTTTAGCACGGATATATACCTGGCCGAATTGCACTGTAGGTGTCGAGAACGAGTCTTCGAACCTGTGTGTATTCCTACTGTGAAATTACCACATCAAACGTGACGTGCAACACATGGATGCAGTTCACTAGAGTGAATCTGATTAATGTTAGCTCCACATATGACTATCAGGCACCTCTAGAGTTTATGCATTCAAGTAAAACATATACAAATAAAATGGACAGGGTGCTTTTTAAAACGAATGATGGTGAATGAAAGTCAAACCCGTGAGTCGTCTGACAAAAAAGTGCCCTTCTGAATCAAATCAGCAGGATGCCCTTCTGGATCTTTCACATACTTCGAAGACACTACTGACTATGCTTACATGGACATCTGTAATCTAGTTACTTGCCTTTATAGACAATAATGTAATTAAAGGTGCTGTATGTAAGTTTTTGACTCTTCTAAAGTATAAAAATACCATAATATGTGTGCAGATATTTAAGAAACATCCCAAGTGAACATACTTGTTTAACTGAAAAACAATGCTGAAGTCAGATATTCTGCTTTGAAAATGATGTCTGCACAATGCCAGTTTAGCCAATTATAATTCAGCACCCCGGGTTGCCTTGTTGGAAAACAGCGTATTTCATTCAGAAAGGCTCTGAAAACATGCGTCCGTGACCAAAATGGACAGTATCAGATGTCGAAATGAGAGAGATTCAGTTCCACATGAAGTTATTAATTAGCAAATGATATAAATATTATTAACGTAAGCATTAAGTGAGCAAGTTACATTGTAACCGCGTGTCCTAACAACACGCTTTGTGATGAGATACGCAGTGATGAGCAATTTGACTGTTTGCACCAGACGAAACACGACAGAAATTTAAATACAGCCATTCAGAAGCACAGAATATGCACTCACTCACGAGAAGGTAAGGTTTAGAATCTATTTAATACATGTTAACCCTCTTTAACATCATTAAATGTAGATGCTGAATCACTCATATGTGTTTAGTTCTAAAGTTCAATTTCAAACGGTTTATTGTATTTTCAAGATCTGAGGTGAACTATCTGCTGCTGCTTTCAGTAAATGTCAATAAATCAGTGGTGTAGTCCTAAAAAAAAAAGTGGTGTACTATTACCCACCCAACACAAATTTTAAAAGTAGGCAAAGAAACGACGAAACTATATATATATACTATATATATAATTTTTTTTTTTTTTTTTTTTTACATAAGTTACCTGTAACTATTGAAAGAAAAAACTAATACTAAGGAAGTTAATGGTTACAGGTGTCCAGCTTTCTTTAAAATATCTTCTTTTTTGTTAAACAAAATAAAAAAAAAACGATAAACCGGTTCAGAACAAGTAAAGGTTGAGTAAAGGATGACAATTTAACTTTTTTTGAATGAACTATCCATTAAAAAAGAAAAAATATTTAAACAAATTGGTTCATTTTAAAGTGAGATGCTAATAGCCTAATCCTATTCCGATTTATGCTTAGCTAATATATATATATATATATATATATATTTATTTATTTATTTATTTATTCATTCATTCATTTTCTTATCGGCTTAGTCCCTTTATTAATCTGGGGTCACCACAGCAGAATGAACCGCCAACTTATCTAGCACGATTTTACACAGCGGATGCCCTTCCAGCCGCAACCCATCTCTGGGAAACATCCACACACTCATTCACACTCATACACTACGGACAATTTAGCCTACACAATTCACTTGTACCGCATGTCTTTGGACTGTGGGGGAAACCGGAGCACCCGGAGGAAACCCACGCGAATGCAGGGAGAACATGCAAACTCCACACAGAAACGCCAACTGACTCGACCTGCGACCCAGCGACGTTCTTGCTGTGAGGCGACAGCACTACCTACTGCACTACCTACCATATTTATTTATTTATCAGCAAAATAAAATGTTTTTTTTCTTCAAAAACTCAAATACTAGCCTATACTCAAGTATTTTTTCCATGTTTTAAATAGAACTACCACTTATTTCAAAATGGCATACATATAAACATGCTAAAAAATGTACAGACTCATTTACATATTTCACTATAATAATAGTCATAATAGTAAATAATTTTTAACAAAGATACAACACAATATCTTACTCTGATCTCACTCTGATATGCAGTTAAAATGAGGACATTCACTGAGTGGTTCTGTCACTGTTTAATCCTGTGCATGAATGTATAATATATATTGCCACATGCACTGTAATGTGTTTCATAATCATAGTTAATTGATAATAAATGTTTGTTAAGAGTTGCATTTTTGTTGGAGGAACAGCTGTGATGATGAGGGGAGCGCCGAGGAAACAGTAGATGGGGGAAACCCGATTGATACATGTGATACAAGTGTTTCTATAGCAAAGAACTGCAAATATGCAGATATTATAACAATCTATAGATAAACACAACTTCTGCTCTCACTCTGCAAAGCTGTGGTTTGCTGATTAAACGAAAAACGAGTTGAAAACGGAGGAGCGGAAGTCTGCCGCCGTTTATATCAAATTTAAAGGGGACTGAGGTGATCATTTAGTAGTGTACAGTTCATGAGGAAATCGCAAAACATTTAGAGGCACTGAATAGAAATATAGGGGGCTAAAGCGATGTCCATGCTTTTTAAAAATAATTTTACCTCAGTGTTTCAGCGAGATATCATTTAGTTGACTTGTCGGCGTTATCGAAAAACTCTGGAAATTTTCTCCCAGCTGCTGCGGTCGTCAGGGGACGGGGAATGGCGCAAATTAAACAAAAATGCACTGATTGCAAAAAATAAGATGCAAGTAAAAAAAACAAAAACATTTGGTATACAGTTAAAGGGGATGCGAATACACGCAAATTAGGGAAGTCTAATCAGAAAAACAAGTGAGTAAACCGAGGGTATACGCAATTATTGATCCTTAGAAGTCGTAATACCCAAACAGCTCATGGAAAAAGTAGGCATACTGAGTATATGTGCGTATAGCCCTGACTACACCACTGCAATAAATGTCATATAAAATGGCATTCTAACTCACATTGTTAGCATTTAGCACTGAATAAAGCACACGAGTTTTACCTGAGGTGATCACTGTCATAGGTTTCTGTTGTTCACTTGTGAGAAATAGAAGCCGTTTCTAATATATTAATTTGAGGTGTTGGTTAGGACAAAAACTCCTTTTAATATGAAAAATATTCCCTCTATCGCGTGTCGTTGCTTTTATTTAGAACACAGTTTAGATCACTCGCTCTTGTACTCAAACTGTTTATTTTGATCCAGGAGTGTAATACCTAGTTCAACCACTGGGTGTCAAACTTACATACTGCACCTTTAAGGTGTTTATGTGAAGTGCTTTCATTTTAGAGTTTCCTGTAATTTTGGGTGTTATTCGGCAATTTCAGATTTACTCATGAACATTTCATTCATGCCCCCATGACAAACTGGAGTATTAGACGCAAATAAGGAGTAAGGACTGGTGAGAGTGTTATGGAATTTAATAACGCACACCAAATGGAAAGAAAAAAACTACTGCATTTCACAATGTGTGTGTGTGTGGTCCTTTACTGACAGCCATGTGTGTGGATCTTGTTGTCCTACATGACAGTAATTGTTTGATTGTGGTGTTTACTTCAATAATGCCACTAATATATGCATACTCCACGTCTTAATTCCATTTCTGTTTTGTTCAGTTATCACTTTAGTCAGATTAAGGTAATCAAAAATCTCTGTTTCAACCTTATGTAGGCCTACAGTTCAAACTTCATGTTAAACTTAATAAACAGTTAGTAAACACAAGTACATCTTATTGAACATAATTTATTTACATAACCAATTATCATAGTAGAACAGTTTCTCAAGCAGTTTGTGATGCATTTTGGAAACAGTAGATGAGCCCCTGGTCTAATGCGCCACCTGGCTTGAGAAACCCATTCTCAAAGACTTACTTTTAGTCATTATTCGGGTATAACACATATTCTGAATGCCTTCGGCCGAATTCAAATCTAGATTAATCTATATTAATTCCAAAATTACAGTGAGATTATTCTAGATAAAAAATGTATGTCCACCTATAGTAATAATATTAAACTTTTTATGTGAAATAAATAAACATGCACTATTTAATTTAAATACTTAAATACATTAAAAATCCAGAGTACTTTTGGTACTTTAACTCAAGTAAATAGAAAAAGAGGCATTTATATATTTACTAGAATAATATTTAATTTGGCTATCTGTACTTTTACTCAAGCACTTGAATTTTGTACTTCAACACTGAAAATGAATTTTTGAAAACAACATCATAATCTTCTATGTGTAATCTAAAAACCGTACATTTGAAAAAGCATTGATGTCATGCGTGCTTATTATGTCTTCAGTCTATAGATACGCCAGAGCACTTGACAACCAAACTAATAATAGCAGCCTGAATGCCTGTTTTTGTGTGTAGAACAATGAGTATAGTACATAGTTGTGGTGTAAATGTACTGAGATCCATCCAGAAACAACAGATCAACATAATTGTGTCTGTAGCAGTTTGCTTCATCAAGGTCAAGGTCTCATTATTAAATTATATAACTAACTAACTTAGGTTATACAAATTTGGTAAGTTGAAAGCCTGGTATTTATGAACACACAGCCTATAAAAAAAAACCTAACATAGAAGTTTTTTGTATGTTTGTTTTATTTATAGTTACACTTCCACATGTCATAGAATAAAATCAAGCTTACGTTCCCAACTGTTTGAACTCAACCACCCGCTCTATCTTTAATTGAAAGTAGAGATGCCAGATGCCAACTTCAATTTGCCTCTTTCTCTCTCACACACACGTCACTACGCTGCCCAGCTGTACAGTGAGTAATCAGATTCATGGGCTTGACCCTTTCCTCGCCCCTCTGTGTATTCTTTGGAAGAAGCTAAGCAGGATAGGTCACAACAGATAAGCAAATCTCCCAAGCCATTTGTGACAACGTCACAGACAACATTGTGTTTCCACGTCTTTCTTAATCTGTTGTTTTATCATTTGGCAAGCATTGGTTAACCGGATGCTATATTTGAGGGATATTCTGTTTTATTTTAGTGGTGTTAGTGCATTCGGTGCACTTGCAAGTCTGGTAATCTGCGGGTATTGTTCTGGGAATGCATGCTAATCTGAGATCTATGTGGCCCTGAGAGAGGAGGTGTGCTCATTCTTTCTCTTTTGGCTTTGTCTTCTAAATGTCTTCTGTTACATACTGTAAAACATGCCTTTTATCACAAAAAAATCTCAATTGTACAGTAAAAAGGGGGCACCACTATCACTCACTCATTATCCTTCGGCTTAGTCCCTGATTTATCAGGGGTCGCCACAGCGGAATGAACCGCTAAGGTGGCACCAAAGCAATGTATTTATAAAAAAAGTTTAAAGAAAGTCCAACACATGACAGGCTAGGATAAAAAAAAGTTATTATCGCCACAAATCTAAATTATTTCAGACATTTTTACATCCTGGTTTTGAATACCAGCCGTTAGGGCTGCACGGTATATCGTTTCGGCATCGATATTGGATTGTGTGTGTCTGCAGATATGCAATGTTAAGTTGGGATCAAAGTCAATCAACAAATGAGTATACATGAGATTTGTGGAGTCATTGCAACATATAACCATAACAGACTGAAACATTATCATTCGCACGTTTTTTAAAGCATTTCAAGAAAGCGTTAAGCATTCGGGCACAATAAAATAAAACATTTGTAACTTTTTTGAAGAAAATTACAAATGAATTTTGAACAAATTAACTGATTTGTTAATACAATGTAGAGTATACAGTGTTATTTTACATTACTAAATTTCTATATTTGAATAGTGTTTAACTCTGCGGAAAACCATAAAGAACTGTTTATTTACCTTTTTCTTTGCTCTTTTGTAATTATTCTTGCAATAATTTTTTTTCAAGAGTCACACCCTTACAAATGGAGCTATTCAAGGCATCTGGTGAAATTGTTTTTATATCGCAATATGCATCGCAGCCAAACAAAATATCGCAATGTCAGATTTTTTCAATATCATGCAGCCTACCAGCTACGTAAATTAAACATTAGATTAATATACATATTCAATTGTTATAGTGTTTTTTTTTTTTACTTTTGTTGTAAGTGGGGAATATCTAAAGCATACTATCGTTATGCAGAATTGCATTTTTACATACTGTATAATTTTGATTTGCATTTTTTTATGCTGCCTCATTTTTCTAACTCTTTTTCTATGTGAACATTGCTAAGCCTTCCATTCAGAGCTACCTTTTTACTGACTTGCAAGAAGATGAATTCAGAATGAAGCTGCAGCAGCTGTTTTCAGTAAATGTGATGAGATCGCATAAGCACAGTCATAAGGGTGCTGACAGAGTTAATCGCATATTTTTTTATAGAGCTGAAAAAAGGCAGGGGAAAGCTAATGCCTGTGAAAGACTGTGTGTTCAAGAGAATGGCAAAGAGATAGATCCAAGGGTGTGTAGGTGGAGGGTTGCTAAGAAGGAATTGGATTTGAATACCAATTCAGTATTCAGCAAATGGAAAAACTCATTCAGAGGATGTGAAATAAATCCTACAAGATTTTCTGCTACGGATGTCCTGACCTAGATAACTCAGCAGACAGACAGAATAGATAGAAAGATCGATAGATAAATAGAATTTTCCTTTTTTTTATTATTACTATTTTTTGTGGAATGGAAAGGTTCTTTGGATGTCAAAGGTTCCATTGATGCCATTATAGAACCTTTTTTAGGCTGTATAGATAGATAGATAGATAGATAGATAGATAGATAGATAGATAGATA